>PISX010000113.1:0-389659 GCA_004024625.1 Mellivora capensis | reverse complement strand
CAAGATGCCCTTCAACAGACGAATGGATAAAGAAGATGTGGTCCATATACACTATGGAGTATTATGCCTCCATCAGAAAGGATGAATACCAGACTTTTGTAGCAACATGGACGGGACTGGAAGAGATTATGCTGAGTGAAATAAGTCAAGCAGAGAGAGTCAATTATCATATGGTTTCACTTATTTGTGGAGCATAACACGTTATCTCTTTTAATCCTCACCACCCAATGAAGTCCCTGCTCTCGGCCCTTCTGAACAAGTGAAGGGATTCAAGTTCACCAGCCCCCGAGGTCATACAGCTAGTAAGTGGCAGAGCTGGGTTTGAATCTCATTCCAGCTCTTAACCACTTTAAGTTTTCCTTCTCACTCTGTGTAGCTGAGCCTCATAGATCACTGCCTACTTTGGCCTTTAAACGAAGAAAGAAATATTCTTCTTCCAACTAAGCAGTGTAATAATTATCCCTGCTGAGCTAAGGAGACAAAGAGCCCAGCTGTTCTCTGTACCCACATCCATCTCTCCAAGTGCCTGCCCTCCAGCGAGGAGAGGGACTGACTTTGAGATGGCTGAAAGTCCCCAAAGAGAGGAATAAATGAATATAAGGCTCAGCTTTGAAGGGCACCAGCTCCAGAGAAAGCGAGGTCGTTCCAAGCTGCTTATCTTTGGTTTTCCATCAGAGCTTTCTGCTGTTTTAATTTGCCCTGGGGATCTGGAAAGACAAGCTCTCTGTTCTAAAGGCTTCAAGCAGAAACCACTACAGGTGTGGTCATTTAATTTCCTATCTTAGGAAAAGGAAAAAAAAAAAAAAAAGAGCAGGTGACATTTTGAACCAGCTGGCAGGTTTGGGTTCCAAAGAGCAGGATTGTTCCTAGTTCTTATTTGATGTCTCCACCCCAGGGCACATTGTGGTTCTCTGTCCTCTACCAAGGTGATTTCCAGGATACAGCATAATCTACCACCCAACTGATCTCTGAAGCCCAAAACCCTTTCACAGGAGGACAAAAGCTTTCCTTCCATAATTACAGATAAGGCCTTAAGGCAGATAGCTGGAAGACAGACAAGGTGAGGCCTTTTCCAACCTCTGAGCCGGCAAAGACCTAAGAATCATCACCAACCCTAAGTCTGCCCTTTCGAAACTCACAACTAGGAATGTCTTAGCAAAAGTAGCTAAGGAAAACGCTGGGACCAATCTTCAGTTTTAGGCTTTTAGTTAGCAAACAAAGTAGTGAGCAAAGGATTTGAATTGCCTTTATTTTTTTTTAACTTGCAAATTAAGGAGGAAACCTCTTCCCTCAAATTCAGAGCCAACAGACAAACTAGTGAGTAATTGGAATCCATGGTGGATTTCAAGCTCTTTTGTTGGCTTGAATGCATGTCAGTTGACAAACTCTTCAGCTAGCAAGCATACAAGCAAATAGTTTGGGAGACCATCTTGGGGTTTGTTTTTGTTTTTGTTTTTGTTTTTTATCATTCTGGCTACAAAACCTAGACACTAATCTCTTCCCAGTTCCTTCCCCAGCTATCAAGTGTAACCTTTCCCTCTCACCAGCTTAGTTTGCAAATGGGTCATATAATAGGAATAATAATAATAGCCAGTCTTCAGAGAATGCTTACAATTTACCAGAGATGGTTTTAAGGGTTTTATTTATTTTTTTAAGGGTTTTATTAGAAAGTACTATTTTCATTCCAAAGGACTTGTGAAAAAACTGAGACATCGGTACTGGTAACTTCTCCAAGGACACAGACAATAAGAGGCCAAGTCAGGACTTGAACCCAACCCATCTGATTCCAGAGTTCACACTCTTCTAAGTTTTAATTGTAAACATTTTATAGAAGGATAAGAGAAATTAGGAAAGTGCATGAGTCATAAGTGTATAGATAGCCTCAAGAACTTTCACTGGGTGAATATTGCCCATTACCAATACTCAGATCAAGAAACAGCACAGAAGTGTCCTCCTGTTCAGTTGTAGCCACTAAACCCCACCCCAGGTAACTTCTACCCAATTTCCTACAATCTAACATCCTACTATCTTTGCCCTCTTTTGAACTTTATATGAATCTAATCATATAGCATGTACCCTTTTGCGTCTAGCTTTTTTCATTCCTTTGCTTTCAAAGAATGTAGTTAAGTAATGATAATGCAGATGGCTCTCTATCCCATTCTGTTGGCTTATCCTTGAGCCAGTACCACACTGTCTTAATGATTATAAGCTTTATGTTGTATCTTCACATCTGATAGTAGCATAAAGCTCTAGTAATTAAGACAACTTTGTTCTTCTTCAGGATTGCTTTGACAATTCCTCTTTGCCAAGTTTGTTGATCATCCCAAAATACCTGTTGGGATTTTTTTTAAATTGAGATTGCACTAAAATTATGGCTAAATGTACTGAGAATTATCATGTTTACAATAGTGAGTCTTTCAAGTGAAATATCTTTTTTTTTTTAGTTCTTTAATTTCTCTCAATAATGTTTTTCAGGTTTGGTGTATTTTTAGGCCTTATACATCTTTCATTCAATTTATTCCTAGTCGATGCCTTGTATGCCATTATAAATAGATTTTCAAAAATCTCATAGTCAATTTGTTTGTTGCTAGTATTTAGAAGTAAGATTTTTTTATACACTGGTCTTATGGCCAGTGACCTTGCTAAATTCATGTATTAATGTAATCATTTTTGTGTAGATTCTTTTGGATTTTTTTATGTACACGATCATAATATCTAGAAGTGATGATGTGTTTGTTGCTTCCTTTCCAATAACTATGCCTCTTGTCAATCTTTCTTGCTTTGGAGCTCATTCCTAAGTACAACGGTATAATCCAAATTGCTATACAGAACACCAGAGTTCTCTGTGGAACAGACTTCCCTCCCAACTCCAACATTCCTGGGATCCCATGGCTCATATTCTTTATGTGTGTTTACTTATCAAATTAGGAGTGCCTTCCACCCCAAAGAACAGAAAACCTGATCTTTGTGGCATAAACGAATAGGAGGGTGTTCCATTTTGTTTTGTCTTACTTTGTTTTGCCGGAGTTACCTAATGAAGAGTCTAAATAAATGGCTGCTGCAGCTCTAGCCATCAAATCCACATTCATGCAGGAAAAAAAAAAAAAAAAAGAAAGGGGGCCATGCTGATACCCTGAACACTTTCCCAGAAGCCCCCAGAGCCAATTGCCCCTGAGGGCACCGTGACCAGGATTAGGTCACATGTCATTTCAACTTCAAGGGAGACTGGGAAAGAGGGGGGCGTGCTATTGTGATAATCGACTTAGAACAAATCCATAATTTGGGCCAGACACATTGCCTCTTTGAACAAGATGGTAATTCAGTTATCAAAGAGGGAATGGTATTGGGTGGACAACTAGCCGTGTCTACAACTCAAATAGACTTACCTCCACCATGACAGGCTTCTGCCTGCTCTCTCTTGTACCCACTGAATATGCCTGTGTCCCCTCTGGACACCACCTTCTGCCACAACTGAAGCCTGCTCAGTTGTGGCAAACTTCCCCATGATGTAGCCGGTAAGTGAAGCCAATGCTTTCCACCTCCTTTCATGCTACCGTCTGTTAGAGCTGTCAGAGAATAATGCTGTCTGTGCTCAAAACATCACAGAATTTTTAGTAAAATAAAACACTTAAAATCCTCTCCTTTGAAAGGACCTCGACATAAGTGTCTGGATCTGAACCCAAAACCAAGTGAAAACCACCACTCTGGGCACATGGCCCTACCTGGAGACCATAATGTACTAGTGAGTCAAGCTCATTATGCTAGGTGCCTTCTCTCCTTAGGATGAGTTCCTTCCCAGGAGGCACTGGGATGCTAGTGAGCCAGGATTCTCATCTGAATCCCCACTCAGTCTTGAGCTGGGACCCTGGCTACACACACAAGCAAGCTAAAAAACTAGGAAACCATTTTGGTTTTGATCATGTTTCAACTTGGATGATAAAGCAGTTTTGATTTTTTTTAGCTAGCTGGCAAATCAAGAAACCTGGAGTCTAAACCCAATCCTGGCACTACTTGGCAAATTTAATCTTATGCAATTTCATTCCCCTCTCTGGTCTTCAGTTTCCGCATCTGAAAACATAAAGAAGTTGGACCAGATAGATTCTCATGTTCAGCTCAACTCTTTTTAGAACACACTCCCCCAAGAATGTGCTAAAGAAATGTCCCAGTGGGCCCTCAGTATTTGTCAGCTTATACCCCGAGTACCCTAGGAGGCAGTCCTAATATTATCCCCATATTAAAGATGAGGCAAATTGTGAGTCACCACAGTAAGGCAACTTGCCAATGATGGTACAGCTAGAAAGCAGCAGATTGGCATTTGAACCTAGATCTGTCTGACTCCATCCCAACCTCTAGATCACATCATGTGACCTCTACCAATACTGGTAGCGTATTGACCAATACCAATACTCTCTGAGCATAAAGTCTTGGGAACCACTGTGCAAAACCTTGGCTGCAGCAAAGATATTCTTGCTTCTGGGTGAGTTGAAACAGCTCCCAGGTGAGGGGGAGGGCTGTCATCCACCTACCCATTCTTCCTTTGCATTGTCTGCCTACATGATTACAATTTTCTGTTAAGCTTTCAGCTTTCATCTGCTTTCCCCTACCATGCACATCTTATTTCATGATTTCAATATAAATGATTTCCTGAGAATTGTCATTCCCTAGCCTGCTCAGCCTGCTATATAAATCAGATTGCACAAATCCACAGCTAAATTGAATAGAGGAAGTAAACATACATTTAGCTCCAAGGATCCAGAAAAGATAGCAAGCAGTCCACCACACTTGCCATCTGTGTCATTCACTCAGTGATACATCTTAGGGCCTGCCATACCCACATGTGTACATTCTCTTCCCTTAGTCTCCATGGGAGGCTACATACACATACCAACAACTCTACCTTGGAAACTTTTTGTGAGAATTTATGTTGTATTGGTTGAACTGTCTCAATTTTCCCAAAAGCAATCAACCTTTAAGAGGACAAAAAGCAAAAAAAAAAAAAAAAAAAAAAAAAAAGCAAATGGGAGTATTCAGATTACTGACCATTCTCCAAAGCAAAGGCAGCCAGGATTTCAAACTTGAACTCTGCCCCAGTTACTTAACTGCTGCAGGTTCCTAAGGGAGACTTGCAGAAATCTAAGCAATAGAGACTTCTTATGTTGTTGTCTGCTTGGTAGTCCACACTGGAGCAGAAAAGACTCCTTTTGCGCCTCTCACCAAAGCTCTCAGCCAGTGCTTTGGTGAAGAACGATTTTTTTCCCTCAATCTGTCTTGGACTGATAATTTCATAAAATGTAATAAAAGTGAATTACTAGAAAAAATAAGAAAAAAGACATTCAAAATAAAAGCCCAAATGTTTTATTATTAGATTCAACATTCAATAAATTCAATAGATTCTATTAGATTCAATAAAATTACTCTGTCAAATGGCTGTAAAAATTTTTAAACACGTACTCTCAATTCTGCTCTTACTCACAGACCAGTTTCTAACAGCTTAAAGATCAGCTGTTCTTGAGCCACACTTTGTCAGGTCACAGGGCGGCAGCTATGTGGCGGATATGCCTCCAGTTCCCTCTCCTGCAACCATACCAAGCATTGCTAATTGATCACAACACTCATTCTTGAATGCAGCTCCAGATTCCTTCTCAACACATTCATCCACTCCCCAAATCAGATTGGGTATGCAAAGTGAGAACTGATAGCTCTCCCTATTCCCTTTCCAGCCCCACACTCTGATCCAGCTCTTCTGACTCTGTGCAGAGCTGCTGTGCTGAGCCACCTACTCTACATAGCCCTCTTTTCCACTCTACCAAACATGGATAGGTCTTCCAAGGGTTTAGAGCCTGCCTGCTTGGGACACAGCCCCAGCACTGGAATCACCGAAGGGAAGAAAGAGAAATGTGATTCTGAAATTTCAAGGAAAGAAAAAGTCAAGAGAATTCTTCCCCCACCCCCCAGCCAATTTTATTTATGATCTCTTTACACCCCCACCCCAGCAGCGTTTATTAATCATGTGCTTTGAATCTTTCACTAGAGACACCATCTGTGGAGCAATGTATCCGACGTTATTTTAGGTGATTATTCTTGTTATCTCGATCCATCATAAAACACCCCTATGAAACAGCCATTATTATATCCCCATTTTAACATAGTATGAAACTCAGGGAGAGTGACAAAGTCATGCAGCTGTAAGTGATAGAGCTTAGATCAAAGATCTGTCACATTCCAAGGTCTGGTTTTAGATTTCTTTAGTCTTCTCACCTCCAACCAGACCCAGCTTTGGAGCAGGGGAAGACAAGCTTGAAGTCCCTCTAGAGGTGACACTATGCAACCCACGGTTTTCACTAAGTGGTATTAGGACAGTCAGCACTTCCCCTCCATACCCCTAGATGGCACTAGAGGGCAGACCAAGGCTCGACTCAAATTCCACCTTTTACCTCAAAGATCGTTATTGATGTGTATGGAGGAACTACAATGTCCGCTCCGAGTCTGTGGGAGTTGCTAAAGCAGTTGATTATAGACATTATTCATTTGCTTCTGAGGCTTCTGGAGTCTTGACATTTTAAAGTGAGAGGCTACTGAGTGTCCACCCCAAAAAAGTGATGGAATGATTCAGTATTTTTTCAAAAGCATTGGCTGGAGTATTCACCCATCTGGCCTCAGCAATCTGGCCTCCTAGACAACTGAGGAAATAAATAAAGCCAAATAAGAAAATGAGAATAACAACTGCTACTATTTATTGAGCTCCATATGCTGAGCATGGTGATAAACATATATATACACACATATATACATATACATATACATATATATATACTCCTAAATATATATATTCCTAAAATCCAAACAACATTCCTTTGCATTTTTTCAGTGAAGGGAAAATTTTCATACTTTAGGAGAGTAATTTTTCACAAGACCCTAAAGTCATTTGTTATAGAAGCAGATGAATTAGGTGGGTGATGGAAATGAATCATGCCTATATTTGATCCAAATGAAGTGATGCTTAGGAAATAATAAGATCAATTTCTTGGGGTGCCTGGGTGGTTTGGTGGGTTAAGCCTCTGCCTTTGGCTCAGGTCATGATCACAGGGTCTTGGGATTGAGCCCTGCATTGGGCTCTCTGTTCAGCAGGGAGCCTGTATCCCCCCTCTTTCTCTGCCTGCTGCTCTGCCTACTTGTGATCTCTCTCTCTGTCAAATAAATAAATAAAACCTTTAAAAAATCAATTTCTTATATGTCTCAGAAACTAGCTGTTAAGATTGCTGCACAGGGGGTCCTGGAAGATTCTGAACAGTGGCAGCCCTCCAAAAGAATATTTGTAGTCAAGGTAACAGGTCCCACCCCTTTTTTTTAAAAAGCAGCATTTATTTTCTAAATTGCAAAGGCCGTTTATGTCTACTGCAGAAAGTAGAAAATAGAAAAAAAAAGTCATCTGTGATTTCCTGTCATTGTTTTTGTTGTTTCCAGTTTTGTTGCTATTAAAATTATGATGCAATGAATATTTTCATGTTCATGTATTTTTTTTTCACATCCCTGATTATTTCCTTAGTACAAATTTCTAGTGGTGGAATTTCTGGATGAAAGAGTAGATATATTTTTTAAAATTTCAAAATTCATTGCCAAGTTGATAAGTGAAAAATGTTATCTTATTTTAAGGTGAGTGTTCTGACTATTAATAAGATGGAAATTTTTATGGATTTGTTTCTTATTTGTATTTGTTCTTTTGTGGGTTGTCTATTCATAACTTTTGGTTATTTTCATATTGAAGTATTTATCTTTATCTTTTTGGTAGGCATGCTTATATAGTAAGAAAACCCACCTTTTGTATGTCCTATACTTTGCTTTCTCTAATTTGTCCCTTGCCTTTCAATCTTTAATGATTTTCTCAATTACATTTTTTTTTACTTCATGTAGTCAGATATGTAGATCATTTTCTAAATGGTATCTGTCTTTGCTTGCATACTTTGAGAGGATTTTCCTACATGAGATAAATATTCATTAATGCAACTGCTTTGCAGGGAACATGGTTTTGGATGTATATTCACTGGAATATTGTTTTTAAAGTCTCTGTGCTGCATAGTCACACTTTTAAATTTAATCATTCAGTCATTTTCCTTTTTCTTTTTTTAAAGATTTTATTTATTTATTTGACAGACAGAGATCACAAGTAGGTGGAGAGGCAGGCAGAGAAGAGAGAAGTGGGGAAGCAGGCTCCTGCTGAGCAGAGAGCCCAATGCAGGGCTTGATCCCAGGACCCTGAGATCATGACCTGAGCCGAAGGTAGAGGCTTTAACCCACTGAGCCACCTGGGCACCCCATTCAGTCATTTTTCTTAACCATCAGATAAGTACCTTCACTTGCCAGGCTCTGTGACCAAGTATTGGGGGTGCTGTGAGGAATATTTCAGGAGCTCAGAAATCACCCTGACCCCACTCCACTTTGGCCAAAGTCAAACTGACAACCCAGGAAGCAGCAGGAAGAAAAAAATGGGGTCGCTCTCCTTGGCTTCCTCCTTCTTCTTGATCTCGGTGTGTCCCTAACACTCAGTGCTTCCTGGAGTTCTAGTCTGGGTCTTCTTTTCCTCTCACTCCCACAAGGTCCCCGGAGGATCACCTCCAATGACTGTGGGGGATAAGGACCCCCCATATCACTCTCCCAAGCATCAGAGCTCTGTAATGCTACCTTCATCAACACCCGTGGGCATCTCAGACTCAACATATCCTAAATGGAGCTCATCATCTTACCCACAAACCTCACCTCTCTCGTTCAGCTCAGTAAATGGCTCCAGTATCTACCCAAAGGTCAAACCAGCAACCTGGGGCCACCCCTCATTCCTAGCCTCTGTCACCTCTCTGTTACTTGATCAATCACCAAATCCTAACGATTCTACCTCCCCATATAGTTCATCTCTGTCCCCTTCTTTACAAACCCACTACCATGACCTTACTCCAGCCCCTCTTGTCTCGCACCTGGGTAACTGCTCAGCCTCCTCATCAAATTCCATGCTTCCTGTCTGGTCCACTTCCAACCCATCTTCCACACAGTAGCCACAGTGATCATTCTAAAGAACAGCTCTGGCCATATCACATCCTCCTCCAGTTGGTCCTCACTGGCCTCAGGATGAAGTCCATGCTCATCATAGCCTCCCCTACAAGACCTCCTCTGATGTGGCCCCTGCCAGTCTCTCTAAATCGATCTGTTATGTTCCTTGACTATCCCTCCCTCTTCATTCCAACCATATAAATTGTTCATAGATCCCTGAATGTACCAAGGAAGAGAAAGCCTCTAGGAGTTTTCAAATGCTATTTCCTTGGCTTGGAACTTTGTATTCACACATCTTCACCTGGCTAACTTCCATTTTTCCCACAGGGCTCCAATTTAGATATTACTTTTTCCAGGAAGCCTTAAGTGAAATTCACCTCCATGTCCAAAGACTTGATTAAGTACCCCCTCCTCTCTGTTTACAGTCTCCCTTCTTACTTATCTTAAATACTGTACTATAACTGCCTGTTAACTTGTTTTTCTTTCTGTCTAGACTGTGGCAGGGCATCATGAGTTATAGATTGCACAACTCGCAAGAGACAATGATGTAAAGAGTGCCTCTGAAGTTATGCAGTGTACATCCTACACAGCTGTATCTGGAAACCCTACATGTGATCCATGTGATCCCGGAAGAACAAGAGAACCACACTTTGTTCTCACTTGCATAACACATGTGCTCAGAAAATAATTGTTGAATTAATGGATTGATGGATGATTAATGGGTTCATGGAAGGACAGATGAGTACAGAACTTGCCCCCTTGGTTCTCATGTCTCCTGGCCAACGAAAGTCCACATCTTCTATTATCCTTGTCATCACCTATCTTCTCTGCTCGCTTCTAACCAATTCACTGTCTCCTGTGGCTCCCAAGCAAGTACCTTATTGCTTAAAATCAAGACTCATTCCTCTTTATTGTTTCCCTAATTCCCAAGATTTCCTGAAGGTTTAATCAGGAATGACTGATCACTAAGGATTAAGCAGGTTTTTGTGTTTGACATTATGAAAAGTTAACCAGACTCAGTGCTGTGCTTCCTAGGGTTTAGAAGATTTAAAGAGAAAACAACTCAAATCTTCCTTCCTTCCCCACCTCTTCCCTTCCTTTCACTGTTTAAAGAGAAATTGCCTTTGGAAAATTACAGAGTTTTTTTTCCCCTGTATCCTAGTGAAGAAAAAACAAAGAGTTTATGAGAATTATAATAAAGAGACTGTACCTAGGAAACATTTGGAGACGTACTATGCAGATATGCCAAGTGAATTAAGCCAGACTCTAAAGGCCAAATATCATATAATTCCATTTATATGACATTATTCCAAAGGCAAAATTATAAGGCCAGAAAACAGATTAGTAGCTGCCAGGGGTTGAGTGGTTGGGAAATGTGGGTGGAGGATAGAGCTTTCCTATATCTTGACTGTAGTGGTGGTTATACAATTGTATACGTTGTCAACACTTTCAGAACTGAGCACTAGAAAGGGTGAATTTTACTGTATATAAATTGTGGTTTAATTTTTTTAACTGAAGAAAGTTGTACCATTTAGAAATCATTAACAACAATGTTAATGTGGAATGCAGATGGTAATGTATGGTAAATTGAGTTCCGTTAGTCTTTATTCATTTTTTTATCTGTGGAAATCCACCAAAAATGTCATTTTCCCCATTATTTTTGATTGTCCTCTATTTTCCCTCCCTTTTCTCAAATAAAACCAGACTTGGGTTTGAAATTTGCATTGCTACTTCCCAGCAGACGAATCCTGGACAAATTACTTAACTTCACCGAGCCTCAGTTTCTGGGTTTCCTTAACTGTAGACAGGGGATAATCATATCCATCTCTCAGGAAGATTCTGTGGGCGCTTAAAAAAAAAAGAGATAACATAAGTGAAGGTGGGTACTGTGTCCTGGGAAACCTATAGTGTAGGTAGAGTGCCATTGTATCCATCCATCAATCCATCCATCCATCCACCCATCCATCCTCTGCTGAGCACTTTGAGATGAGAAGGGAAGAATCAATAAATTCACTTTGTGGAGGATCTACTGGTACTCTGGAAAATACTTTCATTTAAAATTCCTCACTCGGGATGCCTGGGTGGCTCAGTTGGTTAAGCAGCTGCCTTCGGCTCAGGTCATGATCCCAGCATCCTGGGCTCCTTGCTCGGCGGGGAGCCTGCTTCTCCCTCTGCCTCTGCCTGCCACTCTGTCTGCCTGTGCTTGCTCAATCTCTCTCTCTCTCTCTCTGACAAATAAATAAATTTTTAAAAAAATTAAAAAAAATAAAAATAAAATAAAATTCCTCACTCAATTCTCCCAATCCCACGAAGAAATTCTGATTCAGAAATATCAGGTTGCACAGCCAAGAAAAGGAGTCTACAGAATGCAAATTTTTTTAGTCCCCCATTCCTTCTCCAGGTGTCAAAAATATCATTCTTCAAGTGTTATCGACTTTGGCCCACACAACAGCTATCAGAGATTCATAGTTTTATCCCCACTTTATATTTGTGGAAACTAAGGGATTGTCCCTTGCCCAAGAACACACGAAGCTAGTAAGTGACTTAATTGTATACCTCCAGTCTAGCTCTTGTCACTGCTAACTGGTTCAGGGCAAGTTTCCAAGCATGCCAGGCACCCCCCTTTGCCAAATGAAGCCTCAGGCTGTATGTGTTGCAATGCATGATCCAGGCACATTGGAGATGATACTGTTACTGAGGTAGAAGATGCTTAGGGTTGGAAAGCATCCTGGCAAATAAAGAATCTTCATAGTGTGTGGGCTTTCCCATTTTTCAGTGTGACCTTAAACCTGAATCTTTCTGAAAACTTTCTGAATCCCAATTCCCTTCTCTGTTAAATGTGGTTTATTGGGCATGCCTGTTGCAGTGAGCTATGGTGAGGATTTAATGAGATACTTAATGTGAAAGTATCTGGCATGAGGATGGTCCATAGCACATACTCAATAAAACGTAACTTTTCTCTTCCTTCCTTTTTGCAGTTCCTGTCCTTCCAAAGCTCAATTCACCTATGAGCAGGAAGTCACAATATTTATGGCTTATTTACATGCACTGGGGAGCTCAAACCAGCAGCATCTGTTAAGATGATTAGAAGGGAATGGGATTATTTTAGCATCTGCCCATGTTTAGGCCAGAGACTTAGGAGAAGAAATCTAAGGAGAGTAATTTATGGGGTTCTCTACGGATATTGGGCCTTCAGATCAAGGCCAGCCCCTATTCTCCATCTCAGAAGGATTAGGAGTGTCTATGAATGTGCTAAGGGAAGTTGTTGCTATCGTTAACCCATGCCCTGCACAATGCAGCTGGACAGGAACTGAGCCAAGTCTTGGGGCACAGGTGGGTTTTTGAAAGAGGTCCTCACTGCTAGCCAGCAAGAGAGAACAGGCCCTTAAAACAGAGGTAGAGTAGCCCATAGACACTGACTCACTTCCCAAATTCTCCTGGTTGCAGATAGGGGACAACGTTCACACAGGTGAAAGCTGGATGGTGAGCAGATGTTGGCTCCACTCCCATCCACGTGGTTCTTTCTTTCAGGTCCAAACCCACAAATCCTCTACCTTGCCATGCCCTCTCTGTCCCTCTCCTTCTCACCTGGCACAGAAAACCGGTCTGTCATTTCTGAGGACAAGAGGCCTCAAATTCTTCTCTCAAATGTGTCAAATATGGCCTGAGTTCTTTTCACTCTCTTGAAAGCCTAAGCTTTGGGAACTCAAAAGCCAGAAGCAGCGCTCTCTCCTCTGCCAACACATCCATTTCCTCGGATAATTTGTCCCAGAATAATCTAGCTTGGTGGTTAGCAGCAACTACATCAGCAAGAAATTTGCTACAAGTGCAAATTCTTGGCTCCTACCTCAAACCTACTGAGTGGGAAACTCTGGGAGTAGGTCTCAGCAACATTTTAATTTTTTTTTTAATTTTATTTATTTATTTGACAGAGAGAGATCTCAGTAGACACAGAGGCAGGCAGATAGAGGGGGAAGCAGGCTCCCCGCTGAGCAGAGAGCCCGTTGCGGGACTCGATCCCAGGACCCTGAGATCATGACCTGAGCCGAAGGCAGTGGCTTAAACCACTGAGCCACCCAGGCGCCCCTCAGCAACATTTTAATAGCACTCCAGGCCATTCTGACACAAGCTATAACTTGGAAACAATTGCTTAGTTGATGACCGCATGGTGAGGTGGGGTGGGTTCAGAAACAGTCAAGAAGGAATTGAAAATACTAAAGGGGGCGCCTGGGTGGCTCAGTGGGTTAAGCCTCTGCCTTCGGCTCAGGTCATGATCTCAGGGTCTGGGATCGAGCCCCGCATCAGGCTCTCTGCTCAGCGGGGAGCCTGCTTCCTCCTCTCTCTCTCTCCCTGCCTGCCTCTCTGCCTACTTGTGATCTCTCTGTCAAATAAATAAATAAAATCTTTAAAAAAGAAAGAAAGAAAATATGAAGGGCACCCAAAGCAGCTACTATCGTATTAAATATGCTCTCATCTGATAACAACCAGTAATTGTATTTGTAATGACAAACGTCTTTGACTACTAACGATGTACCATGCGCAACACCAAGAGCTTTACCTGCATTGCTCACAACAATACTGTGACATAGGCACTATCATAATTTCCATTTGTCAGCTGAGGGAACTGAGGCTCTGAGAGAGGATTAGGGATTTGCCTCTGGTTATACAGGAAGCAGTCGGGGCAACGCTGAGGTCTTGTGGGTGAGGGTGGACAAAACGAGTGAAGGGGGTCAAAAGGCACAAACTTCCAGTTCTAAGATAAATCAGTTCTGGGGATGTCATGTACGGTGTGGTGACTATGGTTACTAATACTGTATATTATATTTGAAAGTTGCCCAGAGAGTAGATCTTAAAAGTTCTTATCACAACAACAAGAAGAAATCTGTAACTATGTGGTAATGGACATTAACTAAACATTATTCTGGTAATTGTTTCACAATATGTACATACAAGAAATCATTTCTATTGTACAGCTAAAACTGCTACAGTGTTGTATAGCAATTATATCTCAGGGGGGAAAATGGGATCTTGTAAATATGATTCAAGAGTTCCATTTAAGCACTAACTTTAAAAAAATATCAGGCAGTAGTATGGAAAGTAGCATTACAGATGACTTCTATTTTCTTCTTTCTATTTTTCTGCAATTTCCACTTCTCTCAGTGAACATGTGTTGCTTTTTAATCAGACAGAAAGTTGCTATTTACAAAAGTAAACTGAGGGGTACCTTGGTGGCTCAGCCGTTTAAGCATCTGCCTTCAACTCAGGTCATGATTCCAGGGTCCTGGGATTGAGACCTGCATAAGGCTCCCTGCTCGGTGGGGAGTCTGTCTCTCCCTGTCCATCTGCCTCTTCCCCAGCTTATGCTCTCTCTCTCTCAAATAAATAAATAAATAAATAAAATATTTTAAAAGTTTAAAAAATAAATAAATAAGTAATCTGAGGGGCACCTGGGTGGCTCAGTTCGTTAACTGCCTTCGGATTGGGTCGTGATCTTGGTGTCCTGAGATTGAGTCCTGCATCAGGCTCCCTGCTCAGTGAGGAGTCTACTTCTCCCTCTCCTTCTGCCCCTCTCCCCTGCTTGCTCTCGCTCTCTCTCTTTCTCACTCTCTCTTCCTCTCTGTCAAATAAAAATCTTTTTAAAAAAGTGATCCAAGGGGTGCCTGGGTGGCTCAGTGGGTTAAAGCCTCTGCCTTCGGCTCAGGTCATGATCCCAGGGTCCTGGGATCGAACCCTGCATTGGGCTCTCTGATCAGTGGGGAGCCTGCTTCCTCCTCTCTCTCTCCCTGCCTCTGCCTACTTGTGATCTCTCTCT
The DNA here is from genome assembly GCA_004024625.1 of Mellivora capensis. Lineage (NCBI taxonomy): Eukaryota > Metazoa > Chordata > Mammalia > Carnivora > Mustelidae > Mellivora > Mellivora capensis. The sequence continues at coordinate 374,808 of PISX010000113.1, read as the reverse complement.
GTCAAATAAATAAATAAAATCTTTTTTAAAAAGTGATCTGAAAAAAGAAATCTGTACATTATAGGTACCATATTGGTAAAATAAAATCTATAAAACATAATTATATGTAAATACACACATATATTTTACTCAAATGTATTGGATATATCAGTAGTTATTTATTCACAAGAGGAAAAACTAGAAGGCTCAGCGTCAGAATGTTTGTAATGATTATCTCTATGGTAGAGATCTAAATGATTATAATTTTCTTCTACTTGGTGCTCGGTATTCTTGTATAATAAACATAAATTACTTTTGTGATCAGAAAAAGAATTATTTTAAAAATCTGAGGCTTTCTGACTGTAACACCAGAATTCTCTCATAGCAAACTGTCGGTGCTTATTTTAAAAAGCCTTTTTTCTAGCTTTTTCCAGTAAGCCAGTCTTGTTTTTCTGTCACATGTATGACTAACCACTTATCTCATTCCACATCATCCAAGAAGGAATAAAACCTTCCAACAAGGAGCTTCCTGCAAAGCTGCCAGATGATATCTCTGGTTCAGATTTTGCCTGCAATCCTGTTGTTCTAAATAAAGACTAGAAATACACTTTGCCTTTCACTAGATAATAGTTGAGGTCTAGCTAATTATGAAATGCTCCTCTCTGGATTTTTGACTATAAGTACATGAGAGGCAATGTTCCCTCCTGGCTGCTTAAAGGATTATGAAAATCACACAGACCTAGGTTCAAATTCTAGCTGTTTCCATTTCTTACCAACCTCATTGCCCTTGGGCAAAATACTTAACTCCTCTAGGCTTTAGTTGTCTTCTAAAATTAGAAAAAGTTATCGATGCCTTTAAAGATTATGAGGAACCAAGAGGAAATATATGGGAAATTTCCTAAAGAGCCTGGTACATAGTAACCCTCCCAATCTTGGTTTCCTTCTTGCTGGAAGATTCATGGTTGATTCTGCCAATTGCTAATGGTGGGCTGGTGGTTACTTAGCCTTTTTCAGACTCAGTTTTCTCATCTGCTAATGAGGATAAAACTTCTCTCATCTTTATGCTGAAGTGGTGAACACAGACATGAGCTGCCCACACTCCGCTTGAAAGAAGAACTTGTTGCCCCAGCTGTCAGCTCCTGCAGGGTCGGCTTCAGGGCATGTCCTCATCCGAAGACTGAGTGCAGCAAGGATTTAAGGAAGGGTGCACCCATCTTAGCCCTCTGCAGTGTAGTCCTGATGGGGCTGGCCAAAGTTTTCTCATGTCTGCATTACAGTTCGATTTCTCCCCCTGCCCAGTCCTCCTCCTCCTTTTCCCTGCCACAGCTAGTGATCCCCATTAAATATCCTGTATGCCAAACCTCATCTCAGCAACTGCTTATGGAGAATCTAATCTGTGACCGTTGGTATCAGGAGGAGTCTCAAAAAATGGGCAATAGATGTGGGTTTAGACCTAAATCACTCACCAATGAAGACCCCATCGCTAATGGTAGGAGGAGCACAGACAGCCCCTGGCACAAGGTGATAATGGTCCAATTATTAGAACATGCACCTGTGATGAATAGGGATGGCACATACTGATGGCATGCATGAGCTGGTGTGACCTATCAGGTTTTTAGAAGTATGGGCACGTAGTAGCTATGAGGACAATGGTATTGGTTGGAGCAATAGTGTTCTAGCACTGTCGTAACAAACTACCACAAATGTGGCAGTTTGAAAAAACAGTAATATATTCTTTCACAGTTTCAGAGGCCAAATGCCCAAAATTAAAGGGTCAGCAGGGTTGGTTCCTTCTGGAGACTCTTGATGAAGAATCTCTTCCATGCCTCTCTCTTCATGGCTGCTCATGGGGGCTTTGTGACTCCAACCTCTACCTCCATCTTCACACTGCCTTCTTCTCTCTGTGCCTCTCTGTCTCAAATATCACTCTCCTTTCTCTTAGGGGACATCACCATTGAATGTAGGGCACACCCTTAATCCAGGATGATCTTATCACAAGATCCTTAATTTAATTACTTCTATAGAGACCCTATTTCCAAGTAAGGCCACATTCTGAGGTTTGGGGTACACATATCTTTTGAGAGCCACAATTCAACCTACTACAGATGGTTATTGCATAACACCACTGATGCCTTTGATAGAGATCATGAAAAGCTGCTGGATCAATGGGCAATTAAAAGCCACATGTGAAAGCCCAAGGGACCTCCTGATAGCTTATGGCAGCAGGATGGTGGGGAACCATGCACCAGGCCCAGACCTAATAGAGTGCCCAAACTCCAGGGAAGTTTACTTGATTAAGGCAGATCTGTCAGGCCAAGGTCAGGGCCGTTGTTGGGAAAACTTGGGCTTCTGACACTCAGGAAGGGGACATCTGGTCTCCTCTAGAAGTCCTGAGCCAGCATAAGTGGTCCACTCTCCTTATTAAAAGCTAGCATTGCTACCCCCCCACACACACACCTTTTACTTGGAAACCATGGAGAGACCTCTCTACAACAAATACCTCTGCTTAGGATTTATCCCCACCTCCTGTCCTGGCCACCAAGCCTACAGCTAGGTGACATGGTGGGCCTGGAAGGGAAGGAAAGGGGCTACATCCACAAAGAGCTCTAAGACTTAGCAAACATGTGCTTCCAGGAGCTAGGGAAACATAGGTAGGATTGGATTCCAAGAATGTTTGATCAAGGTACCTTATGATCAAGAACACAAGATAGGATTCCAGAGTATTCATAGATTCCCAAGCACTCTCCCTAGATACAGGAATTGACACCCTGGCAGAGAACTCCAGGAAATGGTACAAAATTTCCCTTAGCATGGTTCTGAAAAACAAGGAAAAATCACTGGCCCATGTTAAATAAAGTCACAATTGTCATGGTTGACCATGGAAGAGACTATTAAAATGCTCAAGGAAGTGGATGTACTATGACACGCCAAAAGAGTCCCTAGAAGATTGTATCCCATAGAAAGGCCCAGAGGCTACACCATTTACCAAGGTTTTAAGAATGGGTTGGTGAGGGGAATACTGGCATCACTAAAAATTCAGTGATGAATGGCACTCTTCCATAAGCCAGAATTGATAGTTGGGAGGAATGGTAAGAGCTAGGCTCATTGATAGCAGTGGAGGTGATAGGACCCCAAAATAGAGGCCAGGTGGTGGCATGTAATCGCCAGAAGCCAGGTGGATGCAATTATCATAGTGAACAGCAGGGTTGGAGTGGCAGCCAAGGGGCCTGACCTGCAGAGCTGGTTAATAGCGCACAACATCCTTGGCAAAATAGATGGGCAGCTTGTGGATTTGGAGGAAACCAAGGAGGAATGATCTGGAGGCTTAAGACAGTTGTCTTAAAAGAAAGCCTAATCACTTGCCCAGTTCCATACCTGAGCCAGTGTTTGGACCTAGAATTCACTGACTGAATAGGAGACTGGCCCCCCGGAGGAAGGACCCTTGCAACACCTCAGCCTGTATGCATAGAAATTACCCTCCTGCCCTTTCCTAAAGGGATCTGCAGCCATTTAATCTGGTAACTGTTCTCTGGAGAAAGGTGAATACACAAGGATTGTTGAACCCATGCCTGAGCTGACATTTTAACTTAGCCCTGCAGCGTCATTCTCCCTGTTAGAGTGGGAGCACACAAGGACATGCAATAAATAGGGTCCTGTCTCCAGAAACCAGGAAAATGATTTAGTCTGCTTTTAGAAGTCCTTCATGATCCAGTTTCTGCTATCTCTCCAGACTTCTCATTCAGCTCTTATTCCTCGGGACTCCATAGAACCGAGCTACTTACTCTTCTTAGTGCTTCATCTCCTGGCCCCTTTCTCTCTTAGCCCCAACATCTCTTTCCATCTCTGCCTCTGTCTGTGCCTCATCACTCTTCTCCTCTCCCACAGCCCCCTTAGATCTTTCTTTCTGTCCTTGTCTATTTCTTTATTCTTTATCTCTATGTCCCTCATCTCTCAGTCTCTGTCTCTGTCTGTCTGTCTCTCTCTCTCTCTCTCTCTCTCTCACACACACACACACACACACACACACCGGTCTCTGTGCATGCTTCCTCACCAGTCTCAAATGTTCCCCTCTCCCCCTGCCTTTCTTCTCACTAACTGCTATTTGTGCTTCAAATGCTTTTCCAAGGAAAGAGGAACCCTCCTACACTGTTGGTGGGAATGCTGGAGCAACCACTCTAGAAAACAGCATGGAAGTTCCTCAAAAAGTTGAAAATAGAGCTACCCTACAACCCAGCAATCGCACTACTGGGTATTTACCCTAAAGATACAAATGTAGTGATCTGAAGGGGCACGTGCACCTGAATGTTTATAGCAGAATGTCCACAATAGCCAAACTATGGAAAGAACCTAGATGTCCATCAACAGATGAGTGGATAAAGAAGATGTGGCATATATATATACATATATACATATATATATATATATATATATATATATATATATATATACACACACATATATATAGTGGAATACTATGCAGCTATCAAAAGAAATAAAATCTTGCCATTTGCAACAACATGGATGGAACTAAAGGTATTAGGCTAAGCAAAATAAGTCAATCAGAGAAAGACAATTATCATATGATCTCCCTGATATGAAGAATTTGAGAGGCAATATGGGGGGTTTGGGAGGTAGGGAAGGAAAAAATGAAACAAGATGGGATCGGGTGGGAGACAAACCATAAGAGACTCTTAATCCCACAAAACAAACTGAGGGTTGCTGGGGGGAGGAGGGAGGGAGAGGGTGATGGACATTGGGTTATGGACATTGGGAGGGGTATGTGCTATGGGAAGTGCTGTGAAGTGTGTAAACTTGGTGATTCAAAGACCTGTACCCCTGGGGCTAATAATACATTATATGTTAATAAAAAAATAAAAATTTTATTTAAAATTTTTTAAAATGTCCAAATATATGAATCTTAAAAAAAAAAAAAAAAAAAAAAAAAGCTTTTCCAAGAATCACCTCTGAGACTTGGAGAAGCTGACTTCCTTTTTCTCTCTGTGCTTGCCTCAACCACAACATAAACTAGATTCTGTGAAATCATTAGGATTCCCCAAATGGATCTACAGATTCCGTGCAGTCCTTATAAAAAATCTAAGCTGGCTTCGGGGTGCCTGGGTAGCTCAGTTGGTTAAGCATCTGACTCTTGATTTTAGCTCGGGTCATGATCTCAGAGTCCTGAGATTGAGCCCCATGTCAGGCTCTCCAATGAGTGTGGAGCCTGCTTAATATTCTCTCTCTCCTTTTCCTTCTGACCCTCCTCTCTCTCTCCCTCCCTCCATCTCTCTCTCTCTCAAAACAAAACAAAACAAAAAAACTAAGTTGACTTCTTGGCAGAAATGGAAAAGTTGATCCTAAGATTTATGTAGAAATTCAAAGGATCCAAACTAGACAAACCTATAGTAATCAAGACAGTGGGATACTAGGCTGAAAGTAGACATATAAATCAATGGATTAGAAGTGACTATTCAGAAATAAACCCTTACGTGTATAATCAATTGATTTTTGACAAGAGTGCTAGTATAATTCAATGGAGAATGAACAGTCTTTTCAACAAATGGTGCTGGAACAACTGGATATCCACATGCAAAAGAAAGAAGTTGGAACCCTAGCTCATCATATACAAAATATCATCAGGTCCCAGGAGTTCAGCTAAATAGTTATCAAACCATTCTGAACACCTACAAACTCAACAGGAGATCGAAGAGAAGAAGAGCAGTAATTCTAGGAACAGAAAATCGACCACTTTCTGAAAGGTAGGATGTGTAGATAAGTGAATCTGAAGCGATAGGAAGATAGACTGCATGGGGAGGGGCTAGCTTCCAGCAAGCCATAGAGCAGAGGAGCACAAAATCAGAACTTTTAGAAGTCTGCTCCACTGAGGGACATTGCTCCAGAAGTTAAGCGGGGGTGGAGCCCTTGCGGGGACAGTGTGAACTCAGGACCCCCTGGGTCACAGAAAGACCCAGGGTGCATGAGTGTAGCAGAGACCCCAGGTATTAGAGCGGGGAAGCTGGCTGCAGAGATGGAGCTGAGGAGGCAGCTCTCAGCTCGGGGTTACCTTAAACCATGATCCAAGACACAGTCGGACCACTGCTCTTTGATCAGGGACCCCACAAGTAGCAGATATGGGGAGACTCACTTTCCTCCAGGAGGAGGGGCAGGGGAGCAACTGCAGGAATCTGCTGGGTTTGGAGACTTCAAACAGGGCCGTGCACCAGAGATAGAAATGCTTGGTCACAGGCTGGGTGATCTCTGAGCACAGCAGGAGACCAGGAGGCGGGAGGGATTGACTGCTTTTCTCTAAGGGTGCACTGAGGAGTGGGGCCCCAAGCCCTTGGCTCCTCTGGCTGGAGACTGGGAGGCCACCATTTTCATCCCTGTCCTCCAAACCTCTATGGAAAGCATTCAGGAAACAAAAGCTCCCGAGAGAAAATCCGAGGAGATTACATAGACTGCCCCCTGGCAAGGGTGGTGCGATCCTGCCTTGGGCGAAGACATTTGAGAATCACAGCAACAGGCCCCTCCCCCAGAAGATCGGCAAGAACATCCAGTGAAGACCAAGTTTACCAATCAATGAGAACTGTGGAACTCCAGAGCCAGGGGAAAGCAACACATAGAATTCATGGCTTTTTTTCCCACGATTCTTTAGTCTTTCAAAGTTAAATTTTTTTAATTTTATTTTTTTCTTATTCTATTTTTTAAAAATTTTCCTCTTTCTTATTTTGACATTTTTAAACTATTTTATCTTGTCAATACCTTTTTAAAAATGTTTTTAAATTTTCATTGTTATAATCATATTTTATCCCTTCATTGTATTTAACTTTATTTTTTGTATACATATAGGTTTTTTTTTCCTTTAAAATGTTGGGGTACAATTTCTTCTACTAGATCAAAATATACCCTAAAGCTAGTGCATGGCTTTGTTCTAGTCTCCAGCCTGATTTCATTCTTTCCTCTTTTTTTTAAACCAACTTTTTATCTTATTAATTCCTTTTTTAGAATCTTTTAAAATTTTCATTTCATTACAGTCATATGCCATCCCTTCATTGTGTTTACCCTTATTTTTGTGTATTTTTTTTTTTTCTTTCTTTAAAATATTGGGAGGTAGTTTCTTCTAACAGACCAAAAATACACCCAAAATGAAGTGTGTGGCTCTGTTCTATTCACCAGTCTAACATATATATATTTTTTTCTTTTTTCCTCCCCTTTCTTCTCCTCCCAGTTTTGGGTCTCTTCTGATTTGGTTAGTGTATATTTTTCTGGGGTCGTTGTTACCCTTTTAGTATTTTGTGCTCTCATTCATCTATTCTTATCTGGAGAAAATGACAAGGTGGAAAAATTCACCACAAAAAAAAGAAGAGGCAGTACCGACCGATAGGAACCTAAACAATACAGACATTAGTAATATGTCAGAACTAGAGCTCAGAATGATGATTATCAAGGTGCTAGCTGGGCTCAAAAAAAGCATGGAAGATATTAGAGAATCCCTTTCTGGAGAAATAAAATCACTTTCTAGAGAAACGAAAGACTGAAATCTACCCAAGTTGAAATCAAAATAGCTATTAATGAGGTGCAATAAAAAATGGAGGCTCTTACTGCTAGGATAAATGAGGCAGAAGAGAGAATTAGTGATATAGAAGACCAAATGATGGAGAATAAAGAAGCTGAGCAAAAGAGAGACCAAAAAAAAAAACCAAAACAAAACAAAACAAAAAAAAACTGGATCACAAAGGGAGAATTCAAGAGATTAGTGATAACATAAGATGAAACAATATTAGAATAATTGGTATCCCAGAAGAAAAAGAAAGAGAGAGCTGAGCAGAAGGTATATTGGAACAAATTATAGTAGAGAATTTTTCTAATTTGGCGAAGGGAGCAAGCATCAAAATCCAGGAGGCACAGAGAACCCCCTTCACAACAATAAAAATAGGTCCAGATACCGATATCTAATAGTAAAACTTACAAATCTTAGTGACAGAGGCACCTGGGTGGCTCAGTGAGTTAAAGCCTCTGCCTTTGGCTCAGGTCATGATCCCAGGGTCCTGGGATCGAGCCCCACATCAGGCTCTCTGCTCTGTGGAGAGCCTGCTTCCTCCTCTCTCTCCCTGCCTGCCTCTCTGCCTACTTGTGACCTGTCAAATAAATAAATAAAATCTTAAAAAAAAATCTTAGTGACAAAGAGAAAATCCTGAAAGCAGCTCAGGACAAGAAGTCTGTAATATACAACAGTAGAAATATTAGATGGACAGCAGACCTATCCACAGAGACCTGGCAGGACAGAAAGAACTGGCATGATATATTCAGAGCACTAAATGAGAAAATGCAGCCAAGAATACTATATCCAGCTAGGCTGTCACTGAAAATAGAAGGAGAGATAAAAAGCTTCCAGGGCAAACAAAAACTAAAAGAATTTGCAAACACCAAACCAGCCATGCAGGAAATATTGAAAGGGGTCCTCTAAGCAAAGAGAGAGCCTAAAAGTAATAGACCAGAAAGGAACAGAGACAATATGCAGTAACAATCACCTTTCAAGCAATGCAATGGCACTAAATTCATATCTTTCAATAGTTATCCTGAATGTAAATGGGCTAAATGCCCCAATCAAAAGACACAGGATATCAGAATGGATTAAAAAAAAAACACAAGACCCATTGATATGCTGTCTGCAAGAAACTCATTTTAGGCCCAAAGACACCTCCAGATTTAAAGTGAGGGTAGAAAACAATTTACCATGCTAATGGAGATCAAAAAAAAAAAAGAAAAAAAGAAAAAAAAGAAAAAGAAAAAGAAAGAAAAGAAAAGAAAAAAAAAGAAAAGAAAAAGAAAAACTGGGGTGGCAATCCTTAGATCAATTAGACTTTAAGCCAAAAACTATAATAAGAGATGAGAAAGGACACTTTATCATACTTAAAGGGTCTATCCATCAAGAAGTTCTAACAATTTTAAATATCTATGCCACTGACATGGGAGCAGCCAATTATATTAAAAAAATTAATAACAAAATCAAAGAAACATATCAACAATAATACAAGAATAGTAGGGGACTTTAACACCCCCTTCACTGAAATGGACAGATCATCTAAGCAAAAGATCAACAAGGAAATAAGGGCTTTAAATGACACACTGGACTAGATGGACTTCACAGATATATATAGAACATTCCATCCCAAAACAACAGAATACACATTCCTCTCTAGTGCACATGATACATTCTCCAGAATAGATCACATCCTGGGTCACAAATCAGGTTTCAACTGGTACCAAAAGATTGGGATCATTCCCTGCATATTTTCAGACCATAGTGCTTTGAAACTAGAACTCAACCACAAGAGGAAAGTTGGAAAGAGCTCAAATACATGGAAGCTAAAGAGCATCCTACTAAAGAATGAATGGGTCAACCAGGAAATTAAAGAATAATTTAAAAATTTCATGGCAACAAATAAAAATAAAAACACAACTGATCAAAATCTTTGGGACACAGCAAAGGCAGTCCTAAGAGGAAAGTATATAGCAATGCAAGCCTTTCTCAAGAACCAAGAAAGGTCTCAAGTATACAACCTAACCCTACACCTAAATGAGCTGGAGGAAGAACAGCAAAGAAAGCCTAAACCCAGGGGCGCCTGGGTGGCTCAGTGGATTAAGCCACTGCCTTCGGCTCAGGTCATGATCTTAGGGTCCTGGGATTGAGCCCCACATTGGGCTCTCTTCTCAGCGGGAGCCTGCTTCCCCTTCTCTCTCCGCCTGCCTCTCTGCCTATCTCTCTCTCTGTCAAATAAATAAATAAAATCTTAAAAAAAAAAAAGCCTAAACCCAGCAGGAGAAGAGAAACAATAAAGATTAGAGCAGAAACCAATGAAATGGAAACAAATAAACAACAACAACAACAAAAAAAAAACCCAGTAGAACAAATCAATGAAACTAGGAGCTAGTTCTTTGAAAGAATTAATAAGACTGATAAACCTCTGGCCAGACTTATCAAGAAGAAAAGAGAAAGGACCCAAATTAATAAAATCATGAATGAAAGAGGAGAGATCACAACCAACACAAAAGAAATACAAACAATTATAAGAATATATTGTGAGCAACTATACACCAGCAAATTTGACATTCTGGAAGAAATGGATGCACTCTTAGAAAAGTATAGATTACCAAAACTGAACCAGAAAGAAATAGAAAACCTGAATAGACCCATAACCAGTAAGGAGATTGAAGTAGTCATCAAAAATCTTCCAATGAACAAGAGCCCAGGGCCAGATGGCTTCCCAGGGGAATTCTACCAAACATGTAAAAAAGAATTAATACCTATTCTCCTAAAACTGTCCCAAAAAATAGAAATGGAAGGAAAGCTTCCAAACTCATTTTATGAGGCCAACATTACCTTGATCCCAAAACCAGACAAAGCCCCATCAAAAAGGAGAATTACAGACCAATATCCTTGATGAACATGGATACCAAAATTCTCACCAAAATAGTAGCCAATAGGATCCAACAGTACATTAAAAGGATGACTCACTATGACCAAGTGGGATTTATTCCTGGGCTGCAAAGTTGGCTTAACATCTGCAAATCAATCAATGTGATACAATACATTAATAAAAGAAAGAACAAGAACCATATGTTACTCTCAATAGATGCTGAAAAAGCATTTGAGAAAGCACAGCATCCTTTCTTGATCAAAACTCTTCACAGTGTAGGCATAGAGGATACATACCTCAATATCATCAAAGCCATCTATGAAAAACCCACAGCAACTATCATTCTCAATGGGGAAATCTGAGAGCTTTTCTACCAAGGTCAGGAACATGGCAGGGATGTCCACTATCTCCATTGCTATCCAATATACTACTAAAGTCCTAGTCTTGGAAATCAGACAACAAAAAGAAATTAAAGGCATCCGAATCAGCAAAGAAGTCAAACTCTCACTCTTTGCAGATGACATGAAATTTATGTGGAAATTTATGTGGAAATTATGTGGAGCCAAAAGGCTCCACTTCAAACCTGCTAGAACTCAAACAGGAATTCAATAAAGTGTCAGGATATGAATCAATGCACAGAAATCATTTGTATTTGTGCATTTGTATACACCAACAGCAAGACAGAAGAAAGAGAAATTAAGGAGTCAATCCCATTTACAACTGCACCCAAAACCATAAGATACCTAGGAATAAACCTAACCAAAGAGGCAAAGAATCTGTACTCAGACTACTATAAAGTACCCATGAAAGAAATTGAGGAAGACACCAAAAAAATGGAAAAATGTTCCATCCTCATGGATTGGAAGAACAAATATTGTGAAAATCTCTATGCTACCTAAAGCAATCTACACATTTAACACAATCCCTATCAAAATACCATCAATTTTTTTCGAAGAAATTGAACAAATAATCCTAAAATTTATTTGGAACCAGAAAAGACCTCAAATAGCCAGAGGAATGTTGAAAAAGAAGGCTAAAGTTTATGGCATCACAATTCCAGACATTAAGTTCTATTGCAGAGCTGTAATCGTTAAAACAGTATGGTACTGAGACAAAAACAGACACATAGACAAGTGGAACAGAATAGAGAGCCCAGAAATGGACCCTCAACTCTATGATTAACTACTCTTTGACAAAGCAGGAAAGAACGTCTGGTGGAAAAAAGTCTCTTCAACAAGTAGTGTTGCTAAAATTGGACAGCCACATGCAGAAGAATGAAACTGGACTATTTCCTTATACCACACACAAAAATAGACTCAAAATGGATGGAAGACCTCAATGTGAGAAAGGAATCCATCAAAATCCTTGAGGAGAATAAAGGCAGCAAACTCTTTGACCTCAGCCGCAAACTTCTTCCTAGAAACAGCACCAAAGACACAGGAAGCAAGGACAAAAATGAACTATTGGGACTTCATCAAGATCAAAAGCTTTTGCACAGCAAAGGAAACAGTCAATAATACCAAAAGACAACTGACAGAATGAGAGAAGATATTTGCAAATGACATATCAGATAAAGGGCTAGTATCCAAAATCTATAAAGAACTTATCAAACTCAACACCCAAAGAACAAATAATCCAATCAAGAAATGGGCAGAAGACATGAACACACATTTCTGCAAAAAAGACATCCAGATGGCCAACAGACCATGAATGAAAAATGAAAAAGTGCTTAACATCACTCAGGATCAGGGAAATAAAAATCAAAAACACAGTGTGATACCACCTCACACCCATCAGAATGACTAAAATTAGCAAGTCAGGAAATGACAGATGTTGGCAAGGATGTGGAGAAAGGGGAACCCTCCTACACTGTTAGTGGGAATCCAAACTGGTGCAGCCACTCTGGAAAACAGTATGGAGGTTCCTCAAAAAGTTGAAAATAGAGGTATCCTACAACTCAGCAATCACACTACTGGGTATTTACCCCAAAGATACAAATGTAGTAATCTGAAGGCGCACGTGTTTATAGCAGCAATGTCCACAATAGCAAAACTATGGAAAGAACCTAGATGCCCATCAACAGATGAATGGATAAAGAATATGTGATACACACACACACACACACACACAGACACACACACACACTGGAATACTATGCAGCCATCAAATAATTGAAATCTTGCCATTTGCAACAACACGGATGGAACTAGAGGGTATTATGCTAAGCGAAATAAGTCAATCAGAGATAATTATCATATGATCTCTCTGATATGAGGAATTTGAAAGGCAGGTCGTGGGGGGAGTCGTGGAGGGTTGGGGGAGAAAATGAAACAAGATGGATCAGGAGGGAGACAAACCATAAGAGACTCTTAATCCCACAAAACAAACTGAGGGTTCCTGGAGGGTAGGGGGTAGGGGTAGGGTGGCTGGATTATGGACATTGGGGAGGATATGTGATATGGTAAGTGCTGTGAAATGTGTAAGCCTGATGATTCACAGACCTGTACCCCTGGGGCAAATAATACATCACATGTTAATAAAAAAATAACAGAAAATGGATCAAACACATACATATAGGAGCTTAAATTGTAAATCTGTTAGAAGAAAAACAAGCTTTAGCCAAGGCTAAAATTTGAACCTCTTTCTCATCATGGAAATGCAAATCAAAACAACAGTGAGATACCACTTCACACCCACTAGGATTGCTATACTCAAAAAGACAGATACTAAGTATGACAATTCCTCAAAAAAATAAAATAGAGTTACCACATGACTAGCAAGTCTACTTCTGGGTACATACTCAAGAGAATTGAAAGCAGAGACTCAAACAGATATTTGTACACCCATGTTCAGATATTTGTACACAAACGATCACCATTTGTGCATTATTCCCAACAGCCAAACAATGAAAGGAAGCAACACAAGTGTCATGGACAGATGAATAGATAAAGTGTGGCCTACACATACAATGTAATATATTTATCCTTGAAAAGTAAGGAAATTCTGACACATGCCACTACATGGATGAAACTCGGACATTATGCTAAATGAAGTAAATCAGTCACAAAAGGGCAAACACCATATGATCCCACTCATGTGAGGCACTTACAGTCATCCAGTTCATAGAGATGTAAAATAAGGTGGTGGTTTTGGGGGGCCAGGAGAGGAAGGAAGGGAGGGTTAGCATTTCATGGGTACAAAGTTTCAGTTTGGAAAGATGAAAACATTCTGGAGGTGGGTGGTGGAGATGGTTGCACAACAGTGTGAATATACTTAATGCCAATGAACCGTACCATTAAAAATGGTTAAAAATATAAGTTTTATGTCATGTATATCTTATCACTACAATGAAGAAGAATGTTTAGAGTTGCCTAAACTTACCCTTGTGTTTTATTATTTATTTTTATTTTTTTTAAGATTTTGTTTATTCATTTGAGCAAGAGAACAAGTGAGCAAGCAAGAGAGCACAGTGACGGAGAAGGAGAGGGAGAAGCAGGCTCCCCACTGAGCAGGGAGCCCAACACAGGGCTCAATCCCAGGACCCTCTGGGATCATAACCTGAGCCAGAGACAGATGCTTAACTGACTGAGCCACCCAGTTGGCCCACTATTGTGTTTTTAAAGAGATAGCATGTTGATCATTTAAAAGTCAAAACAAAAAAGTCAAAAAACTGTTAAAGACATTGATACTAAATTTAGAAGCACTGGGGGGGCCCATGCACCTTCCGTGCACCTCATGGCTTCCTCTTATAATGAGTTGGGTAGGATTAGATCAGTCCTACTCCTAGCTCAGAGTCTCAGGACCCCTGTGGACTTCAAATGCAATTTAAAAGATCCTCTGGTTACTTTCAATATTTCCAAATAAAATTTAATAAAAATATTATCTTACCTTCCGAAAGCCTGCCCAGGGCAATAAAAAACATCAGGCTTCACAGGTTATTAGTTATAATTTTTATAGAGGAGGGAGGGACAGATTTAAGCTGCTTATGTAATAGCACTGGTGCAGGGGAAGGGACTGTCACCATGGAAGCCAACTGCAGTACTTCAGAGCCAGCAAAGGCTCGGTAGTTTGTGCTGGGCCACACTACCCTATGGCTAGAGAAGAAGAGAAGGATGTCACACCTGATGGGCACAGGTGGTCCCTGTGGCAGACAAACACATCATCCCAGTTAAAGCAGTAGTGCCCTCAGGTTCTATGAAAACTGGAGTTAGGCTCAGCAGCTGGGGAGGAGAGGAGGAACACAGCACCTGCTGCAAGGCAGCTGAGAAGACCAGAGAGCCATTCCTGACATTCTTGATTCCCTAAATTATGGGTTCTCGAATGACAGCATGCCACAGAATCACCTGGAGGGCTTGTTAAACCACAGGGTGCTAAGTCCTGCCCCCCCAAATATTTTGTTTCAATAGGCCCTGGGTGGGGACCAAAGAATTAACCTCTAAATAAGTCTTAGGTAATGCCCAAGCTCCTGGTTTAAGGACCACACTTTTTTTTAAAAGATTTTATTTAGTCGTTTATTTATTTATTTATTTGAGAGAAAGCATGAGCAGGGGCAGGGTCAGAGGGAGAGAGACAAGCAGACTCCCGGCTGAATGGGGAACCCAATGCAGGGTTTGACCCCAGGACCCTGAGATCATGACCTGAGCAGTCAGACACTTAACTGACTGAGCTATCCAGGGACCCCTAAGGACCACACTTTAAAAACCATTGCTTTACTGTATCTATCAGGATTAGCTATGCTATTCTATAGTACTAAATAACTCCCTAAATCTCAGGAGTTTAACACCATAGAAGTTTAGTTCTTGCTCACACCTCAGTCCAATGTAGTTTCGATAACCTTCTCCCTTATCACACATATGCCAACTTAACTACAGGGAAGAAAGAGTATGGGAATGTGCATGAGATGTTTTTAAAGGGTGATGTCTGGAAGAGGTTCAAATCATTTCTGCTTCCTTCTGTGATTGGCTAAATCTCAATCATGACTCCAATCTGAGAAACGTACTCCTCCTGGGTACCCAGACAGAAGGAAAAAGTGTGGTAAACACACAACTTTATTTCCACCACACCAACCTACTGTCCATTCCCATTGTGCCTCCCCTCCTTCTCAGTAGCAGATTTTTTAAAAAGATTTTATTTATTTATTTGTCAGAGAGAGAGAGAGAGGGAGAGAGAGGGAGCCAGCACAGGCAGACAGAGTGGCAGGCAGAGGCAGAGGGAGAAGCAGGCTCCCCGCTGAGCAAGGAGCCCGATGTGGGACTCCATCCCAGGACACTGGGATCATGACCTGAGCCGAAGGCAGCGGCTTAACCAACTGAGCCACCCAGGTGTCCCAGTAGCAGATTATTTTTTAATTGAAATATATTTAATTTATAACATCGTTGTGGCCCCTGGGTGGCTCAGTCGCTTAAGCCTCTGCCTTTGGCTCAGGTCATAATCCCAGGGTCCTGGGATTGAGCCCCACATTGGTCTCCCTGCTCGGCAGAGAGTCTGGTTCTCTCCCCCCTCCCCACTCATGCTCTCTCTCACTATCTCTATTTCTCTCAAATAAATAAAATATTTTTTAAAAAATAAAGCATTGCTTAAATGTAAGATTTGGTTTGATACATGTTGGTTTGATACATGTAAATGCTGTAAGCTCTAGAAGAATTTATTTGCTACTAGTTGCAATTCGTACACTTAAACAACATCTTTCTTGGGGCACCTGGGTGGCTCAGTCAGTTAAGCATCTACCTTCAGCACAGGTCATGATCTTAGGGTCCTGGGATCAAGTCCCCTATCAGGCTCCCTACTCAGTGGAGAGCCTGCTTCTCCCTCTGCCTGCTGCTCCTCTTGCTTGTGCACGCTCTCTCTCTCACTCTAATAAATAAATAAAATTTCCCCCCCAAAAAATCTTATTTCCCCGCCCCCCAGTTCCTGGCAACCATTATTCTGTTCTGTTTTTATGAGTTTGATTTTTTTATATTCCACATACAAGTGATATCATACAATATTTGTCTTTTCACACTTAGCACAATGTCCTCAAGATCCATCCATGTTGTCACACATGGCAGGGTATCCTTTCTTGGGACTGAATAACATTTCATTATATATATTCACCACATCTTCTTTATCCATTCACCCATTAACAGACACATAAGTTGTTTCCATATTTTGGCTGTTGTGAATGCTGCAATAAACATGGGAGTGCATCTATCTCTTTAATGTCCTTTGGCTATATACCCAGAAGTGGAATTGCCGGATCCGTACTAGCAGACTTTGTTTCTAGTCTGCTTTGTTTCTATTCTAAAAACAAAGAATTTATTCCTCCTCCAGGAGAGAGGAAAACTGATACCACCTTCAGCTCAAAGAGACCATCTATTAGATGAAGACAGTCCACCTTGCTCATGATTAATTCAGGTGCCCAGGCTCAAGCCAATCAGTGCATGTCAGTCTCTTGCCAACTGTTATTGGTCCAGGGGTGAGCATGTGACCCAATAAGCTGAAAGGAATAAGGAGGGTAGAGAGAATTTTGATCTATACTACCAGACTTAGAGCAAGGAAGCATGTGGCTTCAGCTAACACCAGCAACCAAATGGAAACCAAGAAACCAAGCTAGGAAATAGATCCTAAAGAAAAAGAGAAAAATGGAGCCAGAACCCTGCTCTATACCTGAAACACTTTACTGCTGAATTTATTCGAAGCTACTTTGAAGCCAGACCTGTTTCATGTAGCAGAAAGTAGCCAAATGGATATATCTCTCAAAGCACAAGAGTGGGAACATAAATGTTTCATTTGCTGATTCTGTGACCTCTTACCCCAAGGGTTCTACAGATGAAGAAATGGGTTACACTTAATAAATGATGTGATTTGTGTGATAGCAATTATTTCAAAATGTAGAGTCCACAGGGCATAGCTAGAGAAGACTGTAAATTTTAAGGAGGCAGAGACCATGTCTCTTCTTTTGCCTGTTATAGACCCAGGGTCCAGCCAGTGCTTGGCACACACATGCACGCATGCACACACACAGATACACACTTATGAAATCTGTGTTGAATGAATACTTCATCAGGAACTCATAAAAAATGGGTCCTGGGTGACCCTAGCACAGGGTCTGTCATCTAGTAAATAAACGGAAATCATCATTAAGATTTCTGGAATTAACTAAGCCATTCCATTTTGAAGGTTCCTTTCAAATCTAACTACGTTGTTCTAGGACACATTGTATAATGATTAAGAATATAGACTTTATTCATAATTTTCTAAAACTAGAACAATCTAGTGGATGACTCTAGAGTGGATTAAGCTAAGCAAAATCTGTAAGGAAAGACAAATACCCACTGACTTCACTCCTATGGAATTTCAGAAAGACCACAGATAAACATAGTTTGGGGAGCAAGATAGGCAAATGAGGAAACAGACTCAGCCTTAGAGCACGAACCAATGGTTGCTGGAGCGCAGGTGCATGGGGGGAAGGGTTAAATGGATGATGGGAGGGCACTTGTGATGAACACTAGCTGTTGTGGGCAGGTGAGGAATTACTAAATCCTACACCTGAAGCAAAGGAATTAACATTACATGGAAACTAACTGGAATTTAAGTCAATGAAGAAAAGAAAAAGACCAGGTTCTGCTTCATGAAGAGTGAGGTAAAAATGCAGTGATAAAAAAAAAAAGATTAAAAAAAAGATTTTAAAAAATGCAGTGATTTTCGCTCTCCTATTCTGTAGATGATAGTTTTCAAACACACTGTGGTAGAATATGCTAGTTTCCTATTACATAAGGAGTCCTCAGAAAGCTGCAATGAAAGATTCAGATCTCAGAGCATGTGCATGTTCCATTGATATGTTACTTACAGTTTGCCCAGGTAGAAAGGTAAGTGCAGAGAAATATGACAGAAGAGGAAAGAAGGTGTTAACCATTCAGGAGGTAGCCTTCTGTCTTTCTCATGAAAGGCCTGGGCCAGTGTAATTTTGGAAGGGGGTGGAGATCCTGGAGCTTTGCAGCAGACAAGGAAGTTCCAGGTCTGGGTGGAGCTCTCAGAGGTCCCAGAGGAGAGACGAGTGCATTCTGCAGGAGGCTGTGGGCAGGGTTGTCTCCAGGGATGGCTGAGTGGCTCCCGTATGACAGTTGTTACAGGTCAGTGCTGTGAGCAGGTTCCTGGCTGAGGACAGGTGAGACCCAGGTGGAGAGCTGGCAGAGCACCTTCTTCTGTGCCACAAGCCTCAGCAACACACACAGCCTCATCGTCTCTCCTTTTCACTCCAATCCAGATTTCTCCACATTACCAGGCAGAGACGTTGGTTTGTGCTTCTTTCTCTGCATGTGGGTGAAGTTTCAGAAGTTAGATGGTGGAAATGGTGGGTCATCAAACATCTGTTACTCTTTTATTTCCTGCTCTCCTTTCAATCACTGAAGTGAATCAGACCTGCTAGTGGAAGGGGCAATCTGTGTGTTTTTCTTTCCTGATTTAATTAAACAATGGGAAAACAGGCTTCTGAAATCGTCAAAGAATCCTTTGTGGAGGTTCTGTTTTTCTCTTCCTTGAACCACTTTCTGATGTTTGAAATTATTTTTTAGGGGTGCCTGGGTGACTCAGTCATTAAGCATGATCCCAGGTCATGATCCCAGGGTCCTGGGATCGAGCCATGCATTGGGCTCCTGCTTGGCGGGAAGCCTGCTTCTCCCTCTCCCACCACCCCCCTGCTTGTGTTCCCTTTCTTGCTGTGTCTCTCTCTGTCAAATAAATAAATAAAATCTTTTAAAAAAATAAATTACTTTTTAAAGTAAAGCACAGCCTCAGAGCTGTAATGGGGTGTGGTGTCCTTTGTGAGGGGAAGAAATGGAGGAGGAGTGTAGTTTGTTTAGGAGCCTGTGGAGTGGTTCATTGTGCTCCCACTGGAGCACAAGCCCCTGTTAGCTTTCCCTGATTGGAGGGGAGTGGGGGGGTCCTGCTCACCTGGTGGCCCATCCTGGGCTCTGAAACCTGACCTGGTGAATCAGTTGCGACTTGACCTGGGGAATTTATGAAGAAAGCAGAATGAACCCTGGAGTGTGCCTGTATCCTTTGCACTCAGACAACTCCATGGAGCAAAGGAACTCATCACCTATGAGTCATGTCAGGGTCCCCGAGGCTGTGGGCTTTGCTTCATGGGAAGAAGTTGTGTCTTCATCTTTATCTGAACCAGAGCCATGTTGTCTGGTTATGGAGATCCAGACCTTTACATGACCATGTCATTATTATTCTTGTTATTTTAAGAAAGCAACCTAGACATTGACTTCGAGATACAAATATCCAAAGGAAAAACATAAGGACAAATAGATATATGAGGACTGAACTTGTGGTATCTCTCATTAGAATGGGTAATGTAGGGCTGCCCGTATGAGAAAGAACAAGGAATTCTATTTGGATAGAAATGTGCTGTGCACACGTGGTGTTTTATGCTGTCTTTCCCCTTACTTCTCTGAAGGGAAGATAGAGTGGTGACTGGAGCTTGGTTTCTGATTTGAAGGAATGGGAGACAAGAGATTTGAAAGAGCAGTGTTCATGCTGACGTGGTGCTCCATACCCAGTGAGTGAGGGTTTGAAGCTTGGACTTGGAAGCATTGGTGTTCAGGGAGGATGTGGTCTGAGTTTCCCCACACACAGAGTCGCTTGGCTGGTCTGCCTCATCAGACCAGTTCCTGCCTTTTGAAGGGCAGCCTGAAAGTGGCTTGAAACCCTAGGGTACTTGAGGAATGATCTGGAAGGAGCACCTGGGTGAGCCAGTGTAGACAAACCCAGGGAATTTCAGAGCTAAGGATGAACACGTTTCTGAGGCTGGAGTTTGCTTCTCTGTAAGTAACATTGCACTGGGGTGGAAAGCAGTCTCTGGGTCTTAGGAGTCACCATGTCAGGAGGTGTGAGCCTGGCAGGGGAGTCAGATCAGATAGCTGGGAGATAACGAGGCTGCGGCAGTGGGCCATCGCTCTGGATGGGCAGGCCAGCTTGCTCTAGGGACAGGGATCTGCTCCCCAACCAGCCCTCCTGCTGCAGATGTGATAGGATACTTGTTTCCTGTTTGGTTCTCCAGCCCTCGTCTCAGCAGGGGGCTTGGTGGGAAGCAGCCCACAGGCAGCATTATGGCTTCTTGTCCAGTGTGCCCCTTGCTTCCTCGGATGAGGCACCGCAGGTATCCTCTGCCTGGCATCTGTGAATTCAGCCAGCAGAAGCACTTCTTTCAAAGCCACACCCCTGAGAAATCCTCCACCTTGCTGTGCTGTGTGGAAGAGGCCAGTTTTCATTTGGGACTGAAATCTCATCTCCTGCTGTTAGGTTCCAAGGCCACGTGGGACACCAGTCTCCTTGACGCTCTAGTTCCACATGGGGCCTGACATGTGAGACTGAGACTGATCCTGGGCAGCCTGCTGCTGCTGCTGCTGCTGCTGCAGGTTCCTTCCCAAAAATTGTGCAGCAAAGCCTGAGTTGTGATGACATCCCAGGAAAGGCGGACAAGTGCACCGCTCTGCCTAACCACAGGAGGATGCCAGATGTCAATCACAGGTGGTTAGTTTAGGAGGGAGAGATGTCTGTTTCCCAGGACCTTGGCCAGAGGGAGATTTGGACCCTGGGATGCTTCTCTGCTCAGCTTTCTCAGATGAGCACATCAGGCAAGGGGAAGAAGTGTGTGTGCTCACCTGGGATCGAGGAAGGTGTCTGGTTTCAGGTTTCATGTGCAAGTGGATTCCTCTTATGGCTCATTTTCCTGATGGTCTTCAGGGTGCAGTAGGTGGAACCCTTGTCCCTGGCATCCTGGCTGTGCAAGAGCTCTGGTCACCTTTTCCCCCAGGGCTCTGGACTAGGAAATCGGAGGGATTCAGTGGTGAAACCATCCGTGTAAGCCTCTGTTTCTCCCTTGCCGAGATGGACTAGTGACTGTGATAACTGCTCTGGAAATATAAAGCAGGAGACGGGGCCCAGTGCTGAAGGGGAGAGTCCTTGTTATTCACATAGGGGCCAGATGGGACTTCACCAGGAAGGTGATACTTGAGTCAAGATCTAAAGAATGCGAGTGATATCACATCAAAAGCAATCTAAATGGAAGGGAAAGAATATACAAAGGCCCTGGGGTGGGAGCATACCAGGTATGTCCAGGAGAAGCACAAAGGCAATGTGGCCACAGAAGACAGCTTAGGACGTGAGTCCTCAGTGAGGTGACAATAGGGTGACAGAAAGGCATTGCAGGGCCATGACCCCATGGGACCCTCTTTCACTGGGCCATCCTGGCTACAGTGTTGAGAATGGATGACACAAGGTTGAGGATGGGCAAGGGAGGTCAATGATGAAGCTTTTCCAGGAACTCAGGCTTGAGATGGGCTCCAGCATGGACCAGACAGGTGGCCTCGGAAGGAGTGGTTAGTCCTATTTTGGGTACCTACTGAAGATGGAGCTCACAGAATTTGCTGACATGTTCGATATTGGGAATGGGAGAAAGG
Source organism: Mellivora capensis (assembly GCA_004024625.1). Taxonomy (NCBI): domain Eukaryota; kingdom Metazoa; phylum Chordata; class Mammalia; order Carnivora; family Mustelidae; genus Mellivora; species Mellivora capensis. The sequence continues at coordinate 352,964 of PISX010000113.1, read as the reverse complement.
AGGAATTGAGGTAACTTGCAGCTCTTGTTGGTTGTTCTGAGCAAGGCGAAAGAGGAGGTTTCTGGGGGTGGAGGTAGTCCTTGTTCCATCTGCTGAGGAAGGTGTCTTTCACGGTGGATCTGTGGATGTTTGTGTATGGGAGAACAGTTAACATCTACTCCCTCAGCAACTTTCAAGTACAAGTCTCCCCCATTTTTCTCAAAGTTCATGGTAAGACACTTGGCTTTTTGGAAAGATCTACATTATTACCCAGCTCCAGTAGCAGGAAGAAACCTGATGAGGATTTCTTTCTTATGAAAACAGTCAAAAAGTGGGCATCGCGTTCAACATCTGTTTTGTGGGGAACCACTACAGAGGCGGCATGCACCCCAACCAGCTCCTTCCTGGGCACTGCTCTCTACATCCAGCCACCAGCGCTTTGAATTGTGACTGTGAGCATCTGCTGTGCTTTATCTCCATTTATTTTAGACATCTGTTAGGATCTTGTGTCCTGAGGCCTACGATAAGCCAAAGAGAAGGGATTTTTGGACCCTGAGCATGCTCACCAATTTTTCTGTAGAAATAAATGGTAATTCATTCTTCAGTTTACACCATTTCAAGTTTCCTAGGAACACCGCATTTTTGAATAGCGGGGGAGTCTGTATCTCATCCTGTAGGGTTAGCTTTAGTCTGCATGCTGCACAGAACATTCCATGACTTGCAGATTTTATCACTCAAGCATGGCACCTTTGACCACCTTCACCCCTTTCCCCCCTTCCCTGAATCTGGCATCCACCAATCTGTTCTCAGTATTTATGGGTTTGGTACTTTTTTGATTCCATGTGGAATGTCCATGAGACTCTCTGGTGTTTGTCTTTCTGTGTCTGAGTTACTTAGCATAATGCTCTCAAAGTCGATGTTTCCATGTCTGGTTATTGTGAATAATGCTGCAGTGAACATAGGAGTGCATCTCTCTTTTTGAGGGAGTGTTTTTGTGTTCTCCAAAGAAATATTCAGTAGAGCAATTATTGGGTCATGTGGTAGTTGTTTTAATTTTTTCCGGAACCTCCATAACGTTTGTCACAATAGCTGTACCAGTTGACAGTCCCACCAACAGTGCACAGGGTCCCCTTGTGCACACATCCTTGACCACACCTGTTGTCTGTCTCTGGGACGATTGTCGTTCCAACAGTTGTGAAGTGATAGTTGATTGTGGTTTTGACTTATGTTAATCTGACAATGATTAGTGATGTTGAACAACTTTTTCTGTCTGTTGGCCACATGTATGCCATCTTTGGAAAGTATCTATTCACATATTCTCCCCAGTTTTTATTCAGTTTTTGTTTGGATTTGAAGGAGTGTTTTGGATATTAAAAACACACTTTTAAGTGTTTGATGGTTTCTTTTGCTATGCAGGAATTTCAGTTTGATGTCATTCCCCTTGTTTATTTTCACTTTTGTTGCCTTTGCTTTTGGCACCTGATGTAAAAGAAACTTTACCAAACCACTGTCAAGAATCTTCCTACCTGTGTTTTCTTCTCAGATGTTTATGGTTGCAAGTCTTATGTTTAAGTAACTCATCCACTTGTAATTTTTGTGTGCAGTGTAAGAAAGTGATCCAGTCACATTCTTCTGCATTTAGTGTCCAGTTTTCCCAGGACCATTTACGGAAGAGACATTCCTTTCCCCATTGTATATTTCCTGCTGTTGTGTCATAAATTAAGACCATATATGTGTGGGTTTCTTTCTTTTTCTTTCTTTCTTTCTTTCTTTCTTTCTTTCTTTCTTCTCTCCTCCCTCCCTCCCTCTCTTCCTTCCCCTCCCTCCCTCTCTTCCTTCCCCTCCCTCCCTCTCTTCCTTCCCCTCCCTCCCTCTCTTCCTTCCCCCCTCTCTCTCTTCTTCCTTCCCCCCCCTTCCTTCCTTCCTTCCTTCCTCCCTTCCTTCCTTTTGCTCTTACAGTTTATTTGTTGGGAAAATGTCTTCTCTGTCAGAATACGTGCAGTGTGGACTTTATAAATGATGTGTTCATACTATTTGTTAGGATATTTCTCTGATATCTGTGTTTTTGTAAATGAGTGAATGTATCTATAGCTTTCAACAGGTTGAACATTTGGGTGGAACTACTTAAGTAGTTTTATATCTTCCATCAGATATGAGATTGTGTACAAGTAGTATGAGATTGTGAGCCATCAGATACTTGTTAATTGATTGACTTACTGATTTATTCATTTTTACTTAGTTTAAACTTGTATTCTAAATGTTTTTCTTTCACTCCTTTGTTTTATTATGATCATATAAAGTGTTATTTGTTTCAAGGGTACAGGTCTGTGTTCCATCAGTCATGCCCAACACACAGTGCTCACCACTTACCCTCCTCAATGCCCATCACCCAGCCACCCCCATCCACCCACCCACCCCCCTCCAGCAACCCTGTTTGTTCTCTGAGATTAAATGACTCTTATGGTTTGTCTCACTCTCTGGTTTCATCTTGCTTCCCTTATTCCTCTTTTCTCCTATGATCCTCTGTCCTATTTTTTTAAATTCTGCATATCAGTGAGACCATATGATAATTGTCCTTCTCTGATTGACTTATTTTGCTTAGCATAACACCCTCTAGATCCACCCATGTCATTGCAAATGGCAAGATTTCATTTTTATGGCATATTTCATTTTTATGGCTCCTATATATATATATAGAGAGAGAGAGTCTCCTTTTTTATCCATTCATATGTCGATGGACATCCATACTTCTTTTTGGTTATTGTGGGCAGTGCTGCCATAGACATTGGGGTGCAGGTGCCCTTTCAGATCACTACTTTCATATCTTTGGGGTAAATACCCAGTAGTGCAATTGCTGGGTTATAGGGTAGCTCTATTTTCAACTTCTTCTTCTTTTTTTAAGATTTTATTTATTTGACAGACAGATATCACAAGTAGGCAGAGAGGCAGGCAGAGACAAGGAAGCAGGCTCCCTGCTGAGCAGAGAGCAGGACCCTGGAATCATGACCTGAGCTGAAGGCAGAGGCTTTAATCCACTGAGCCACCCAGGCGCCCCTCTATTTTCAACTTCTTGAGGAACCCCCACACTGTTTTCCAGGGTGGCTTCATCAGCTTGCATTCCCACCAACGGTATAAAAAGGTTCCCCTTCCTCTGCAACCTTGCCAACATCTGTTGTTTCCTGACTTGTTCATTTTAGCCATTCTGACAGGTGTAAGGTGGTATCTCATTATGGTTTTGATTTGTATTTCCCTAATGTCGAGGGGTGTTGAGCACTTTTTTATGTGTCTGTTGGCCATTTAGATATCTTCTTTGGAGAAATGTCTCTTCATGTCTTTGGGCTATCTCTTGATTGGATTATTTGTTCAGTGGGTGTTGAGTTTGATAAGTTCTTTATAGATTTTGGATACTAGCCCTTTACTTGATGTGTCATTTGCAAATGTCTTCTCTCATTGTGTTGGTTGTCTTTTGGTTTGTTGGCTGTTTCTATCTTGATGAAGTCCCAACAGTTCATTTTTGCTTTTTTTCCTTTGTCTTTGGAGACGTGTCTAGCAAGAAGTTGCTATAGCTTTGGTCAAAGAGGTTGTTGCCTCTATTCTCAAGGATTTGGATGGATTCCTGTTTCACATTCAGGTCTTATGTCCATTTGGAGTCTACTTTTGTGTATGGTATAAGGAAATGGTGCATTTTCATTCTTTTACATGGGGCTGTCCAATATCCCTGACACCATTTGTTGAAGAGACTACCTTTTTCCATTGGATATTCATTCCTGCTTTGATGAAGATTAGTTGACCATAGAGTTGAGGGTCTATTTCTCGTTCCATTGATCTATGTGTCTGTTTTTGTGCCAGTTCTGTATTTTCTTGAGGATTACAGCTTTGTAATAGGGCTTGAGGTCTGCGAATGGGATGCCACCAGCTTCAGTTTTCTTTTTTCTTTCTCAACATTCCTTTGGCTAGTCAGGGTCTCTTCTCATTCATACAAATTTTAGGATTATTTATTCCAGTTCTGTGAAGAATGTGGATGGTATTTTGAAAGAGATTGCATTGAATTTGTGGATTATTCTAAGTAGCATAGACATTTTCACAATATTTGTTCTTCCAATCCATGAGCATGGAATGTTTTTCCATTTCTTTGTGTCTTCCTCCATTTCATTCATGACTATTGTATAGTTTTCTGAGTACAGATCCTTTGCCTCTTTGGTTAGATAGATTCCCAAGTATCATATGGTTTTCAGTGCAATTATAAATGGGATGAACTCCTTAATTTCTCTCTCTTCTGTCACATTGCTGCTGTAGACAAATGAAAGTGATTTCTGTGCATTGATTTTATATCCTGCCACTTTATGGAATTCCTGGATGAGTTCTAGCAATTTTGGGGCAGAGTCTTTTGTGTTTTCCACATAAAGTATCCTATTATCTGCAAAGGGTGAGAGTTTGTCTTGTTCTTTGCTGATTCGGAAACCTTTTATTACTTTTTGTTGTCTGATTGCTGAGGCTAGGACTTCTAGTAGTATGTTGGACAGCAGTGGAGGTAGTGGACATCCTTGCCATGTTTCTGACCTTAGGGGAATGATATTCACTGCGGAATTTTCTTGGATGGCTTTTATGATATTGAGGTATATTCCCTCTATCCCTCCACAGTGAAGAGTTTTGATCAAGAAAGGCTGTAATTTGCCAAATGCTTTTTCTGCATCTATTGAGAGGGTCCTATGGTTCCTGTTCTTGTTCTTTCTTCTATTAAGGTAATGTATTACATTGATTGATTTTAGTTTGTCAAACCACCCTTGCAGCCCAGGAATAAATTCGATTTGGTCATGGTGAATCATCCTTTTAATGTACTGTTGGATCTTTTTGGCTAGTACATTGGTGAGAATTTTTGCATCCATATTCATCAGGGATAGTAGTCTGTAATTCTCCATTTCGGTGGGGTCTTTTTTTGGTTTTGGGATCAAGATAATGCTGGTCTCATCAAAGGGGTTTGGAAGTTTTCTTTCCAGTTCTATTTTTTGGAAAAGTTTCAGAAGAATAGGTATTAAATCTTCTTTACATGTTTGGTAGAATTCCCCTCAGAAACCATCTGGTGCTGGGTTCTTGTTTTCTGGGGGATTTTTGGTGACTTCTTCTATTTCCGTGCTGATTATGGGTCTCTTCAGGTTTCCTTTTCTTCCTGGTTCAGTTTTAGTCATTTCTACGTTTCTGGGAATGCATCCATTTCTTCAAGGCTGCCTGATTTGTTGACATAGAGTTACTATCATATATTCTGATAATTGTTTGTATGTCTTTGGTGTTGGGTGTGACCTCTCCTTTTTGATTCATGATTTTATTGATTCGGGTCCTTTCTCTTTTCTTCTGGAGGGTCTGGCCAGGGGCATATCAATCTTATTAATTCTTTTAAAGAACCAGTTCCTAGTTTCATTGATCTGTTCTACTGTTCTTTTGGTTTCTACTTCATTGATTTCTGCTCTAGTCTTTATTATTTCACTTCTTCTTCTGGGTTTAGGCTTTCTATGCTGCTCTTTCTCCAGCTCCTTTAGGTGTAAGGTTAGGTTGTGTACTTGAGGCCTTTCTTGCTTCTTGAGAAAGGCTTGTAGTGCTATATACTTCCCTCTTAGGACCGCCTTTGCTGCATCCCAAAGATATTGAACAGCTGTGTTTCATTCTCATTTGTTTCCATGAATTTTTAAAATTCATCTTGAACTGACTGGTTGACCTGTTCATTCTTTAGTAGGATGCTCTGTAGCCTCCATGTATTTGAGTTCTTCCCAACTTTCATATTGTGATTGAGTTCCAGTTTCAAAGCATTGTGGTCTGAAAGTATGCAGGGAGTGATCCCTATCTATTGGTACTGGTAGAGATCTGATTTGTTACCCAGTATGTGATCTATTCTGGAGAATGTTCCATGTGGACTAGAGAAGACTATGTATTCTGTTGTTTTCGGATGGAATGTTCTGTGTATATCTGTGAAGTCCAGCGGGTCCAGTATGCCATTCAAAGGCCTTACTTCCTTGTTGGTTCTTTGCTTAGATGGTCTGTCCATTGCAGTAAAGGGTGTGTTAAAGTCCCTAGTATTATTGTATTATTGTCCATGTGTTTCTTTGGTTTTGTTCTTCATTAGCTTCTACAACTCGCTACTCCCATGGTAGGGGCATAAATATTTACAATTGTTAGAACTTCTTGTTGGATAGACCCTTTAAGTATGATAGAGTGTCCTTCCTCATCTCTTATTACAGTCTTTGGTTTAGAATCTAATTTGTCTGATAGAAGGATTGCCACCCCAGCTTTCTTTGGATGTCCATTAGCATGATCAATTATTTTCCACACCCTCACTTTCAATCTGAAGGTGTCTTTGGGTCTAAAATGAGTCTCTTGCAGACAGAATATCCAATGGGTCTTGCTTTTTGATCCAATCTGATACTTTATGTCTTTTGGTTGGGTCATTTAGCCCATTTACATTCAAGGGAATTGGGGAAATGTGTGAATTTGGTTCCACTATATTGCCTGTAAGCTGACTGTTACTGTATGTGGTCTCTGTTCCTTTCTGGTCTATGTTCCTTTTGGGCTCTCTCTTTGCTTAGAGGACCCCTTTCAATATTTCCTGAAGGGCTGATTTGGTAACCACAAATTGTTTGAGTTTCTGTTTGTCCTGGAAGCTTTTGATCACTCCTTCTATTTTCAAAGACAGCAACTGCAGAAAGTGTTCTTAGCTGCATATTTTTCTTGTTTCAGAACCTGAATAGATCATGCCAGTCTTTTCTGGCCTGTCAGGTCTCTGTGACTAGGTCTTCTGCCAATCTAATGTTTCTACTCTTGTAGGTTACTGACTTCTTGTTCCAAGCTGCTTTGAGGATTTTCTCTTTGTCTCTGAGTTTTTCAAATTTTCCTATTAGATGTCAGGGTGTTGACCCATTTTTATTGATTTTGAGGGAGATTCTCTGTGCCTTCTGGATTTTGATGCCTGTTTCCATTCCCGAAGTAGGAAAGTTCTCTGCTATCACTTACTCCAATATACATTCTGCCCTTCTCTCTCTTTCTTCTTCTTCTTCTGGGATCCCAATTATTCTAATATTCTGGGATCCCAATTATTCTAATATTGTTTCACTTTATGGTACCACTTCTCTCTTGAATTAGCCCCTCATGATCCTGTAGTTGTTTATCTCTCTTTCTCTCAGCTTCTTTATTCTCCACCATTTGGTCTTCTAGATCACTAATTCTCTCTTCTGCCTCATCTATCTTAGCAGTTAGAGCTTCCAGTTTTTTAAAAAAATATATTTTATTTATTTGACAGGAAGAGAAAGAGAGTACAAGCAGAGGGAGCAGCAGAGGGAGAAGCAGGCTCCCTGCTGAGCAGGGAGACCAATGTGGGGTTCAATCCCAGGACCCTGGGATCATGACTGGAGCCAAAGGCAGATGGTTAACTTACTGAGCCATCCAGGCACTCCTAGAGACTCCATTTTGGATTACATCTCATTAATAGCCATTTCTTATTTTGACTTGGTTAGAGTTTAGTTCTTTTATTTCTCTAGTGTCTTCTATGGATTCTTCTAAGGGATTCTCTAGTGTCTTCTATGCTTTTTTCAAGCCCAGGTAGTATCTTTAAAATCGTTATCCTGAACTCTCATTCTGACATCTTACATATGTCCATATTGATTAGGTCCCTGGCAATAAGTATTGCCTCTTGTTCTCTTTTTTGAGGTGAGTTTTTCCATCTTGTCATTCTGTCCAGAAAAGAAGAGATGAATAAGAGAACAAAAATACTCAAAGGGCAACAATGACCCTGGAGAAATACACACTAAACAGAAGAGACCCAAAACCGAGGGAGGCAGTGGTGGGAATGAGAATATGATCAGGTGGATGATAGGAACAGAGCCATACACTAGATTTGGGACATATTTTGGTGTGTTAGAAGAAACAGTATCCCAAAATTTTAAAGAAAGAAAAACTTGTATATATACACAAAAATAAGGTTAAATACAATGAAGGGATAGAATATGATAGTAAAATGAAAATTAAAAAGGATTTGAAGAAAGACATTGAGAAGTTGATTGAAAAAAGGAAGGAAGAAATTTTTTAAAAAAGAAACAAAAAAGAAAATTAAAAAAAATTAAAGTTGAATGATTGAAGAATCATTGGGAAAAAAGCCATGAATTCTACATGCTGTATTCCCTTAGTGCTAATGTTTTGCAGTTCTCATTGATCGGTACACTTGGTCTTGTCTGGATATTCCTGCTGATCTTCTGGGGGAGGGGCCTACTGCATTGACTCTCAAATGTCTTTGCCCAGGTCGGAATTGTACCTCCCTTGCCAGGGGCCAAGCTAGGTACTCTGTTCAGGTTTGCTCTCTGTAGCTTTTGTTCCCTGAAGACTTTCTGCACAGCTTTAGAGGAGGAGCATGAACATGGCAGCCTCCCAATCTCTGGCCCTGGAGCTGAGAGCTTGGGGCCCAATCCTCAGTGTGCCCTCACAGAAAAGTGTTCAAATCATTCATGTATCCCTGATCTCTGTCCACACTCTGTGCTCACTGGGCCTGTGGCCAAGCATTTCTACCTTTGGCACATGACCCCATTTGGAGTCTCCAAGCCCTGCAGACTCCTGCAGCATGCTCCTGCACAGCTTCTTCTGGGAAGGAAGGGGATCTCCCCAGTTCTGCCACTTCTTGGGCCCCTTCTCAAAGAGCAGTAGTCAGACTGTGCTGTGAATCACAGTTTATGGCAACCTCCAGCTAACAGCCCACTCCTGGGCTCACTCTTTGCAGCTGGCTTCCCTTCTCCAATACCAGGGAGCTCTGTTGCCCTCAAGCACCCCTGATCTTCCTGAGACCCTGAGGATCCTGAGACCACACTGTCTCATCCAGTGTTCCACCCACTGCTTAGCTGCCAGAGCAATGTTCCTTACCAGAGCAGACTTCTAAAAGTTGTGATTTTGTGCTCTGCTGACCCTAGCACTTGCCAGTAGCTGGCTGAGAGCTCCCTCCTCACGAAGTCTATCTTCCCATATATCGCTTGGGATTCACTTCTCTGCACCTCCTACCTTGCAGAAAGTGGTGGCTTTTCTGTTTGTAGAGATGCAGCTATTCTTTTCTTTGATCTCTGCTTGAGTTTTCAGGTGTTCAGAATGGTTTCATAGGTATCTAGCTGAATTCCTTGGACCAGATGAAATTAAGTTCTCCTATCGCTTCTCGGCCTTTTGGCTAAGATCAAGTGAAATTAAGTTCTCTTACTCTGCCACCATCTTGGAATCTCTCTTTCTTCTTCTTTCTCCAGATTGGCTTTGGGTATTTGGGGTCTTTTGTGATTCCATATGACTTTTAGGGTTGTCTTCTATTTCTTTGAATAATGTCATTGGGATTCAGATAGGGATTTCATCACATCTGTAGATTACTTTGGGTACAGTGGACATGTTAATAGTATTAACTCTTCCAGATAATGAGCATGGCATATGCTTCCATTTATTTGTGTTTTTCCAAATCTTTGGCCCATGCATTCACCCCCCAACACAAACATGTGTGGGGTTTTTTTTTCCTTTCTTTTCCACCATATGTCCACAATACCAGGTGTTTATCATTCTTGGGTACTTTTATTCCTAGATGTTTTTTTTCTTGATGCAATTGTCAATGACATTGCTTTCTTAATTTCTCTTTGTGAAACTTGATAATCAGTATATAGAAATACAACAAGTTGGGGTGGTTGGGTGGCTCAGTCAGTTAAGTGTCTGCCTTCAGGTCAGGTCATGATCCCGGGATACTGGGATTGAGCCCAGCATTGGGCTCCCGGATGACTATTGGGTCTGCATTTCCCCAACCCTCTGCTTCTCCCCCTGCTTGTGCTCCCTCTCTCTATCTCTCTGTGTCAAATAAATAAATAAAATACTTAAAAAAACAGAAATTCAACAGTTCTTTGTTGTATATTGACTTTGTATCCTGCGGCTTTACTGAGATTTGTTTATTCTAACAGTTATCTGATACTCTTATGGGATTTCTATACATAGTATCATGTCATCTGCAAAGAGTGACTGTTTTCTTTTCCTATTTAGATATTATATCTTTTTTTGTTTTGTTTTGTTTTGTTTTTGTCTAAATAGCTTGGCTGGGGCTTTCAATACTCTGATGAATGAAAGGGCTAAGAGTGGGCATCTTTATCTTGTTCTTGATCATAGTGGAAAAGTTTTCAGTATTTTATCCTGAGTATAATGTCTGCTGTGGGCTTATCATATAGGGCCTTTGTTTGGTTGAGGTATGTTCCCTCAATACCCAAATAGTTTAGAGTCTTTATCATAAATGCATATTGAATCTTGTCAGGTGTTCTTTCTGCATCTATTGTAACAATCCTAGGATTTTTATCTTTTATTTTGTTTAGGTGGTGTATCCCATTGGTGGATGTGCAGTTTTGGAATAATCCTTGCATCCCTGGAATAAATCTCATTGGATCCTGTTGTGTGATTCTCCTGATGTATTGTTGAATTAATTTTGCCAGTAATTTGTTGAGGATTTTTGCATCTCTATTCATGAGGGATATTGGGCTTTCCTTTTCTTGTAGCATGCTTGTCTTGTTTTGGTAGCAGGATAATGCTGTCTTCATAAAATGAGTCTGGATGTATGCCCTTCTCTCCTTTTTCTAAAACAGTTTGAGAAGCATTGGTATTATTTCTTCTTCTACTGTCTGTTTGAACTCCTCAATGAAACTGTTCGGTCTTGGGTATTTATTTGTTGGGAGGATTTGATCATCAAATCAATCTTTTTGCTAGTGATCAGTCTTTTCAGATTTTTTTTCCTTCACAGTTCAGTCATTCTAGGTTGTTGCTAGGAACTTATCCATTTCTTCTAGGTGTCCAAGGTGTTGGCCTCTACTTGCTCATGATACTCTCTTATGATCCTCTGTATTTATGATCCTTGGTATTCATTGTATTAGCTCATCATCTTTCTTTTTTTTTTAGTTTTTCACATTTTTTAACTTAAATTCAGTTAACCAAGGTATAGTTTTTGATGTAATGATCAATGTTTCATTAGTTGTGTATAACACCCAGTGCTCATCACCACATGTCTCCTCCTTAATACTCATCATCAAGTTACCCCATCACCCAACCTACCTCTCCTCCAGTTTGTTTCCTATGATTAAGAGTCTCTCATGGTCTGGGGGCGCCTGGGTGGCTCAGTGGGTTAAGCCTCTGCCTTCAGCTCAGGTCATGATCCCAGGGTCCTGGGATCGAGCCCCGCATCGGGCTCTCTGCTCAGCAGGGAGTCGGCTTCCCTCTCTCTCTCTACCTGCTTCTCTGCCTACTTGTGATCTCCGTCTGTCAAATAAATAAATAAAATCTTAAAAAAAAAAAAAAGAGTCTCTCATGGTCTGTCTCCCTCTCTGATTTCTTCCCATTCAGTTTTCCCTCCCTTCCCCTGTGGTCCTCCACACTCTTCCTTGTGTTCCACATATGAGTGAAACCATCTGATTATTGTCATTCTCTACTTCACTTATTTCATTTAGCATAACCACAATCCATATTGATGTGAATAGCGGGGATTCATCCATTCTGATGGCTGAGTAATATTCTATGGTATGTATTTACCACATCTTCTTTATCCATTCCTCTATTGACATCTCAGCTCCTTCCACAGTTTGGCTCTTGTGGACATTGTTGCTATGAACCCTGGAAAGAGTATGCCCCTTATTTTCACTGTGTCTCTATCTTTGGGGAAAATACCCAAGAGTGCAATTGCTGGGTCATAAGGCAGCTCTATTTTTAACTCTTCGAGGAAACTCCATGCTGTTTTCCAGAGTGACTGCAGCAGCTTGCATTCCCACCAACAGTGTTAGAGGGTTCCCCTTTCTCCACATCCTTGCCAACACTTGTTATTTCCTGTCTTGTTAACTTTAGCCATTCTAACTGGTGTAAGTTGGTATCTCATTGTGGTTTAGAATTCCCTGATGACAAGTGATGTGAAGCATTTTTTAATGGTCTGTTGGCCATTTGGATGTCTTCTTTGGAGAAGTATCTCTTCCTGTCTTCTGCCCATTTCTTGAGTGGATTCTTTGGTTTTGGGGGGTTGAGTTTGAGAAGTTCTTTGTAGATCTTGGATACCAGACCTTTATCTGTAATGTCATTTGCAAATATTTTCTCCCATTCTGTAGGTTGCCTTTTAGTTTTGTTAATTGTTTCCTTTGCTGTGCAGAAGCTTTTTATCTTGATGAAGTTCCAATAGTTCATTTTCGCTTTTGTTTCCCTGGACTTTAGAGACATGTCTTGCAAGAATTTGCAGTGTCCAAGGTCGAAGAGGTTGCTGCCCGTGTTCTCCCCAGGATCTTGATGTGAGGCAGGAATCAATTATCTCTCTTTCCTGATGTATCTGAGTCCTGTTTCTTGGTGAGTCTAGCTAAAATTTGTTCATTTTGTTTATCTTTCCAAAAAAAGGAAGCTTGTATTTTCATTGATCTTCTGTCTTTTTAGTCTCCATTGGATTTATTTCCACATTCCATTTTGTTATTTCCTTATATCTACTGATTTGGAGCTTTGTTTACTTGTTTTTTTCCCTACTTCTTTCCCATGTAAAATTAGGTTGGTTATTGGAGAGTTTTCAGGTGGATTGATGAGGACCTGAATTTCTATGAACTTCTCCCTTAGAGCTACTTTTACTGCATCCCATAACTTTTCATAGGTTCTCTTTTTCATTAGTCTCAAGGTACTTTTAAATTTTCCTTTGATTTCTTCTTTGACTATTGGTTGTTTACTAGGATGTTGTTAAATTTCCACATATTTTTGACTGTCCCATTTTCTTCTTGTAACTGATTTCTACTTTCATACTACTGTAGCTGGACAAGATTTGAACCAGAGCATGAAGGGAACATGCAGTTTAAAGGTTAGTTTCCTAGGGTATTTTGTGAGAGCAGACCATGGCTTCCATGGGGACATAGGAAGGTTTTGTGAGACTTGGGGGGGGGGGTGAGCAGCCCTTGTTAGGATTACTGATTACTACCATGCAGTCTGTGTACCACCATTCACACTATAATCCTGATGGATTAGGATTCCTTAATTCCTTAGCAACATTTTGTAGGAGGTGCAGGGTTGGCCTTCTCTAACAGAAAGGTGCCATGTGAGTTCATGGCATGACCCCAAGTATGGTAAATTGGGGGATCACAACCCAACTTTCTGTAGGAAGTGACAGAAATGGGACATGTTGAATTTCATGACAATAGCTGAGGTCCCAAGTGACCCACTGGGCGTTGGTGGTGGGTGGGGTAGTGGAGCCTGTGTATCTGTCTCATAAGAACCTGTGGAATTCAGGGAATCTCTCCTGTCTGTTGAGTTGTGTGGAGACAGGTAGACAGCAGTCTCTGGCCAGGCATGAGGGTCACACTGGACTACCACCAGAGACCCAGTGTGTGGTGGGAGCCACTGCTCAGTTTCCATGAAAATCAATTGGGATCTGGTGACTGTGATTCCTAGCAGCAACATGGGGAGAGGAGGGTGGTGGTGGTGCACACTTTCTTGGGTTGTGGTCAGGACTAGTCTGGAGCCCATTGAAGTGAACGGTGCCTGGCACAGAAGGCACCCAGTCACTGTACCTGTGGGCACTGTGCCCATGGCACTTTTGTGCCAGCCAGCTCCCATGCTGTTGCCTCCTACTTTTCACATCTTCATGGTCATGAGCCTCTGCTCTTGTCCCATGGCCCCCCGGAGTATTGCCCTCCCTCCATATGGCCCTCATCCTCTGCCCTGTGCAACCCAATGCCAGGGTAGCCTTCTTGAGAGTCAGCTCTGTCAGTCCCCTGATGGAACACTTCCAGGGATCCCCTGTGAGGTGAGGGTGATACCCTGACCTGGAAGGGCACTGTAGGTCCCCCATCAAGAAAGCCATGTCTTCCTTTTCAGCGTGGCCTGCCCTCCCTTCAGTCCCCCTCAGAAAAGCTCTCCCCACTTCCTGAGCTGACAACTCTGACCTTAAAAACCAACATTGTTTTCTGTTTCTCCATGCCTTAGTTCATCCATGGCATGTCTTTCAAACCTCTCACTGGGTTTTTAGCAGTCCTGGAGGGCTGTCTGCTCAAAGAGGGAATGACCTCAGAGGGGCTGCCTTCCCTGCCACCTCCCTCAGCATGTCCCTGAGCCCTGAACCAGCTGTTCCACTGAATGTTGAGGGACCCAAGCCAGCACATCCTAAGCCCAGTCTGTGTCAGCTGTGTAGACCGATGTGTGCCAGAAGCAGTGGGCAGCTGGCATGGGCCAGGTGCAGGCAATTTCTCTTTCTCATTCCTTCACCACTCTCCCTCCCAGAGGTAGCTCAGAGCAGCCTCCATGCCCTACATCTCTAGATCCCTTGACCTGTGCCTCCTGCATTTAGCTGGTGAGCTTGGTGGTTTCCTGTTGCTTCTGTCTCCCATACCTGCACCCATGGCAGTTCCTGGATCAGAGGAGGGATCATACTCTTGTCTTTACTTGATCCTCTTCCTATCCCGCGATGAGCCCACCCACCTTTCTGTCTTCCATGGATGTATTTGGAAGCAAGCTCCCTAATAAGGAACCTATTAGCCAAATGGATCCAGGTAACAACCACTGAATTAGTGATCCAGGATAGAGAACCAACCTGCTCTGAAACCTGTCCTACACTTTGTGACCATCTTATGCTAAAACAGAAACAATAATAGCTTTTTGAATTATGAAATGGCACCTATCTCTACTTACACTCTCTTGAATGCATAGGTGCTGATCCTGGATGGAAAGGGACCATGGCTCCTGTGGGCTAGGATTAATAGTGAAATATAAGAATTCAGTGAAATTTGAATTTGAGGGATAGAATGAATAATTATTGTTGAGGAAATACTCCCAAGTAGGGCATATGAACATTGTGTGCCAAAGCTTTTTCAAATAGGTTACTGAAAGAAAAATCTTTTTTATTGTTTATTTTAATTCCGGTCAAGTTAACATACAGTGTTATATTAGTTTCAGGTGTACAATAGGGTGATTCAATAATTCTATATATTACTCAGTGCTCATCAAGAAAAGTGTACTCTGAGTCTATTTCACTCATCCCTCCATCCACCTCCCCTTTGGTAACCATCAGTTTGTTCTCTGTTGTTAAGAATCTGTATTTCAGTCTCTCCTTTATTTATGTATGCTTTTTTCTTCAATTCTACATAAGGGTGACATCATACGGTATTGTCTTTCTCTGACTGATTTCACTTAGGATAATACTCTCTAGGTCCATCCACGTGGCTGCAAATGACAAGATTTCATTCTTTTTATGGCTGAGTAATAGTCCACTGTGTGTGCGTGTGCATGTGTGTGTGTACACATCTCTCAGCTCATTTAGCACTTTATCCATGGACCCTTGGGTTACTCCCATATTGTGATCTTGTAAATAATGCTGCAAGAAACATAGCAGTGCATATATCCTTTTGAGTTATTGTTTTAGTATTCTTTTGGTAAATACTCAGTAGTGTGATTGCTGGAACCTGGTAAATACTCGGTAGTGTGATTGCTGGTTCCAGTTCCAATCCTGGGGTAGCTCTATTTTTAATGTCTTGAAGAACCTCCATACTGTTTCCCAGAGTGGCTGCGCCAGGTTGCTTCTCCACCAACAGTGCAGGAGGTTTCCGCTTTTTCCACATCCTCCCAACACCTGTTGTTCCTTTTGTTGTTGATGGGAGCCATTCTGACAGTATGTGGTAATATCTCATTATACTTTTGATTTGCATTTTCCTGAGGTTGGGTGATGATGAATATCTTTTCAAAGGACCAGTGGCCATCTGTATTTCTTCTTTGGAGAAAAGTCTGTTCGTGTTTTCTGACTATTTTTTAACTGGATTATTTGTTTTATGGGTTTTGAGTTGTATCCATTCTATATATTTTTGGACACTATCCTTTTATTGCATAGGATATTTACAACTATCTTCTCCCTTTCAGTAGGTTGTCTTGTTATTATTACTTCTTCATAGCTCTTCTGCTGTGTGGAAACTTTTTATTTTGATACAGTCCCAGTAGTTTATTTTTGCTTTTATTTCCTTTGCCTCAGGAGACAGTCTAGAAAAAATGTTATTTTGGTCCATGTCAAGAAGTTACTGTCTTTGCCCTCTTGTAGGATTTTTATGGTTTCGGGTTTTCCATTGAGGTCTCGAAACTGTGTTGAGTTTGTCAGTATGGTGTAAGGAATCAGAGTAATTTCATTCTTTAGTGCATAACTGTCCAGTTTGTCCAACACTGTTTGTTGTAGAGATTGTCCTTTTCCTTTTTAATATTCTTGCCTGCTTTGTGGAAGATTAATTGGCCACATAATTGTGGGTTTATATCTGAGCTTCTATCCTGTTCCCTTGGTCACTGTGTGTATTTCTGTGCCAGTACCACACTGTTACAGCTTTGCAGTATAACTTGAAATCTGGAATTATGACTTCTCCAGTTTTGTTTTTCTTCTCAACATTGCATTGGCTGTTCAGTATCTTTGGTGGTTCCAAACAAATTTTTAGGAGTGTTTGCTTAAGTTCTTTTTGTTTAACTTAAATTCAATGACCTAAATAATGCGTCATCATTAGTTTCAGATGTATTGTTCAATAATAGGTCAGATGAGTATAACACCCAGTGCTCATTGCATCACATGCCCTCCTTAATGCCCGTCACCCAGTTACCCCATCCCCCATCCACCTCCCCTCCAGCAACCCTCAGTTTGTTTCTGTAATGAAAAGTCTCTCGTGGTTTTTCTCCCTCTCTGATGCTTCCCATTCAGTTTTCCCTCCCTTCCCCTCTGATCCTCTGTGGTGTTTCTCCTATTTCACATATGAGTGAACTCATGTGCCAACTGTCTTTCTCTAATAGACTTATTTCGCTCAGCATAATGCCCTCCAGTTCCAACCAGCTGGATGTAATGGTAAGTCTTCACCCTCTCAGATGGCTGAATAATATTCCATTGTGGATATGAACCACATCTTTATCCATTCATCTGTCCGTGGACATCTGGGCCCTTTCCATAGTTTTGCTAGAGTGGATATTGCTGCAATGAACATTGGGGGGACAGGTGCCACTACTTTTCACTCAATCTGTATCTTTGGGGTAAATACCTAGTAGTTCAATTGCTGGGTTGTAGGGTAGCTCTATTTTTAAGTTCTTGGAGAAACTCAATAACATTTGGCAGAGTGACTGTATGAGCTTACATTCCCACCTGCAGTGTAAGAGTGTTCCCCTTTTACTACATCCGTGCCAACATTTGTTATTCCCTGCCTTGATAATTTCAGCCATGCCAACTATTGTAAAGTGGTATCTCGTTACGGTTTTGATTTGTATTTCCCTGGTGGCTATTGATGTGGAGCACTTTTTCGTGTGTCTCTTGGTAACTTGCATGTCCTGTTGGTAGAAAGTGGTGTTCGTGTTTACACCTATGTCTTAAGCTAGTACAGGGGTAGTCCCAGGAGCATGGAAGGTGTGATTTGCTTAGGTGTGGAGACCTTCACAGACCTCTGAATTGAGGGCTAGAGTTAAGGAGAGTATCAGGGTCAGCCTTTGTGTTCAGTATGGTATGAAAGTATAAATAAGCAGAGATTGGTTCAGGATTTCATTCAGATTTCTCCTGCTCTAAATCCTTTCTGGAGTTCCAAAAGGCATGATTTCTGACTTTGTTGTAGGATGAGCCCTATGCTTCTCTCAGGTGTTCCCACTCCCTGGAAATGTGGAGCCAGGCCTCTGGGAGTGGTCCTTTAAAAAGCCAACCTAGGGCTAGGGTGAGTGCCTAGAATCATGGCAGGTTCAATCTGCCAGCTGTGTGGCAAGACTCCGGAGGCCTGAGTTGAGGGTGTGGGTCAGGGTGAGTGTCAGGCTCCAGGTTTGTGTCCAGCAGGCCACTGAATGTGGGGATGGCATCAGGTGGGCATGCAGAGTTCTCCTGCTCTGAATCCTTTCCAGAGTTCCAATTGGCATGGTTTCCTTCTGGGCTGCAGGCAGAGTCCTCTGGAATTGCTCGGGTGTCCCTAGTCCCTAGGGCTTTGGTGTCAGGTCTCTGGGGACAGACCCCTCTGAGTCCAACCTAGGGTCAGCGTTGGGGTCAGGTTTAGGGTCATGGGTTAGGGTCAGGTCTAGGGTTAGGGGCTAGGGGTAGGGGTGGGGGTGGGGTAGGTTTAGGGGTTTGCTAGGGTTAATTTATTTGCCTTTTAATACAATATTTCCATGCTTAAATAAGACATTTTCTTAGAATATTTTACAGTGAGTAAAGGTTATTATGTAACCCAAATATTATGGAGAAGTACCAAGTGTTCCAAAGCAACACGTAAGATATTTCTTGGCATTCATGTTTTATGATCAAAATAATTAAAAATGAGTTGCTCTGTCACTCTTCTCACAGATGGATTTGCCGACCATATCTTTCTGGTCTTGGCTGAAAAGCATCTTCTCAGTGGGCTTCTTTAATGGGCCTCTCTGAATAGGATGGCTTTCTTAGCCTTAGCCTGCATTCCTTCCTATCACTAATCCATTGATTATATCCCACACTCTTTGCAAGCTCCCAGGTAGGACTAGAGCTATGCATTTGCACTAAGTAGATACTACATAAATATTTATTAATTGAACAAATATGTCTTTCTTTTTAATCAAAAATATCCATGTTTTGTCTGTGAATTTCTTACCATTTCAGACTGTATTTGGAGAAAACTATTGCTCCATGAACATACATCTGTCAATGCTGTGGCTTTATTATGTCTGGTTCATGCTTCCCTGAGCTAGCCAGAGTACTTATGACCCGTGTATGAAGCTCAGCTTCAAACCTTAGGGGTGAGTTCTGTGAAGGCGCTGGGGGCATTTGGGGGGATTGTCTTGCTGGACACCACCATGTCATATGGGGCCAGATGTGACATGAGCACCTTCTCTTTCCCTAGCTTTTCCCATCTTCCTCTACCCTCTATCAGCATGGGGGTTTCCCACCAACCATGTCCTTGCAGACAAACTCTGAGATGGCCTATGGCTTGGGATTCCATTGCCATCACAAAGTCTTGTTATAACATGTGTCAGAGGTTTCTGTGGCACTGACATGACCTTTGTTCCCAGAATATGCCATATGAAGAGTCCCATGAGAGTCTGGGAGTCCAG
Organism: Mellivora capensis; assembly: GCA_004024625.1. NCBI lineage: Eukaryota > Metazoa > Chordata > Mammalia > Carnivora > Mustelidae > Mellivora > Mellivora capensis. Next base: position 333,938 of record PISX010000113.1, on the reverse strand, counting down.
GAAAGATAAATCGGTGATTGCAGCTCTAGCTAAAGCCACTCTGGGGGATCATGCTAGAGGCCATGTCACATCTCAGTCTGGCTCTTTCACTGATTTTCAATACGACCTAGGAGAGTCACTTCATCGGGCTCATCATTTCTAAAATGAGGAAATGTTTTTAAATTAATTGATTCACTCCAGACTATGGAATGAGCTTCTAGGAAGTTCTGGGCAGTCTCCAAGATGGATTCTATCTCAGAAGTTCTAACTCCCATCCTCCCCGCTCCTATTGAGTTCCTCCATTGGACACAATGGCTGCTCCATGGAAATTCCCTAGGGCAACATTGGACTAGCAAGTGTCCTCAGGATGTGCCCCCAGACCATCTGATGTGGCTGAGGGGCCATGAGCATTTATTTCTGAACTCAAACCAATATTTTGGCTAATTGGCATTGGGCTGTCTTACTTGCACATAAATAGCAGTGCCTGGATCAGGCCTTCACTGCAACAGCTGAGCTGGCTTAGTGAGTATCTTGCCCAGGACACTAGCCCCATGACATTGTGAAGGTACTCTGGGTCCAGAGTTAAGTCATGCAATGCGGTAAGTGATTCTACACCAGGGTAGATGATGCAAAGTATAGTTTCACAGCAAACATGACAAAAAACATTTAAATGACAGAGTAGTATGTAGTTAAACATACTCTGTACTATGACAGTGAAGGGAAAAGAGAACGATGGGGCCAGAAAAGGGAATGGAAGTTCCAATAAGCAGGCTGGAGTAGTCAGGGGGCAGGGGATATCTGGTGGAGGAAGGGACAGGGAGGCTTGTCACAGGTTACAACAGTGACAGGGTGTGCATTCTGCCTGACCCACGACCCCCAGGGGCACCGGGGGCAGTTTAGCTCCAGGGGATCTACAGACTGCAAATTGGCCTGCGCAGAGCCTCCGCAGTACGTCTTCTTGTTTCCTGGGTGTGGCTCTTTCTCTGCTTCTTGGGTGAGGCTGTTGATTCTCCTTTTGTTTTCCTCTGAGCTGCACTGTTTTGTGTAGATTCAGTACTGTTAGTTGACACAAATTCTTCCTGAAAAGAACTGGAATAGAAGTCATCCTTGTTTCCTAAGAAGAACTGAATATATTCTATAGTAATAGCCTTTCCCCAGGCCCCTGGGCCTTCATCTGCTCGCCAAGTCCGAGATTTTTGAAAACATATTCTATTTTTAACAGGTTGAAAGAATTATCTTTGTTTTTAAAAAAATCAACAAAGTCAGTCTTTTCATAATCTATAAAATGATCTGTAAACATTGAATGAACAAGGTTTGACAGGATGAAGGAGGAATTGGCTTTATAGTGGGGTTTGCGCCAATGTTTACTCACTGTTGCCCCCATGCGGCCACTCTCCAGATAGCACGTGGCCCAATGTGTTCCAACTTAACCAGATTCAAGGGAGAGTAAGACAGAAGGTTGATCCCTGAATTCCTTAGCTCCTAAAAACCATCCTCTAATTTATGAGCGATATTCTAAAGCGGATATATCCTAACTAGATATTGGGATTAGGGTCAGGGTCAAGTTGCATACATTAACTATGGACAGCTTTTTGTATGTCAATCTTACCTGCCTGAAGTGTTTTAAAAAATAAAATAGGAGAGGATATAGTCACCAAAGCACTAAGCACATTACCTGTCCCAGGAAGTAGGTAACTAAACATAATTATTGTTTCATCTTAGCTGAGGACCGGGAGCTGGTCCTACAGGTACTTGGCAGGTAGCATCTGTGGCCAGCTGCCCATCTCCCCCCGACACCCACACCCAGCTCAGCACATCCTCTGCTATGCTCAAGGGCAGCAAACAGATGAACCAGGTGCAGGTGTGACTCCCTGCAAGCAAGCGAGCAAGCATGGCTTGCTTCCGACAGGTAGAGAAGTGGGCCAGCTCACATACACATGACATGTTCTTTTGGTTCCTTGCTATCTGCCTCCCCTTTCTGTCACCCTGGTCCTGAACCTTTAGCTCCTGTGAGAACTTGGGTTTGCAGATTTCTGTTCACGTTTTGAAGTGTAGATCTGTGTTGCCTTTTTTCCCTGTTCTTGGGTCAGAGATGAAGGCGGGAAAAGTCATCCTACTCTGAAAGCAACAAAGAGAAATATCAAGTGTGCTCTGCCCCCGTCACCTCAGACTTTAAAGAAAGGGCAAACTACATACTTCACGTTCTACACAATCAGTTTTAGGGACTCATATATCTATGTAAAATGAAATTCCTTACTGAACTTTTGCCTTGCAGAGAACAGTTTAGGGCCACTGCCCCTCCCCCGCCCTGTCATTTCAGTCTGGCCAATGCCCAGTCACACTGACACATGTAGTCACACAAGGGCACAACTGTGATATCCTCCTGGAGCACTCCCGGTCCCCCTGTCCCCTGGGTCTGGCCAACCCTGCACACCCCCAGTCCTCCTGAGCATCCCCCAAAGTGACACAGCTGAGATAATCCTCCTGGAGCATTCCTGGTCCCCCTACCCCCTGCTCTGCCAACCCTGCACACCACGAGTCCTCCTGAGTGTCCTCTGTCATGGCACTTGTCACACAAAGCTGTCATTTGTTGTCTCTAGGTCTGTCCTTTCTTCTTAGAGTAGATCTCTCTCAGAGATGCCTGGCTGGATGACAGGTGGATGGATGCTTTTGGGATCTTTTGTCCTGGAACAGCAGGCATCCTTCAAAACCCTGATGGGCACGGTGAGTCTCTGTCCCTCTGTGTGCCCCCAGCCTCAGTGAAACATAGTGCCTAGGACAAGGGATTTGAGAGTCCTCCCAGATGAAGTTTGTTCTATGAAAGTGGATTCCTTCTGAGATCACTATGGAACCATGTAATGACCTCAGCGGCCATTCCTGTGAGACAGAAAGCATGCTACTGTAATGTATTCTCCTTGAGCACTGTGGCTAACAAAGAGGAAACATACGTTCACACTCACAAGTTCACACTTACACCTCCATTTCTGAGCATCACTACCATGTAAACTACAGTGAATTCCTGTTGGGCTGCAGACATATAGACGTGCCATTCAAGGTATAAATAGAGGAGGATGAGTATGGATTTCAGGCTAAAAGGATGAAAGCTCTTGCCTCTGGGGGTGAAGAAATTAGATTTTACCCAGAAGGCGCTATGTTCTACTCAAAGAAGTGACATGATCCTATGATCTTGAGACCAGGGATCGACACCTAGTTTTCTGTAAAGTCTTCTGTAAAGATTTTCTGTTAAGTGTTGCAATCCATGTGGTCTCTCTGACAATGACTCCACTCTTGCATTGTGGCTTGAAAGCAGCCACAGACTGTCCATAACTTATGTTCCAGCCACACTTGGTTGACAGAATACGGAGGGAGGTCCCATTTGGCCCATGGGTGGTAGTTTCCAACACCCTAGATTTGCAACATGATGGATGATGGGAGAGAGAGCTCTTCTTTTCCAGTGGTAGAGTGGGAATACACTGGTGTCTATCCTGCCTGACCCCAGCCCCTCCACTTGAAAGAAAAAAAAGATGATAGTGAGATTGACCAATAATTAAGGCCTCAAGAATTCCCCCACATTTCTCTGTAGGCCTTGAGCTTCCCACGAGATGTTTGTCTGTGGTTGAATTCCATGTAGGTATTGTTTGGTTGAGTATGCCCCCATTGCCTGGTGAGTATATCTTGCGGGTTATATACCACACATATGGTCATCTTGTTCAGGCCAAGACCATGGGCACATTTAGGGTTCTCCTGAGTTAGCAGAGAATATAGCATGTGCAGACTTTAGAATGAGTCTGATTCAGCCCTCAGCAATGTTATGGAGCACCTGGCTTCCTGGGCCCTCCGTGGCACTGGCACAGGCCTGGCCTAGGGCACTTCTGCAGTTGTGATGGAAAAGCCCCTGGCCTGGGTGGCTCACCCCATGCTTGGCTCTGCAGGCTGAGACCTAAGATTCCTGCCACCTCATTGTCTGGGACCAGGTCACATGCCCATGGATGAGCCAATCCCTGGAGCCAGGGAGTGGAGCATGGAGATTGGCACAGGTTGTTAGGACCTCTGTTGTAATGACTTTTCTAATGGCTGTGGTGACAAGATCTTCTGGGATGCATCTGTTAATAAAATGAGAATTAATTTCTGATAGTAAGTGGGTCCAAGATGCTAGCTTAGCACCTAGCACCTGTCCCAGCACCTCGGTACTACTGTACTGCTCTGCAGAGACAATGGCTGCATGTCTCTGCATGCACTGCATTCTCTGCATTCTCAGCATGCACAAGAGAAGCGTGTGTGTGTGTGTGTGTGTGTGTGTGTGTGTGTAGGGGGTTGGGGATAATAGCTCTGGACAAGCTGTATCTCCAATTTACCTAGGTTCAAGAAGGTGCAGGGAATCCATGGGGTTTCACCATCCATCATTTTGCAGATGAAGAATATGCCTTTTGCATGGAGTGTGGCAAGACTCGTTCCAAGTATTTTCTGGTTGGTACAGAAGTTGGGGAGAGCAGCATGCTCCATCTGCTAGGATAGGTGTGAGAGACTAAGAGCTTTCAAGAAGGTGTCTGGCTTCTGCAGGGATCACTGTAAGCCTGCACACAGGACTGATGAGGACAGTTCAAGGTTTTATTTTAAGGATGAAGTATTGGAAGAATGTGGTGCCCCTTGCAATCCTGGGAAGAGGAGAGATCTGGAGCCCACTGTAGTTACTTCGTGTGAGTGGCAGTGATCTGCAGCAACTGCTTCATGAGATGTCTGTCCTTTATTGAGTTATGGGTGTGGTTTCTGTGACATTGTCCTAATGGCTGGGATTTCCGAGGACTTGGATTTTTTGGCATCACTGTAAGTAAGAGTTAGTCCACCAGGACCAATGGGCAAGTCCCGTTCTGCTGCTGAGAAGTGTGTCTCTAGTGGTTGGAGTGTGTATTACAAGCCTAGAGGTCAATGGTGGGGTGGTTACAGTGGTGGGCAGGCTATTTTTATTGATGATTTTTAGGGGTGAATTCCATAGGATAAGATGTTAGATCTTATGGTTGGGGATCCTCATTAAGTGCCCCTAAAGGGTGCTTTTTCTGAATTTCATATTCGATTTTTTTTTATTACTTCTAATAGCCCAGTTGGGAGGCGCCTGGGTGGCTCAGTGGGTTAAAGCCTCTGTCTTCGGCTCAGGTCATGATCCCAGGGTCTTGGGATCGAGCCCCACATCAGGCTCTCTGCTCGGCGGGGAGCCTGCATCCCCCCCCCCCCTCTGCCTGCCAATCTGCCTACTTGTGATCTCTGTCTGTCAAATAAATAAATAAAATTCTTTAAAAAAAAATAGCCCAGTTGGTACCCTAGTGAGCAGTGCCTTGCAACATTGCCTGCAATTTACTCGTGTGTTAATGAGGATTTGAGAATGGGAAATGTTGTCAATGCTTCCACAAATTGTACACTGGAAGAGCCATATAATAAAATTTTGCTTTTGACACAAAGTAGGAAGTATCCTGCTGTGATTCTTAGTTTAAACCAGGGGAAGAGCACTCTTTTGGTACTGGTGGGCCTTCCTAGGGCACATTATCAGATTCTGTTGGAAACTTGGACTTTGTTATTGTGGAAGAATCAGGAGTTGACCAATTATTTGCCTCTTGTTTCATTTTCCATGAACATTTCCACGATATTTGGTTTTGTACCTCTACCATTGTGAAATCAATCCTAACTTTGGCACCAGCTTGCCCTTCTCTGCCAAGGGTATGTTTGAGCCAAGAAAAACGCTGCTTCTGGGTGACTGGGAGACTCTAGGATCCAAATGCTCTCAGTAGAGAGTTATTGGGATCCTAAATTCTAAACCAGCTCCTGACACCCAGACAAAATACATTTCAGATTTAGAAACATTAGAAACATCAGATAGAAATTTTGTGTTCATGATGACAACTAAAGAAAATGTGTCATCCCTAAACCTACCATTAACCCCTAACTTTAATGCTGAAACCTAACTTGACTTTAAAACCCAAACTGGAACCCTGAATCCCAAACCTGAAATGGAACCCAAAGCCAGAACTCTGAACCTGAGCCCTGGGTCCAAGCCCTGAACCACAAACCCAAACCCTAAACCAGAACTCTGAGTCATAAGCCCTGAACTCAAAACACAGCATGAACCCAAACCCCAAATTTGACCTTGAACTTTATCCCGTAAGCCCTAAGTCTTCAACCCTAAATCATAAACCTAAAGCCCCAACTCTAACCATTCCCTTGTCCCTCACCCTAAATCCTTACCCTGATCCTAAACCCAAACCCTGATCTAGAACTCTGACTGGAACCTGAACCTGAACCCAAATTCAAACTCTTCACCACACTTTGTTTATGCATTCACCATTGATGGATATTTGCAGTTTCTACCTTTTGATTCTTGTGAACATTGTTTGGGTTGGGGGCTAGGGTTAGGGTCTTGGGTTGGAGTCAGGGCCAGGCTGAAGACCAAGCTGGGGTCAGAGTGTGGGTCTGCGTCAGGGCCAGTGTCAAGTTTAGTGTCACTGTTTGGGTCAGGGACTGTTGTCATTCCATATTGTTTCCAATTTATTGTTCCTTAGATATTTTTGGAGAAGTTGGGGGATATTGGGCTCCATACAGCTTGAATTTCCAAAATGAAATGGCTCCAGCTGGACCCAGGGAGGGAGAAGGTGCTTCCTTTTAAAGGTGAGCTCACCTAGTCCTGCACTGCCTCCCCTGCCTGCAGAGGGTGCAGGACCCCACCTCCCACCTGGAGCCTGGCATGCACAGTTGCAGCTGAGACAGGAGTTTGGCCTCCTCAGGACCCACTGTGGAGGTTTGTTGGTGGGGGAGGGAATGTGGGTCCATGTGCACACCAACAGGATCCCTGCCTCCTCAGGATGAACTGTGGAGGACCTGCGGCAGCATCCATGCTGACACAACCTGCTGTGGAGGATGTGGGTCTATGTCCACACTGATAGGACCCACTGTGGAGGATGTAGGTCTGCTTCCACACCAACAGGAGCACGGCCTCCTCAGGACCTGCCTCGGGAGGAGGTGAGGAGAAGCCACCTGAGTGGGGACTGGAGAGAGGGGTGTGTGGTGTCAGGACCCCACAGAGGAAGGGCGTGCTGTGTAGATGGTGGGGTTTCCGTGGCGTGGGTGCAGTGACGTGGCCTCCCACTGTGTGCATGGGGCTGTTAGGTCTCCCCTTTCTGAGTCTGGATCTACTCCCTGGGTCCCACATCTGTGTTTATGTGCACATGGATTCAGTTCCTGGGGTTCCTCAGACAGTCTGCAGTCAGGGAGCAGACGCCCGCCTTGGTGCTCATGCTACCCTCCCAGCCTTGGCACTGTGGAGTCCTTCCCATGTCCACACCTGCTTCAGGGTTGATCCGGTGTCTGAAAGTTTGATAGCAACAGCATAGACTCTGTGGACAGATTTAGGGAGAGTAGATATTTTCCCGGTGTTGGTTCTTCCTTGAGCACAGAGTGTCTTCCTGTCTCCATGTATCTCCCTTCATGTCTGTAATCAGTGTCTCATGGCTGTCAGAAGACAGGTCTGCCATTTCCTTGGTTCAAAGGACTCCTAGGTAACTTGTTCTTTTGGATGCAGGTGTAAATGAAATTGTTCTCCATAGTTCTCTTTCTGATGGTTCCTTAGGAACACATAGAAATGCAATTGATTTGTGTATATTGATTTTGTTCCTTGCAAGTTTCTTGAATTTATTAGTTCTGTTCACCTTAAACTCAAACTGCCAGTTATCTGATCAGCAAAATGGGTTTATTTAAGAATAGCAGAGAAATGGGGTGCCTGGATGGCTCGGTGGGTTAAGCCTCTGCCTTCGGCTCGGGTCATGATCCCAGGGTCCTGGGATCAAGCCCCGCATCAGGCTCTCTGCTCAGCAGGAAGCCTGCTTCCCCCTCTCTCTCTGCCTGCCTTTCTGACTACTTGTGATCTCTCTCTCTGTCAAATAAATAAATAAAATCTTAAGAAAAAAGAAAAAAAAAGAAATAGCAGTGACATGCTTTAAAAAAAAAAAAGAATAGCAGAGAATTGCAATCTGGGATGAGCAAGCTACGGTCACATCACAGGCAAGTGCAAGAAACAAAGGAGAGGAACACATTATTTCATGGAGAAGGAGAAAGAGGTTGAGAGAGTTGTTTGGAAGGAATGTCCACTGGAGAAAGGTAGGGGTTCCGGGTAATGGAGGATTCTCACTGGCTGAGCTGTGGGGATGGTGGATTTCTTTCTTCTTTTTTTTTTTTTTTTTTTAGATTTTATTTATTTATTTGACGGACAGAAATCACAAGTAGGCAGAGAGGCAGGCAGAGAGAGAGGGGGAAGCAGGCTCCCTGCTGAGCAAAGAGCCTGATGTGGGACTTGATCCCAGGACCCTGAGATCATGACCTGAGCGGAAGGCAGAGGCTTTAACCCACTGAGCCACCCAGGTACCCAGGATGGTGGATTTCTTGTAGGAGATGAACCCTCCAGCTTCCCCTGTGAGGCCTGGAACAGATAAGTTTCTCCTGTGGTGGATTCTAATGGGGTCTGTAGTGGACACTGAGTGGTAGGCTCCGCCTTCCAGCCTCCCCTTCTGGCATCCCTAGCCCACTTTACTGAGTCTTCCCCTCATGTTTTTTCACAGTTCTAACCAGTTTGTGGTGAAGCATTGTGGAATATTGGAATTCCAAATCCCACTGCTTTTACTGCACAGGGGCCCCCAATTTAATCCTCCCACGAGTCTCTTGCTAACACGTGGCCTCCTACAAGGGCGAGTGGCCTCTACAAGGTGAGTGAACTGGATCTGGGAGGGCTTGGCCTCTATCTTGAAGTTTGATTTCCTCTCTGCTTCTGTGACGTGTGCTAACGTGGATGCTTGGAAGAGTCATTTCCTCTGTGGTGATTTCAAAGTGCAGCCAACTTGTTACAGCGGTACGAATACGCTTTATCTCAACACTCAGATTCCCCAGCTGTCGTTCCTATTGGCTTTGATTCAACCTTTATGGAGGGCTGTGTTGAGGGCTTGGTTAAGATTGAGTGTCCAGCTCTGGTTTGTTGCCCCTGGGGCTGCTGAATGTTGGGATGGCTTCAAGGGGCCTATAGATTTCTCCTACTCTGAATCCTTTCCTGAGTTCCAAAGACCATGGTTTCCTTCTGGGTGGCAGGCTGAGTCCTATGTGATTCCTCATGTCCCCAAACCCTGGGTCTTTGGATCTACCTTTTGGTGATGCATCCCTCAGAGCACAACATCGACTTAGGGCCTAGTGGCCAGGCAGAACCAATCTGAAGGTGCAGTGGAGAGCTTCTTAGGGGACTGAGGTGAGGGCAGGTCCATGGTGGCCTCAGAATCTGGGTTTCTACCAGGGGCCGCTGAATCTAGGGATGGCCTCAGGTGGGTATGCAGATTTCTCATGCTCTGAAACCTTTCTGAAGTTCCAAATGGCACAGTGTCCTTCTGGCTGGCAATCTCATATTGCTCCGATGTCCCCAATCCCTGGCGATATGAAGCAAGACCCTAGGGAAAGAGCCTCTCAGAACCCAACCAATGGTTAGGGTTAGGGACTAGGGCATTGGCAGAACTGATCTGAAGACCCCGTGGAGAGCTATCTGGGGGGCTGAGTTAAAGGCGTGGTTGTGGGTGAGTGCCTGGCTTTGGGTTTGTGTCCAGACATCCACTCGATGTGGGCATGGCCTCAAGTGGTCATACAGATTTCTCCTGCTGTTAATCCTTTCCAAAGTTCCAAATGGTGCGGATTCCATCTGGGTGGCAGGTGGAGTCCTCTGCTATTGCCCACGTGTCCCCAAACTGTGTGGATTCTGTGCCAGGCCTCTGGGGCCAGAACCCTCCATACCAAACTATGGTTTAGGTTTAGGGCCTAAGGACATGGCAGGCCTGATCTGCCTGTGCTGTTTCAAACTTTATGGGACAGGGTGGCTGAGATCAGGGTATGGGGCAGGGTGGGCCTCAGACTCCAGGTTTCTGTCCAGGGAGCCGGTGAATGTGTGGATGGCCCCAAGTGGGCATGCACATTTCTGCTATTCGGAATCATTTCTGGAGTTCCAAATGGCATGGTTTCCTTCTGGGTGGCAGGCTGAGTTGTCTAGTATTGCTCAGGTGTCCCCAATCCCTTGTGCTTTGAGGACAGGCCCTTGGAGATGGATCTATCAGAACCTAACCAAAGGTTACAATTGTGGTCTAGGGGCATGGCAGGACCAATCTGAAGGCTCTGTGGAGAGTTTCCAGGGCTGCTCAGTTGAGAGTGTGGGTCAGGGAGATGGTCTGGCTCTGGGTTTTTTGAACAGAGGTCCACTAAATGTGGGCGTGGCCTCAGGTGGACAGGCAGATTTTTTCTGCTGTTAATCATTTCCAGTGTTCCAAACAGCCTGGTTTCATTCTGGGTGGCATTTGAGTCCTCTGGTATTGCTCAGGTCTCCCCAGTCTGGGGGCTTCTGTGCCAGGCTTCTCGTTATAACACCCTCAGAAACAATACTATGGTAAGTGTTAGGGCCTAGGGTCATGGCAGGCCAGGTCTGCCAGTGCTCTTTCCATCTTCACAGAGGACTGAGTTGAGAGCCAAGTTCAGGGTGAGGGTCAGGCTCTGGGTTTGTGTCCATGGGCCAGGTGAATGTGGTGATGGCCACAGCTGGGCATGCAGATGTCTGCTAATCTGAATCCCTTCCCAGAGTTCCAAATCACAGGGTTTCCTTCTTGGTGGCAGGCTTAGTCCTCTGGTATTGCTCAAATGTCCCCAGTCCATGGGGAATTGGAGCAAGAGTCCCAGGAATGGACCTCTCAGACACAAGTAGGTTTAGCATTATGACCTAGAAAAAATGCCAGCAGATGGCCTGATCTGCTGGCATTTTTTCTATCTCTACAGGGGCTGAGTGGAGTACATGGGTCAGGGGGCATGTCAGACTCTGGATTTCCGTCCAGGGTCTGCTGAAAGTTGGGGTTGACTCAAGTGGGCCATCATATTTCCGTTACTCTGAATCCTTTCCATTGCTCTAAATGACACAGTTTCCTTCTGACTGCCAGGCTGAGTCCTCTGGTATTGCTCAAGTGTCCCCAATCCCTGGGGCTTTGGAGACAGGATCCTGGGGATGGACCTCTCAGAACCCAAAATACATTTAGCATTAGGGCCCAGGGGCATTGCAGGCCCAATCTTCCAGCGCTATTTCTATGGTGATGGTTGCTGAGTTGAGGGCATAGTGTCGGCAGATCGGTTCTGCCATGCCCCTAGGCCCTAACCCTAACCCTAGGTTCAGTTCTGAGGGTTCTGTCCTGAGAGTCCTGGCACACAAGCCCTGCAGATTGGGGACACCTGAGCAATACCAGAGGACTTAGCCTGCCACCCAGAAGGACCACATCCACACTTGTTGGATGCATGGACACAAACCCAGAGCCAGACACTATGATAACTCACGCCATCAATTCAACCCCTTGGGAAGCTCCTACAGTACCTTCAGTTCAGAGCTACCAAGCACCAAGACCCTGCTGAAAACCCTAGGTTGGGTTCTGAGAGTTCCATCCCCAAGGGTGAAGCCCCAAATCTCCAGAGATTGGGGACACCTGAGCATTACCTGTGGACTCAGGCTGTCACCAAGAAGAAAACAGTGACATACGTTTACGGAGCTTCAGAAAAAATTCAGTGTAGGGAAATCATCATGGCCACCAGAGGCACACACACATTTAGTGGGCCCCTGGACACAAACCTGACCCTAGAAATGCCCCTGACTCATGCCCTCACCTCAGCCTCCCGTAAAGATCAAAACTGCCTCCACAAAGGGCCTGTCATACCCCTAGGCCCTAACCCTAACCCTAGGTTGGTTTCTGAGAGGTCCATCCACAGAATCCTGACTCCAAAGCCCCAGGGACTGGGGACACCTGAGCGATACCAGAGGACTCAGCATGTCATCCAGAAGGAAACTGTGCCATTTGGAACTCCAGAAGGGATTCAGATAAGCAGAAACCTGCGTGCACAGCTGTGGCCACCCCCACATTTACCCAGCCCATGGACACAAACCCAGAGCCTGACCCTCACCCTGAACTTGGCTCTCAACTCAGTCCTCTGTGAAGATGGAAAGAGCACTGGCAGACCTGGCCTGCCATGACCCTAGGCCCTAACACTTACCATAGTGTCATTTCTGAGGATTTTTTAACAAGAGATTTCATAGGGTTTTTTAAAAGACAGACTCCCTGAGCCTTGTCCTAGTGAAACCCAACCTAATAAGGTCATTGTTAAAGATACAAAACCAACAGCTGGATAAATCAGAAAAATGAGGCCCAACTTTCACTGAAATCAAGTGGCATTTATCTGCAGTTTAAACGGCTCTCTAACGTTTGTATTTCGTCGGTATGAGAGTTCTAACAGAACCCTAAAGCGATTACATAGAACACCAAGGCTTTTTAATAGCCTTCTAACTTAGCAAGCCATGGTAATTTAAAAGGGAACGGATGAACTGCTAGAAGCAAGGAGATTTCTGCTGAAGAATACGAATGCATTCTCTGCTATTGCTTCTGCCTCTTTCTGGAGAGAGGCAAAATGCACACAGGCATATGATGGAACTTTCCAGTTGGTAGTTTTGCATTATCAGGAAGGAAAGTGTTTGTGAAAATGAAAATTACTGATAATTAGTTGTGAATGCCTGTAAGGGAGAAAAATGGAGAAACATTGCAAAATTTTTATTTATATCAAGGGCTGAACTTCGTGGGTGGCCATTTGAATTGGTATAATCTTTTGGAGGGGATTTTAGCAAGGTGCAGACCCTTTGATTCAGCAATTCCACTTCTAGGAATCTACTTTATAGCAATATTTGTACATGTACACAAAGGTCTATGTATGAAGAATATTCACTGTAGCATTGTTTGCATGTATGAAAAAAGAAAATAACCTCTGTAACCATTTTGAAAATATTTAAACAAATGATGGCATATCCATATTTTAGAAAAATTTGCTGCTAATGGATGGAATGAGATAAATCTATATATTTGACACAGAAAGATGTTTCTGATATGTTAAGTGAAAAGGGCACACTGTTAAACAGTATCTAGTATTTTAAATTTTTTAAAATTTAAAAACTTGTAAAAAAAACATTTTTAAATGTTTTTAATGTTAACAGATATGTAGCAAATATCTGGAGGAATAGGTACCAAAGATTATCAGTGGTTATCTCTGGGAGATGGTATAATAATTTTGTGATGTTTACACTTTTATGAGCATAGATTACTCTGCAGAGAAAAGGGAAAAAAACAAGACAAAGTTATTTCCTCAAGGGAAGAACAAAAGAAACATGGCTGGCAGAGACCTATTCACTGTATTTATGTGAAATGTTTTTGTGTAATTCTGCAGTTCTATAATTTCAGATTCCAGCAATCTGGGCAAGGGTGCTATTCGGTTGGAATGAACCCAAATGACTGTGCTCACACAGGGAGAATGAGACACAGTCCCTATTCTGGTCTCTAGCTTGTCCCTTTGGCGAGTGCTGCTGCTCGTCAAACTTGGCTGACAGAGTAGAAGTAGCTGCTTTTCCTTTTCCTTCTCTTGTCTCACGGGCCACCCATTTTAGAAGGCGCTAAAACACGGTGGTAAAGAACCTGGCCTTTGGAGTTCCCGAGCCTTGGGTTCAGATCCGGATTTCACTACTCTCCTAAGTGTGTGACTTTGAGAAATTTGCTTCTCCTGTCAGGACCTCTGTTTCCTCACATGAAAAATGAAGATTCTAGACATCCTGCCTACTAGGGTCTTTCAAATGATGAAAAGAGAATAGAAAATGCATGGAAATGTATCTTGATGAGCCCTGAGTAATACATGGAACTGTTAAATCACTATGATGTACACCTGAAACGAATATAACACTGTGTGTTAGCTACACTGGAATTAAAATTTTAAAAAAAGAAAGCGCTTGAGAATAATAAATATATAAACAAGTATCACCTATTATTGTTATTGTCCTGCCCTATCAATTCTCTCTTGGTAGAATCTCTTCCATCTACTTTCTGCCTGATAAACTCCTACCCATTCCTCAAGCCCTGGCTCAGATGCCATCCCTGCAAAACCTCCTCTGGTCTCTCCCCACACACCCAGAGCCGATTAACACTCCCTTGTCAGAGCTCCCACAGCGTCCTGGGTACCCCAGCTTCATTTGCATGTGATGTTCTGGATTTGCTTGTCTGTCTCCTTTACAGACCCTGACTTCCTGCAAGGCATCAGCCCTAGTCTAGCCATCTCAAATCCTCAGCACTTACCTCGGTACGGGGCTCAAAGTTTGAATTCACATAACCTTTTTTTCAAATTGAATTAATCCCCTCCCTGCCTTTATCACCCCTGGCCAGTCATCTTTCACTCCTGGTGAAACTATGGTAACAGCAACCTAACTGCTCTCCCTCCCAATCCAGGCTGACGTTCAGCCCCGAATTTTAGCTCCACTTTTGCCACAGGCTAATGTGATATAAGCACACTGCTTTCTCTCTATCAGTTAGCTTCCTTCTCTGTAAAATGGAGACAATAACCTCCTCCCAGCCAGTAGTGGAGGGGACTCAAGGAAAACTGCATGTGAAGGGCATCAACATTACCCAGATTTGGCCGTTGCTACTTCTGCTTTTTGCTTACTTATTTATTTACTTTGGAGGGGCTAGGAGAAGGGGGGCAGAGGGAGAGAGAGAATCTGAAGCAGGCTCCACGCTCAGTGCAGAACCAACAGGGATTTCCATCTCAAGCCCCTGAGATCATGACCTGAGCTGAAATCCGGAGTTGGCTACTTAACTGCCAGAAGCTCCACTATTTCTGTTTTTTGAAAGGGAGTGTACATCAGGGAAGAAGAAAAGAGTATCTGAAAAGTCTCTGTCCTGGAAGTCAAAGTACATCCTGTGATTTTGAACAAGTTTCTCTAGTTATACCTAAACAGGTGAGCTCTCTAGCTCTCTCGTGGGTCCTGTTTCCTCCAGAAATTGCATTTAATATGCCCTGCTGTGAGACCAAGCCCAGAGGCAAAGAGGCAAAGACTCTTCTCTACCCAAAGGAGATTTTCCTTTGAGAATTAAATACAAATATCAGAGAACATTGGTGCAGTCCTTTATCATTCATGGAACACTTTCATGTCCATCATTGGATTTGAAAAGGGCTTTTGTTGGGGGGGGCGGAAATCACAGCCAAATTTTAACAGTGATAATTTCTGGATGATGGAATTGGGCATGATTTTAATTCTATGTGTGCTTTCCTAAACCTTCAAAATCTTCGATTTTGGAGCTGATTGAAGATGATGGTTGTATTACATTGTGAATGCACTAAATGCCACTGAAGTGCACATAAAGTGTACAATTTTATGTTAGCTTTGTGAATTCCACCTTACAAAAAAATTTCTGCCAAACACATGCATGACTTTACAGCCATTTACTGAAATGTGTTTGAGTTAAACAAAAACGGATTCTACCAATTTTAGTATATGTGCTGCCGAAGCGAGCACCAAAAACGGATTCTTAAGCCTCAAAAGCAGTTCAATTAGCTGACACTCTCCGCACCCACATCTCCAAGTCACGGGTCGAGGCAGCCAGCCTGCAGAGCGCTCCTCCGACCGCCAGGGGTCTCCGCAGAGCCCTCGCGTCCCCACCCGCGGAGGAGCGTCTTCTCTTGCGCCTTTGAAGCGCGTGTGCACGCGAGAGGCGTGGTGAGGGTTGGCCTCTCCGTCCGCAAGACAATCCCCTGCTCCGGCGTCGACCGGCGCGGCTCCTCAGGTTTCGGCGGGGTGTGGCTTTTGGCCCGAGTTCTCACCGGTCCCTTCATTTCCCACCCGCGGCTGCAGCCTTCTGCTGTCCGGGCCGTCCCCCAACTTCCATCTCCCCACCCTGAACCGGCTGCCCCAGTATCGGTTCCCCGGTCCGCTGCCCTTCCTGCTCCGCGAAGTGTCTCTGTCTCTGATCCTCGGCCCCATGGCGCTGCAGGCGCTGCAGAGCTCGGGGGTGGCCTTCCGCAAGATCCTGTCTCACTTCCCCGAGGAGCTGAGCCTGGCTTTCGCTTACGGCTCCGGGGTGTACCGCCAGGTGGGGCCCAGTTCAGACCAGAAGGTGAGCTGGCTCCGGGGCAGGCACCACGCCGGGAATCGGCCTGTTCTCATGAGGTCCTTTTTGCCCTGGATCCCTCCAGAGCCCTAGAGCTGCCCCTCTACTCTGCGCACTTCACGTATCCACTAGCAAAATACAAACCGTAGGAAAATGTACCTGGTATAATAACAGCATGAGCTGAGTTTTGAAGGCTAAGTAGGAGCTCACTTCGGTCTAGAACAGGAGATAGCAATTATGCGGAGGGCAAAGCTGATGGAGAGGCAAGATAGAAGACAGGAAATAATTTGCCTGGTCAGTGTGCTTAGCCTTGGCTGAACATTGGGGTTTTCTGAGAACTTTAAAATGCTGATGCCTGGGTTCCACTTGTGGAAATTCTGATTTACTTGGTCTGGGATGAGACCTGGGGTTCGGGGTTTAAAAAAAAAAACTTAGCTGGTGAGTCTAATGAGCAGCCAAATATGAGTCTCATCTATAGCTGTGGGAGAAAGTACGAAATGATGGCGGGTGCTTGTAGGGCCAGGGCAGATGCAGTGAAGTTACTAGCAAAAGTTAGTGGATAACCAGTATATTTACGCACGCTCAGGACTTAACAAGAGTCTGTTTAGGACTAGGAGTTGTTACCCTCCAAAGTTGCCTGAGTGCAATAGCAGTGAGGGTACAGTTTTCCTTATGATTGCAGACTTTTTCTTGTCATTAAAGGGGGAAAAAAGTTTGCTTCCAAGGTGGAAGCAAGATTCAAGACATATAGAAGTGGAGTAGCAAGCAAATATTTTCATTTAAATGAGGCTGTTACTGACTTTCTCCACTCCGGCCTTAAAGCTTTTGCTAAATCAACATAAAAAGAGCAAGAATCTAAATAGAGATGTTTTCTGGTGAACTGGATTTTTATTTGCTGTGGTTAATGCCCAGCCTAACAATTCATTGTCACACAAACTAAGAAAATGATTGCGATAGGGCCTCCTTGATTTGGACACCTGACTATAAAGTTTGCCTCTTCACTTACTGGTAAGGCCATCTGTACTGTTGCTTGAATTTCTGTGTTCCCAACTATACAGTATTTAAGTAATGCTTTAAGTTGACAACATATGAAAATTTATAGATTGTAAGTATATAAGAAATTATAGATTATTGTAGGCTAGTTGTTTTTCTAACACACATTAACATAGTTACACATTAAAAAAAAACATGTCCACCCCAAATCTTAAGTTTCACTAGTGTGGTTTTTGAGAAACTTAGAGCAGGCCTTAGCCTCTTGATTCAATAGCCACTTCATTTTTCAATGGAGATTTTCCTTTGAGTAGGCCTGGAATTTCCTCCAAGATAAAGGCCCTTTCTTCCCTTTCCCTCACCCTCATTCCCTACAAGGTAACAAGCCTTATAGATTGCAACACAAAGTCTCTCCCATCAGTCCCTACCCTCAGTGCCTTACTTAATGTCTTCACTTCTCACCCAGAGTTTTGCAGTTAGCCCCCTGTTGTTTCCCACCTTTAGTCATCCGTCCCTTCAGTGAGCTCTTCTGCAGAAAGATTTTTTTAGCATGGCTACCCAGCCCCCCTCTGGTCTCCCTTGCTTGTGTTCTTTTCCAGCATATCAGAGTAAATGCAGCATCCAGAACATGCCTAACTCTCATATGCATGAGTGCTTTCCTTTAACAAGACTCCCTTCCCTTCCCCATGCTCATACTTCCACCAAGCCTGCTTAACTCTTGTACCTTCTTCAAGACTCAGATTTATCAGTCTTGAAGAATGTAATTTCATAGCAAACTTTCTCATTTCTGTTCTGACCCCATTTTGAGTAAAATTAGTACATTTTGCATTCCTCTATCAAGTTCATTTAGTGATAATTTGTCTATTCTCCCCAGTAGACTCTCTTTATCTCTACCCCAGGATCTATCAGAGCTCCTCGTAGGTGCTCAGTGAGTGGTTGGTGAATGGGTAAGAGTTAAAATAACTTATTTTCCATTACATAATGCTTTTCAGAGCTTATCCATCCTGTGTTATTTGATCTGGAAGAAAAGTGGAACACATGTAGCTACATTTAGATGAAAGGCCATGTGTGGCATAAGCTTCAGCACTCAGAATTTGGAACCAGACTGTGTCTGCCACTCATTAGCTTTGTGTCCATAGGCCTGGAATTTACTCTGTGCCTTGGTTTCCTTTCCTATAAAATTGGTATAATATCAGTACCTACCTTGTAGGATTGTTTTGAGGATAGACTGAACTATGATACATATAAAGTATTTGGAAGAGTGCTGGCAGGACCAGACATGTGGAGCAAGCATTGCCCTCACTATGCATGTTGATGAAAGCAAGCTCAGACTGGTTCCAGAGACTTGCTTAGATTTCTGATGACAGCCTCAGGTCTTTTATTTATTAATCATAATGGCATAGAATTTTAGAGCTTTCCACTCTATCGGTGCCTTTCGAGGAATTAAAACTAAAATCTCTTTTCTTCATTCCCAGAATGCCATGCTAGATTTTGTTTTCACAGTAGATGACCCTGTCGCATGGCATTCAAAGAACCTGAAAAAAAATTGGAACCATTACTCTTTCCTAAAAGTTTTGGGACCCAAGATTATCACCACCATCCAGAATAACTATGGCGCTGGAGTCTACTATAATCCATTGATCATGTGTGATGGTAGGGTAAGTGACTTTGGACGTTTGTCTTAACTTGGGTGGTTATTAAATTAAATATTACAATACCAGCTAAATATGTATGTTCTTACAGTCAGGAAGTGTTCACATTCCTGCTGGACAAAGGTGGTTGAGAGAGACTGCTAATTACTGCCTTTGGCCAGTGCTTCTCAAATTTGAGTGAGCATCAGACCTCCTAGAGGGCCTCTTGGGCACACAGATTGCTAGGCTCCCCGCCAGAGTTTCTGATTCCGTAGATCTGGGGTGATGTTTGAGGATTTTTTTCCTAATTAAGATATAATTATAGAACATTGCATTAGTTTCGGGTATACAATGTAATGATTTGATATATGTCTGTATTGCAAGATGATTACTACCACAATAAGTTTAGTTAACATTCATCACCACACACAGGTTTGGTTTTTTTATTGTTGTTGTTGTTGTTTTCTGATACGGAGAACTTTCAAGATTTACTCCCTTAGTAACAAGGGTTTACATTTCGACAGCTTCTAAATGCTGCCGCTGCTGCTGCTGCTGGTCTGGAAAACACACTTTGAGAACCACTGCTTTGGTTAGTGAGACAAATACTCAGGCCCACTCAGGATGAGGGTATCACAGGTAGTCAAGAGCATGTGAGCATGTGATACTGCACAATAGGAACCTTTTGGTGCCAGCAAGTGGGTAGAATTTGAGGAGGCACCCCATTTCCCTGTTGGAGAGTAGCTAAACAGCACAGATCACAGCAGAGGATTGTCTGATGGCAGGAACCCTGCCAAACTTTCACATGAAGAGGCCCAATCACTAAGAGAGCTGCCAAGAACTGGGCAGGACTGCAGCCTAAGAAGACCAAGAGGGGACTAAGTCATATACCCCCTAGAGATAAGCCGGGCTACTGGTGACATACAGGTTCCATCAGCTCTGCCAGTTCTGCTCTGTGCTGCTGATGGCTTCGAGCAATCTTACTTTGATGTGCTGATGAATCACGTGACGATCTCTTTGAAATGCAGATAGTGATTAAGGTGGTCTCGAATGGAACTTGAGATTTTGGGTATTTTGACAAGCTCCCAGGTGATGCTGATACTACTTGTCAACGGACCAGGCTTTGAAGGGGAGGAGGTTGGAGTACTGACTTAAGGATTTTGAAGACCTGTCTGAACTTGGCAGAAATGAGAACTATGAGTGATTGGTGTCTGTATAGCCTTTAGGATCTCTGTTTACTTTTCTGGTTGGGGTCTAATCCTGCTCCAACCTGAATTTTACAGTTGAGGAAATGAAGGTTCAGAGAGTGGACATGACTTCTATAAGGTCATGCAACTCGTTATAATGTGAGAGGCCCCTGACTTCCAGGTCAGTGGTGTTTCCATTACTACCCAGCTGTTCTGTGCCTGCATTAAGAAGGGCTTTCTGCTGTATTGTGGCCAGACTGGAGGGAAGATAGTGGCTCAGTGCAGTGTTCCACATCTACTTTAGTCATGCCAAACGTGTAACTTTGTTCTTTCTCCATAATTAGTATTATGCTGAGCCTATCTCTAATTAGTGGTTTCAACAATATTATAAGCTCCAGTAGCCAAATGTTGGGGCATAATTATATGCCAAAGGGATTGTACTTTTTAATTAAAATTCTTAAGCTACTTTTTAGATATTTGTAGCCTGAGAAGGCTGTTTGAATACTGAAGTTTAGCAAAGAGAGTCTGAAGTTATTTGTTGAAGCAAATGGGGTTTTGTAACCTGGAACAACTACATTCAGGGTTTGTACACATTGCTTTTGAAATGAGCTTGGCCATAATTCCATGTGTTTAGCTCTGATAAAGAGGTTTAATTTTTAGATGTGGCTTTGTAATTATAAAAGTGTTTGAAATACTTAATAGTGAAAGAGAAATTCACCATGTAAAGGATGTTGGTGAAAACTTCTACGTAAAGAAAATTTCTTGTACTCTGTGATGAACATTGGAAGCCCAGACTGACATTTGGGGATCTAGTTTTTACTCAGCTATTAATGGTGCCTCCTTGGGCACACCATTTATTAGGTCTCTTATTTCTGAAATAAGAAAATGAACTGTATCATTGCTTCTCACACTCTCTGTGGTGCAGACCCAGTTTTTATTTCCAATTCAGTGAGGACCAGTATGTGCTAGATAGCCATAGAGAGCCATTGTGCCTTTATCATCCTAAGAGCCTGAGTGAAGATAGTGATCGCTTCACCTCACATCCCTGAGGGGACAGATGAGTCTTGGAAACTAATCCTTTGTGAAAGATTGTGGTGGAGATGTGTGTTTTCACAAGGCAGAGATTTTAAGTGGTTTTAGAAATCAAAGTGCTACTCTGGTCAGAAATTTTTTTCTTATATTTTGCATTTGCAAAAGCAACAGTGTGGTATTTTACTCTCTTTCATGCCCATATCTTTTCTTTTCTAGCTTATCAAATATGGGATCATTAGCACTAACAGTTTGATTGAAGATCTTCTCAACTGGAATAACTTGTATGTTGCTGGACGACTCCAGAAACCGGTGAGCAAGTGTCTTATTGGCTGCCACAGTCAGGGATGTCTCTCCTCTCTGAACCTGACCTTGCTTTGATTACAATGAGATAGAACTCCGAAACAGAAATGAATTTCAGACTCCTTTTTCTCCGTATAGAATTTAGTGCCAAAATATCCAGATTTTATCTACACTACTCCTACCTTCTCTCTAAAGATACCCCAGTTGTCTGAATGAGGCTCAGAATCAGTCCATTTGGGCTCAGGAGCATGGCAGGAGAGGTGCCCAGTGCCTCAGTGGAACCTCTGTCAGCGTGACCCAGATCACCATTCCAGAATGTAAGTGCCACGGGGCACTGTTTGTCCACTGATGTATCCCAGCTGTGCCTAGGACAGTGCATGGGACATAGTAAGCATCCAGCAAACATTTGTTGAATAAATGAATGAGTCAGGTAGTATTTCAGAAGGGAGTAGATTCTGATCCCCTTTCTTACCTTCCTCAGGCCCGTGGTGAGATCCTGTTTTAAAAGTCCTTCCTTCATTTGGGTTGCCACCAGAGGAAGCTGTGGGGGGTAAGATTCCCCTGGGTTTTAATAGAAACAAAACAGGAAAACAGTGGAAAAGATTTGAACTTTTTTTTTTTTTTAAGATTTATTTATTAGAGAGAGCTTACACACAGGGGGAGGAGCAGAGGGAGAGGGAGAGAGAGAATCTCAAGCAGACTCCTGAGCGCAGAGTCGGACTCCAGACTCTATCAAACAACTGTGAGATCATGACCCAAGGTGAAATCAAGAGGATGGCCCAACCGACTGAGCCACCCAGTCTTCCCAAAGGACTTGAACTTTTGACATTGTATTCTTATTGCAGATATATAGCCTATTTTCTATGAAGGAGTGTTTTCATAGTTTAATAACTATGCAAAAAAAATAATAATAATAACTATGCAGAATAGTAATAGTTGCTAATCTCACAGCAAGGAACAATTTTCTTTGTGCTATTAGAGGGTCTCAGGCCCCAAAACAAGGTACATGGTTTGTTCTCAAATGTCTCCCATAAGAGTGATTCTGCTGCTCCTCTTTTTGTCAGTTATAGCAAAAAAATAGAGATTTATACAACCTTAGTTCACTTGGTTGTGTCATAAAAATCTCTATTGAGTGGCATGTGGGTAGCTTAGTCGGTTAAGCATCCAATTCTTGATTTCAGCTCAGGTCATTATCTCAGGGTCATGAGTTTGAGTCCTGCCTTGGTCTCTGTGCTGGGTGTGGAGCCTGCTTAAGATTCTCTCACCCTGGGGCGCATGGGTTGGTTCGCTGTCTGTCTGGGTTTGGCTTGGGTCATGATCCTGGGGTCCTGGGGTTGAGCCCAGCATTGGGCTCCCTGTTCAGCGGGAAGCCTGTTTGTCCTTCTCCCATTCCCCCTGCTGTGTTCCCTCTCTGTGTGTCTCTCTGTCAAATAAGTAAATAAAATCTAAAAAAAAAAAAAAAGAAAAAGATTCTCCTTCCTCTCCTCTGCCCCTCCCCCCACCCAAATCTCTATTGATATACTTGGGTGGACACAATTCTCTTACCTTGCTTCTGAACTTGGAATTTAATGGTATAGCTCATTAAAACATCCAGAAACACTTGATCAGGACAATAGGTACATAGGTATGTCCATATAATTAAATTTGTCACGCTGTACCCTTTAGATTGGTGCATTTCACTATGTAATTTTTTACTTTAGTAAAAACTTTTTTTAAAGATTTATTTGAGAGAGAAAGAGTGTGTGTGCATGTGCGCACAAGCGAGAAGAGAGGCGGAGGGAGAGAGAATTCTGGAGCAGACTTCCCACGGAGTGCAGAGCTTGACTTGAGAGGCTTTATCCTAGGACCCTGAGATCATGACTTGAGCCAAAATCAAGAGTTTGGCCACCCAATTGACTGATCCACTCTGGTACCCCAGTAAAACATTTTTCTTAAACTTCAGAAACAATAGGCTTACTGAATTAATTTCATATACATAGATGAATTTCTCATTTCTAAACTAGATAATTAGTAAAGATAATCCAGTAAAGCTGGATAATTAGTAAAATAATTTAATGAATAGATATAATTGAAAATTTGTAGATATTTTCTTTCCAAATTTTTTTTTCTTTTTTTCTTTTTTTAGTTTATAAAACATGGGGGCACCTGGCGGGCTCAGTTGGTGGAGCATGCAACTGTTGATCTCGGGTTGTGAGTTCAAGCCCTATGATGTAATTAGAGATTACTTAAAAACATGAAAGAGATTTAAAAATAAAATAAATTTATAAAATATGTAGCCTAATGGAAAGACTAATGAAAACAGAATTAGAACCTTTAGGTCTTATTCATTCCTGCCACTTGTTAGCTGTTTATGTGAACTTGGGAAACTTGTTCCTATCTTTTTGAACCTCGGGTAATTTATCTGTAGGATGGAGTAACAATAAAGTACTAGCCTTCACAAAAGTGTTGACAAGTAGAAGCAGAATGATAATGCTGGAAAGAACACAGGTGTTTTAGAATGAGATCTAGGATTTGGGTCCCAGCTATGACACACCCAGCTATGTGACCCTGTACCAATGACTAAATTTCCCTGAGCCTTGGGATATCCTCCTCTGTGGATTAGTTTGACAACATCAACCTTAAAAGGCATTTAAGAAATGCCTCGATCTAAAATGCCTGGCACTTAATAGATACTTAGGAAATGATCGTTCCTTTCTCTTTGTCCTTGCCTATCTCAGAGTTATTTTGAGATAAAATGAGATATTGAGTGTGAAAATGTTCTACTATTCTCTGTACTATGCTTTGTACTTGGAATATTTCAATTTTTTTAAGATAAGTTTTAGCAAATGAAATGCCATAAAGTCTCAGAATTTAGCACTGGAAATGACCTCAGATTTTATCTAAATGTCACATATCTTGATAAAATAAAAACAGCAACTCAAGACAAGTAGTAGTTGCTATACTCATCTTGATCAAAACTGCATTTCTCAGCTAACTTGAAAAGAAAATGTTATTGAGGACAATGATTGCTCTTCAGGCTTATTAAACTAATAACTGAAGAAAATTAGGCTAGGGGCACCTGGGTGGCTCAGTGGGTTAAAGCCTCTGCCTTCAGCTCAGGTCATGATCTCGGGGTCCTGGGATCAAGCCCCACATCGGGCTCTCTGCTCAGCGGGGAGCCTGCTTCCTCCTCTCTCTCTGCCTGCCTCTCTGCCTACTTGTGATCTCTGTCAAATAAATAAATAAAATCTAAAAAAAAAAAAAAGAAAATTAGGCTATATTTAGACCCATTTGGAAGTGTTGAGAATAGCACATGGTAAAAAATAAAATTAAAAATTATGAATGGCTGAATTAACTCATTAATTAACCCATTAGCATTTTCCTTCCCTGTCCATGGAAATCACTGCTAACCAGAGAATGGTCAGGGGTAACGATCTTTAAACCAATGATTTTTTTTTACCGCTAGGTGGCAGCAAATAGCAATCAAACGTGAACAAATCTCATGAATAGAAAAGGTTGATGGTAGCCTTGTGGACGCCCCCCCCCCCCCAAAAAAAGTAAAGGTCTTAGAATTGTGAAATGAGTACAAATTCTGTTTTTATGTGTTTTAAAAGAAGGAGGTGTTTTAAATTATATTGTCTAAACCTTTAAAATTATCTTCCATATTGCAAATAGAACAAAATTTCTCAATTCAGGTCTTTAAAAGGAATACACAGAGGGTGTATGGGAACTCTGTATTTTTTGGTCAGTTTTGCTATGACTCTAAAACTGTTTTAAAAAATAAAGTTTATTTGGGGCGCCTGGGTGGCTCAGTGGGCTAAAGCCTCTGCCTTCCACTCAGGTCATGATCCCGGGGTCCTGGGATCAAGCCCTACATCAGGCTGTCTGCTCAGCGGGGAGCCTGCTTCCTCCTCTCTCTCTCTGCCAGCCTCTCTGCCTGCTTGTGATCTCTGTCTGTCAAATAAATAAATAAATAAATAATCGTTTAAAACAATTTATTAATAATATTTTAAAAATATAAAGGAGGGATGCCTGGGTGGCTCAGTTGGTTAAGCAGCTGCCTTCGGCTCAGGTCATGATCCCAGCGTCCTGGGATCGAGTCCCACATCGGGCTCCTTGCTCGGTAGGGAGCCTGCTTCTCCCTCTGCCTCTGCCTGCCACTCTGTCTGCCTGTGCTCGCTCGCTCTCTCTCCCTCTCTCTGACAAATAAATAAATTAAAAAAATATATATATAAAGGAATACCTTGCTTGAAAAGATGGACATTTCTGGGAAAAAAATTCAGTTAAATTAAATTTCTATCATACTTTACCATTAACTTATCTCATAACTGAGGTTAGATAAGGCACTTTTATTTCTAGTGTAGCTTTAAGTTTCTGAGTCACTTACCAAGTCCTTTTTCAAGGAAAGAGCAATGAAATTTAAAGTATTTAATAGAATCTTGTGGTCAGTTCTTTTTTATGTCAAAAGAACTCTAAAGAAATATTAATAGTCATTTCTTTAATTTATTTAACCTAAGTCTGGATTTTTGTGTTTTTAGTGTATTTAGTGTATTTAGTGTATTTAGTAATTTCATGTTTTTAGTGTATAGATAATAACGTTTGAATTTTTAAAACATTCTCATTGATACGTCATAGCATTTTGCTACCTAGTTAAGAGAATTTTAATTTAATGTATTCATTGCAGTATTTTTTCTTTTTTTGCTAGTAATATAGATATTTTATAACATAAATTATTGAGATATAATTCACATACCATACAATTCAACCATTTAAAGTGTACAGCGGTTTTTAGTATATTCAGCATTTCACAATTATTACCATATTGTACCTTCAGTGATTTACTTTTTGTGGCTAGAAAAATCCCAGTGGTATTAAAGATCCCTGAAAGAGAGTTGGAAAACCTGACTTACTGGTCTTGGCTCTGCCCAGCTGTGAGCAAATGTTTGTGCCCCTAGCCTTTGAAATGCAAAATTTGAGCCATTAATTTACTTATTCAAGAGACAACTAAGTTTTTCCTCTTTGGGTGCTAAAGGAATAAAAAAAATAAGACCACATTGCTGGTCCTGGAAGAACCCACAGTCCAACAGATAGATGATAAGGTTTATCCAGCTCAAATGTTCAAGGTTTCTTCTTGGTCCTCAAGCAGTGACCATTTTGTAAAATTAATGTTTCTGGCCATTTGGAATGGAAAACTTCTGTGGGAAGTGTCATTTGGTTACTAGCTGAGTGAACACTAGGTAGGGCCGTGTTCTTTGTGACTATGACTTTACTGATTGCAATTCAAGAACTGTCTCCATGTGACTGTATTATAGAGGAAACCACCGCATGTGACTCTTTTCTATCTTGAAAGGTACTCACAAATCTCTCAAGTTGAGCTTTTGAAAGTCCCTTCAAGCTTTACTCCTTCCTCTCTCCAGTAACGATTTTCCCCTTGGCAGTAATGTTAATGCTATCTATGCGGTTCAGGTCGGGGCATTCCCAGTAAGATACAAACAGCTATTCACAAATCGGAGGACTTTCTTTTTTTCCCAGGCCTCTCTGGCAGTGTCCCAGGAGTTCACTGGCTTGACTCTGAACCACAAATAACAGTGCCGCCAAGACAAGTGCCTAGGTCACCTTACACTGGAGAGCCAGATCAGCACAGTAGCAGAGTCTTATGAATTGACATTTTTCCTTTGAGTAAGGATGCTTTTATTTTTACTCTCTTAACCTTACTTAGCAAACAGACTGGTTTTTTTCACTGAGTGACTTTCTTGGAGAACAAGTGTATTGCTTTGAATAGGAAATTTCCCCAAACTTACTCTGATTTGTTAGCATTTCGGAATAACTTCTGTTTTCATTGAGTTTCTGTAAAAGCCACCGAAAAGGGGCGCCTGAGTGGCTCAGTGGGTTAAAGCCTCTGCCTTCGGCTCAGGTCACGGTCCCAGGGTTCTGGGATGGAGCCCCTGCATCGGGCTCTCTGCTCAGTGGGGAGCCTGCTTCCCTTCCCCTCTCTCTGCCTGCCTCTCTGCCTACTTGTGATCTCTGTCTGTCAAATAAATAAATAAAATCTTTTTTTAAAAAAAGCCACCGAAAAGAGAGAGGATAAAGAATTATTGAGCAGGACCTGGTGAATGAGGATGAAGAACAGGAATATGGGAATAAACAGGCTTCGCAGGGTTTTAGCAAGAGCTCTGGATAAATCAGGGACCTAGGTCCTCTTTTGGTGTGCCACTACTTCTCAAGGGAAGATCTTTTAACCCTTTGGGCTTCAGTTTCCCCATTAGTAAAATGAGGAGGTTGCCCTCCTAGACCTGATTCTTTATGGAATACAAAGTTTGGGAAAGTTATTCAAGGAATGAACATAGGAGTTATATAGGAACTTAGCATTTCTTTTAATCAACTTTCCAGATAAGAAGTTAACCAGAACAACAACAACAACAAGTTAACCAGAACAGATCCCTAACTGAATGCATGAAAATAATTCAAAAAATTTAGAACTGAATCTGCCAAGTGTAAGGGTGTTACCCTGATTTTTGCCATCAATTCATTATGCAATGTTGGGCAAGTCATACTACTGGACTGCACCTTCGTTTTCCTTTCTGCGGATGATTGCAATAATGCTAAACTCACCCAAGTGCTGAAAGGCTTAATTAAGGGCTATTAAGTGCTGTAATTACAAGGGAGGAGTTGGGAGTATTGAATAAGGTGTCTTACCTTCCATAGAGAGGTTTGGTTATTATAAATATTCCCTTGGGAAAAAAGTAGGGACAAAAGGTAAAAGATAGAAGTTAGGTTCTTAAGTTAATAAAATAGTTGTTTTATAATACCATTTTTGACAATAAAAAGAAGAAATTACTTTGAGACATACATCATCTTTTCTCCTTGCTATCTAATAAAAATTTAATTTCGTTTCTGATAGTGTATGTCTTTTAATGCCATCTTAATTTTTCTCAGAAATCATCTTTATTTGACAGATAAAAGGCAACTTAAGCTCCGTTTTCTAGAATTGGGGAAGATTTGGTTTACAGAAGGTGGATACATTTCAGATAGGTGAGGGTCCTTATTAGGGACTTGCAGACTCTTCCCTTATTTATAGACAATCAGTTAGAAGCAGCCTGTTGGTTTAAAAAGATTATACAGGGAGTGTAAATTGGCACAAGCACTCTGAAGAGCCATGTGGCATTTCTACTTCTAAATATATACCTGTGAGCAGTGGTTCTCAAAATGTGAAGGTTCCTTGACCATCTGAGAACTTGTCAGAAATGTACATTTTCAGGCCTGTCTCAGGCCTCCTGAATCAGAAATGCTGGGGAATGAGCCTAATAATGTGCATTTTAATAAGCTCTCCCAAATGATTGTTGGTGCTTGCTAAAGGTGAGAAGCTCTGGCCCAGGGAAATTCTTATATTGTGCCCAAAGATAGAGAAGGAAGCTCACTTCAGCTGAGGGTAGTATCTCATTTAATCTAACCAACAACCTTATCAGTTTGGTTCTGTTATTAACCCTATTTTACTGATAAGGAATTGTGGCCATAGTCACAGAGCTAGTAAGAGATGGAGCTGGGTCTTGAACACTTTCCTAACTACAGTGCCATCTTCAAAACAATCTCAGAGCAGACTGGAAAAATTTGTATTTTAATGGATTTGAGGAAAATCAAAGACAACACCTGCCACTATGTATTCAGGAGAAAAATCCTTTTTTTTTTTTTTTTTAAGATTTTTTTCATTTATTTATTTGACAGAGAGATATCACAAATAGGCAGAGAGGCAGGCAGAGAGAGAGGAGGAAGCAGGCTCCTTGCCGAGCAGAGAGCCCGATGTGGGGCTCGATCCCAGGACCCTGGGATCATGACCCAAGCTGAAGGCAGAGGCTTTAACCCACTGAGCCACTCAGGTGCCCCAGAAAAATCCTTTTTATTGATCAAGGCATTCACTAGTACATTAGGTACTATACATTTATTATTTCATTCAGTCTTTGTAACAATTCTTTGATGCACATTTATCACCATTTTATAGATGAGGACTTAAGTTCAGAGAGGTTAAGTAATTTGGTCAAATTCACGCAGCTAGTAAATACCTAGACCTGAGCCCATACCTACCCCCAAACGCATGCTCTTTCTACTGTAGCTAAATTTCTTTACTTTTTTCCTTAGTCAGGTTCAAAATCAGTTCAAAATAAAACATGAAGTTCTTGGGTTATATATGGATAAGAGTAGAGGTGAGTTCTAAATAAAGAAGTAAAATGCCTTTGTTTACCATAAAATTAAGTAAATAACAATGAGATTATAAAATTTAAAAATATAAAATTTCCCAAAGGAAGGATGTTTATTTCATTTATACTGACTTCTTTTTCAAAACCTGTGGAGAATTTCCTCATTTAAGAGAAATATTTAGTTTGCTTTCTTTCCTGTATCATAATATCTTTGATTCTGGCAAAGAACACAAGCCTCTGGGATTTCTTATTAGAATAATTATTTCATGTCTACTGGCCTACTATTTCAAGATCTTCAGGGCAAAGGGTTTGGGATCGTTTCAGTGCATGTGTGAACCCATAGCTTGAGCAGTAGTCCACTTTGACATTTTTCTTCTAAATGTTCTGCTTTTTTGCAGGTAAAAATCATAGCAATGAATGAGAATGTTGTTCTTAGGTCAGCCCTCGATAAAAATCTGAAGAGTGCTGTGACCACAGCTTTCCTCATGCTCCCTGAAAGCTTTTCTGAAGAAGACCTCTTTATAGAGATTGCTGGACTCTCTTATTCAGGTTAGTAGACTTGGTGCTCACGTTTTCTGCAGGAAGGAAATGTATTGTTTGAAGACCATGCATACAGACATCCTGCTTCTCACTCCCTGCTGGAGCTGCAGCCCCTGCACCCCCTGCTCCTGATCCCACCACCTTCTGGTGGGGGTGGGGGGCAGACTGCCAGAACCCCAGGATTTGCCTCCTTGCCTCCAAGGGCTCTTCCTCTCCACCTCTGTATGTAAATCACCCCAGGGTAGTCTTATCGTTGTTACTATTCATTTTCACATGGAAACAATTCCAAGCTGACAGAAAAATTTCAGTAATAAACAAACAACTCCCATGTGCCCTCCACTGCCCTTTGCCAATTTTAATGTTTCCTCACATTTGTGTTATCATCCTCTTTGTCCCAGTGGTTTTCTAACTCGAGTGTGCATCCGAATGCTCCTGCAGCGATCCCACTCAGAAAACCACTGCCCTCTCTGTACCTGTAAATATTATATCATGTATTTTTTTTTCTGAACTATTAGAGAGCAACTCACACATACCCTGTTCCCTTCAGGCCAAATAGTTCCAATATATGTTTCCCAAGAACAAGGACATTCTCTTCCATAACCACAGCACAGTTACCAAATTCAGGAAATTTCACACTGATACAGTACTTTTATCATATTGATGATCCATAGTTCATATGTTGCAGTGATGTTCTTTCCCCCTCAAGTACACAGTCCAGTCAAGGATCTTTTTTTTTTTTTTTTAAGTATACCTTCTTCTTTTTTTTTTAATTTATTTAAAATTTATTTTTTTATATTTTGGGATTGGGTTCACACATGCACTGAAACGATCCCAATTAAAAAATAAATTAATTTATTGTCAGAGAGAGAGGGAGAGAGAGCAAGCGAGCACAGGCAGACAGAGTGGCAGGCAGAGGCAGAGGGAGAAGCAGGCTCCCTGCCGAGCAAGGAGCCCGATGTGGGACTTGGTCCCAGGACGCTGGGATCATGACCTGAGCCGAAGGCAGCCGCTTAACCAACTGAGCCACCCAGGCGCCCCAAGGATCATATTTATTAAAATGCCCTCTCTCTTCTGTCTTTTAATCAGGAACACTTCCTTAGTCTTTCTTTGTCTTACATGACATTCACATTTTGAAGTCTTAGACCAGTGATGTTTGTGCCTTGATAAGCAGAGTTTTTTCTCTTCTAAGCAATTCATGAGGAGACATTAGAAGATCATGAAAATCTCCTGCTTCTTATCAAACTTTCCCTCTGATCGAGCATTCCTTGAAGATTCGTGCTCCAACCCGTCTTTACTATGATGGTTATAAGTGGGGACTTTCCAACTCCACCACTCCTTGCCCATTAAGAAAAAGCTTTCTCATCTTCCCCATTCATTGGCTTATTTATCTAAATCTTAACTTCCTTTCCCTTTCTTCTTAGACAAGTGTATTCCTCAGAGATGTCAGGGGCCCCGCCCCTTCAAAGGGAGAGGGGAAAGCTGAGAGGATATAGCCCGGGGCCTCTCACCCTAGCTGCAACCAGAGGGGAGCTACTCTTCCTGTTTAATGTATTAAGGATCCATGTAAAATTTTATTTATAAAAAAAAGTAGTCCGTTACTTTAAAAAGTTTGAAACCACTGTCTTAAATATTTTCTTTCCCAATTTTTAAGTGTGAGTCAAAGAACTCTATGCTGAAAACATTTCAAAAGCAGTTTACTCATTTTCTGAATCCCTGTACAGATAAGATTTTATGAAACTATAATGCTGAAAGAGACCGTGAAGGCCTTGTTCTCGAGTTTTTTCCCCAAAATGCAGCTAAGGGAACTACAGCTGCAGTTGTAACACTGGAGAAAAGGGAAGTGACATGCCCTTGGTCTTGGTCACTTCCAGCTCCACATGGCAGCATCCCTGCCTTTCAACAGGAAATGGAGGGGCAGAGGCTGTTGTAGCTGGGTACCGGAATAAATGGGCCTTTGTGCAACGTGTGGGAAAGGGGGGTCACCCTGATAGGATGATTCCCTCCCCTTGTTCCCTTGTGGAAAAAGATGGGCCCAAAACCTTTTATAAAGGGTTAACTTTGTGGGAGAATGATGCAGAGCCGATTTCTACTTTGCCCGTACCACTGCCATGCCTCCATTTCCTCCGCTGTGATGGACATCAGCGTAGTGTCAGGTGGATACCAGGAGTTGCTATAAATTCTGAACATTGACTTG
Organism: Mellivora capensis; assembly: GCA_004024625.1. Classification (NCBI taxonomy): domain Eukaryota; kingdom Metazoa; phylum Chordata; class Mammalia; order Carnivora; family Mustelidae; genus Mellivora; species Mellivora capensis. Next base: position 301,910 of record PISX010000113.1, on the reverse strand, counting down.
AAGTGTCTTGAATGGCATAACTGCCTTTACGTATTAGCAAATTTCAAGTTAGCATGCAAGCTGCTATCAGTCTTCAGCTGATTCTGCTTTGCCTCCTGGAAGGGCTGTGTTTTACATTCCTGGTTTCTCCTATACTGTGAGACATGTACAAAGTGTTCAGTGAGTTCTTGCTGACTCATAACAGTATCATTGTCTGTTTTGCTGCTTTTATAATTTTTATGAAGGACTGGTGTGTAGCAGTGCTATACCAGACATAGTGGGGGGGGGGCGGTTAAGTAGAAAGATTAAATCAGTAGGTGGGGGGGGATAGATATATAGATAAATCAATCATTGATTCCATCATTGAATTCTCACACCACAACCCTGTTTGTTCAACAGATATTTCCTGTGTGCCTTCAATGTGCCACACACTGTGCTAGGCCCTGGGTATACACTGGTGAGCCTGGCATGAGTAAGACTCCTCGTGGAGTTCGTGTTCCCTTAGTCAGAGGCAGATAGTAAAGAAGCAGAAAGGCCATTTTAGAGAGCACCAAGTGCAATAAAGAGAAGAAAAGAAATTCTGAGGAGGGTCACCTTTACCTTGGATAGGCAGGGAGGGCCCTCTAAAGTGGTGATGTCTGAGCCCAGATCTAGTAGTGGCAGGGATCCCACCCTGAGCTGATGGGAGAAGGGCAGATGGGGAGAGCTGCTTCCTAAGGGGCAGGTCCTAACCTTGGTGCGCCTAATTCCGGCTTTCTCGGCTTCTAGTTTCTCCCATTTCTCATCTTGTCTCCTCTTGCTCCGTTGCCATTATATTATTTATTGCTTAACCCAGATTTGGTTCTGAGAATTTGGCCAAGGATCCTACATTACTCATTTCGCTGAGGTTGGCTTCTTTTTACTGCAAAACTTAGGACACAATACTTGGCACATCCTCTCCAGAGGGAACTGATTCCAAACCTGTGCAGTCCCCAGTTTATAAATGAGACATTTTCCAAAAAGCAGTCTATCAGCCAGTTGTTTAGAAATGGGAACATATTTTTCCACCAAGACAACAGTATATGATATTCCTAAGCCAGGACACTGTATAATTTATGGTTACCTACTCCATAAAATAATGAAATTAGAGTAGAATAGTGAGGATGGGGAAGGATCTAGGCCCTGCAGGTAGATACCTTTCATAGGTGTGAGACCTGCCCCAGGCCATGTGTTGAAAAGCAAGCTTTTCCTCCTTGATTTCTGAGAACCCAATATCCTTGAACTAATTGTATTCTATCCTGTCGGCAAACCTCCCAGGCCCCCAGATATTCCAAACTACAAATTAACTCACCAGTATTTTCATTTTTATTTACAACTTGGACATTTATTTTCCATGTTGCTCCTAACCTGCATAGGTCAGCATTTCTCCTTGGAACGGGGTAAGGATAGGGAAACAGGGAACAGCATCTCTCCATGTTATTGGACAAGCTCCTGCCAGTAGTTACTAGCAGAGGCAAGATCTCTGTATTACTAGTAGTAATAATAACTCCTTACATTTTATATAGTATTTAAGGATCACTTTGACTGGCTTGGGGGGTCGGTATTGTTGTAAATGATGGTGAGAAAGGAGTAGGTGGAAGATGAGAGCCTGCAGAATTGGGGAGGAGAAAGCTTTCTAATCCTTCGGTTATTCTTAGAAGTCAGCATTTAAGTAAACAGAAAAGGAAAACCAAATGAGCTTTAAAGGGTCACCTTGACCTTTCTCATGTAAGTACAAACTATTAAAATGACTAATTTTACATAATGATCCTAGTTTAACATTTATCAAATGAATCAGCGTCCCATACCTCATGAAGAATTAAAGCTATAATTTCTGCTCTAAAGAACTTCACATTAATAAACATGTAGTCATAGTGAGTCAGTGATAGACTTAAAAAACAACACATATAGAAAAGGCAGGGAGTGTGAAAGAACACGGCTTATTTAGGGAAGAAGGAATAGATTGATGTGACTGAAGTCCATGCCTCATAACAGGAGAAAATAGCACTTATTGTTATGGGCCAGGAACAACTCTCAATACTTCTGATCTAATAACTAGTTTAATCCTTGCAGTCTTCTTTTGATTTGCATGCTCATTTATTGCCCCGTTTTAAGATGAAAAAACGGAGGGCCAAATCTGTCTAGTAGGTTCGTGGGTGGTGGAGCTGGAATTGTAGCCCATGCTCTTCACCATTCAACTTCACTGCTTCTCAGGTATTTTGGAGAAGAGGTTAGGCCCCGGCCAGGCCAGACAAGGCATTGAATACAAAGTCAAATGAGACTGGAATTTGACATCCCGTACATACCTGGGAGCCACAGGAGGTTCCAGACATTGTGAGATGGCATGAGATTTGTTGCTGTAGAAAGATCATTTTGCCAGCACTGTGCAGGAGGGAGAGAGACTAAAAACAGGGAAAGGCCTTACTCATTGAGCAAATAAGGACAAGAGTCTCCTATGCCAAGTACTCTCTAACCTCTGTGAATGAAGGAAGTAAATCAGGCGGGCATCGTCCCTGACATTTTGGGGCTTTCATTCCAGTTGAAAAGTCAGACAGCAAACTCATGGCAGTGCTAGAATAGGGGAGGAAGGCCAATGTGGCTTATAACCAGGGAAGGCTTCGGTGGGAGGTGACATTTGAACTGAGCACCAATGGATAAGGACCCACGAGGAGAGCCCACATGAGAGCTGTCTAGGCAGAGAGGGGTCTAGTTAGGACTGTGCCCATGTCCAACCAGCCTCACATCCTCGGCCTCTGGAACAGTGCTATGGCACAAAGTGGCACAGCACGCTGTCCATCTTTGTTGGCTATTGATAGGGTGAGTGGTGATGAGGCCTTGAATTAGAGTAGCATCTCAGCAAAGTGCACAAATTCTTATGAGAAGAATTGACATTCAACCCTTAACTTCTTAAGTTAAGTATCTTATTTTGTGCCTTGCTGCTTTTTTTTTTTTTTTTTTTTAAGCATTCTACTCATGGAAGGTAGAATTAGGGTAGTGTCTAAAAGCTGGGGCTCTAGAGTCAGAGGTCTGGGTTCAAAACCTGGCTGCACTTTTAATTTTTTGTCTTCAGGCAGGTTTCTTAGCTCCTTGTGATTCAGTTTTCTGCATCTCTACAGAAGAGTTTTATATAGATTAAATGCAATCATACATGTAAAGTGATTAACAAAGTAGCTGGCTCATAGTAAAAGCTCAGTAAGTGTTATCCACTGTCATTTTAGATATGTGTTTGTATTCAGACAGCCACTTAATGTAATAAAATGTAATAAACAAAAGAAAAGGAAAGACCACCGTCAGACCTTAGTTTGAATACTGGTTTTGTAGAAGTGCTTAAACCTTTTGGAGCCCATTTTCTTATCTGTAAAACAGAATAACTGTCCTGTTATTTCAGTGAGATAATATAGAAAAAAGTCCCTAACATCATACCTCTTTGATAGTTGGTGCTTAGAAAATTATTGCTATCACTATTTATTACTGTTAACATAGTATTCCTGGCCACACAGTTTTTTCTTAGGTTGAGACACCATTATTTGCTCATTCAGTGACAGATGGACGCTCAGGTTGGCTCCACTTACCATTGTTTTATTAATGCCACTGCTGTGAATCACTTTGGAGAAATTACTTTGGTAGGGGAATGGGGGAGAGGGGGTCACTAACTTCCTGGGATGTGTTCTCCAAAATGGAATTTTGTTGTTAGTTAAAAGAATTACAAAACTTGTTACATGTTGACAAAAATTAGCAGGCATTAGAATCCACTTAGATCAGGTGGATTCGTTTGGTCCTTTCCTGTCCTTACGGAGTGAAAAACACCTTCAAGCACTCTTGTGTAAAAGAGAGAATGGGTTTCTTTCAATGCCAGATTGTCTGAACACAAGCTCAGCTACTTCTAGGAATAAGACAAAGCGAGGAAGTTGCCAGTTGAGTGATTCTTGGAGAAAAAAATTTAAAACTGGGTGCCAGCCCTCTGAAGTGTGAGTAAACATCCTCATTTCTGGATCCTAGTAAAAGCCAGTAAAGAAACTTTTTCTCTGGAGAGCTATTAAGATTTATTGCATGAGAGTCGAACCATCTGAAACCTTGCAAGCAGTGTCATTGGATTACTTGACTATTAGAGATAGACTGTTTGAGTAATTTGGAAGCATATATCTCTATGCTTGGCAAGCTTGGGCTTTTGCTGAAGCCTCAGTTGGACCTCTATACTCAGTCACTGGTTAATTTCTGAGTACTCCAGAAGGGATATTAATCGTCAATAATACCTAATGTTTATAGATTACTTACTATGTGTCAGATATTGTTCTGTTTTATGTGTATTAACTCATTTAATTCCTGAATCTTATAAACTACCTACTGTTATTGCTTCCATTTTATATTTGAGGATACTGAAGCCTAGAGAAGCTAAGTAGCTTGCCTTGGGTCAGGTTGCTTATGAGTACCAACCTAGGATATAAACACAGGTGGTCTGGTTCTAGAACCCTTTGCTCTTTTACAAATGGTCTGTTGTGGCGGGTATCATTCCTGGTCCATGCCTGGGACAGGCTTCTCCCACGTCCCTGGGTGGCTTATCTCCTTCCCCAGCCACTCCCCTGCCCCCTACCCTATCATCATTCTCTGCTTGTGTTCTCTTCACAGCACTGTCTGAAATACTGATTATTTTATTTGTTCGTTAGTTGGTTTGTCTTTGGTCTTTGTTCCACTACTAGAATGTAAAGGGCAGAAATGTTTGTCTTGTTTTGTCCTTAGAGTAGTACCTGACACATTCTAGGTGTTTAGTAAATATGTAATAAATGAATGGATGAATGACTATAATATTGGTTCCTTCTTGAACCAGTATCATCAACCTGATTCCTCCCCTTCCCTTTCTACACTGATCTATTTTGCGTTCGCTAAAGTGTGGAAAAGGTAATTCAAATTTATATCATCATTTGCATCAGCTGTTTGTTCCTTTTTTTAAAAAGATTTTATTTATCTGAGAGAGAGAAAGAGGGTGCAAAATAGGAGGAGGGGCAAAAGGAAAGGGAGAAGCAGGGAGCCTGACACTGGGCTCTTCTCAGGGATCCTGAGATCATGACCTGAGCTGAAGTCAGATGTTTAACTGACTGGGTCACTCAGATACCCCAAAGCTATTTATTCTTATCTCATTGTCTTCCACATGCAAGTGGTATGATATGGTGTCTTTTCTGCAGCCATGAAGATATTTGGGGGAATATATTTTGAATGGTGCAGTAGACTGCCACCTAGAAATACTGTCCTAGTTATCTGTGTTAAAATAAGTATTGTATTGTCCACATACAGAAGAATGATTTTGGGCCCTTTTCTCATACTATGCACAAAATTAACTCAAAATGGATCATGTATATAAGAGTCAAATGTAAGAGCTAAAACTCGAAAGCTTTTAGCAGAGTGACTTTGGTTAGGCAGGGGTTTCTTAGATATACACCAAAAGCACAAGCAACAAAGAAAAAATAGATAAATGGGAAAACTGTATGAAAATTAAACTTTTGTGCTGTAAACAATACCCTCAAGAAAGTGAAAAGGCAACCAATAACTTGGGAGAAGAGATTTGCAAATTGTATATCTGATAAGGAATAACACCAGAATATATAAAGAATTCTTGGAATGCAATAAAAAGACAAATAACCCAATATTAAAATAGGCAAAGGATTTGAATAGACAGGTTTTCAAAGAAAGTATACAAATAGCAAGTAAGCACTTAAAAAGATGCTCAACATCATTAATCATTAGGGAAATGCCAGTTAAAACCCCAGAAATGGTGCTTCATACCCAGTACAATGACTATAATCAAAAAGACAAGAACAGATGTTGACAAGGATGTAGAGAAATTGAAACTCTCATGCATTGTTGATAGGATTATAAGAGGGTGCAGCTGCTTTGGAAAATTAGTTTGGCTGTTCCTGAAGATATTAAACATAGAGTTACCATATAGCCCAGCAATTCTACTCTTAAGTATCTACCCAAGAGAAATGAGAACACATATATACACAAAAACCTTTACATAAATGTTCATCATAGCTTTATTCATAATAAATAGCCAAAAAGTGGGAACAACCCAAATGTCTATCAGGTGAGGAGTCGATTAAAAAAATGTGGTACATAGGGGCACCTGGGTGGCTCAGTGGGTTAAGCCTCTGCCTTTGGCTCATGTCATGATCTCAAGGTTCTGGGATCAAGCCCCGAGTTGGGCTTTCTGCTCGGTGGGGAATCTGCTTCCTTCTCTCTCTCTGCCTGCCTCTCTGCCTACTTGTGATCTCTCTCTCTAATAAAAAAGTAAAATCTTTTTTAAAATGTGGTACATCCACCCAATGGAATATTTATTCCATAAACAGGAATGAATATTGAAACATGCTACAACGTGGTGAACTTTGAAAACATAATGCCAAGTCATAAAAGACCACTTATTGTACAATTCCATTTATATAAAATGTCCAGAATAAGAAAATCTAAAGGCAAGTAGATTAGTCTTTGTCTAGGACTGGGAATGGAAGGACGGAGGGAGAAAGAGAGTGAGTGCTAATGGGTACAGCGTTTCTTTTTGGGAGGCCGAAATGTTCTAAAATTAGATGGTTGCATAACCCTTTAATATATACTAAAAATACTTAAAAAATTGAATTATATATTTTACATGGTTGAATTGTGTGGTATGTAAATTATATCTTTAAAAAATAACCTGTTATAAAATGAATATTGGGGCCACCTGGGTGGCTCAGTTGGTTAAGCATCTGCCTTTGGCTCAAGTCATGATCTCAGTGTCCTGGGATTGAGTCCCACATCAGGCTTCCTGCTCAGCAGGGAGTCTGCTTCTCCCTCTCCTTCTGTCTTCTGTCCCTCCCCGTGCTCATGCTTTCTCTCTCTCAAATAAATGGGTAAAATCTTTTAAAAAATGAGTATTATTTGGGGCACCTAGAAGGCTCAGTTGGTTGAGCATCTGACTTCTGATTTTGGCTCGGGTCATGACCTTGGGATTGTGAGATCCGCATCAGGCTCTGAGCTCAGCATGGAGTCGGCTTGAGTTTCTGTCCCACTGCCCTTTCCCCCTGGCGTGTGTGTGCGCCTTCTCTCTCTCTCTCTCTCAAATAAGTAAATAAATTTTTTTTTAATGATTATTATTCTGCCATATCAACATCCAGTTTGGGCTACTATTCTTAAACACTACCACATAAGAAATACCCACTTCTGTAATCCACACTGAAAAGATGTCTTCATAGCACTTCCTGCCTCAGGTAGGGCAAAGATCTTTATATCTCCAATATCTGGCACAGCTCCTAGTACTTACTAGCCACCCAGATATTTACTGAACTGAAATAACAGCAGTATTGCAATGAGTTTAAGAGGGAAAAAGTTAGCCAGTTTTTATTTTCAAAGACTTAGGGCTCCCTCTACCCCGCTGTCCTTTCCACATCCCATATGCATATCATAGCAACAGTACTATCTGCTTTACTACTTACAAAGCATTTGCTACTGCCTTAACGCATTTAAATCTAAAAATAACCTGGACACCTGGGTGGCTCAGTTGTTAAGTGTCTACCTTTGGCCCAGGTCATAATCCCAGGGTCATAGGATCAAGCCCCATATCAGGCCCTCTGCTCGGTGGGGAGCATGCTTCTCCCTCTCCCACTCTCCCTGCTTACGTTCCCACTCTCACTCTCTCTCTCTTTCTCTCTCTCTCTCTCTGCTAAATAAATAAATAAAATCTTTTTTAAAAAATAAAATAATAAAAAAATAGGGACGCCTGGGTGGCTCAGTGGGTTAAAGCCTCTGCCTTCAGCTCAGGTCATGATTCTCAGGGTCCTGGGATCGAGCCCCGCATCAGGCTCTCTGCTCAGTAGGGAGCCTGCTTCCCCTCTCTCTCTGCCTGCCTCTCTGTCTACTTGTGATCTCTGTCTATCAAATAAATAAATAAAATCTTATAATAATAATAATAAATAACCTAGTGAGGTCAGTGTGATGGTTACAGCCATTTTACAGATAAGAAAACTGACTCAGAAGGGTTAATCTCCAGTCACCCTAGAACACTGCCTGACTTGAAAGTCAGGGTCTTTCCACTGAGCAGTGCAGCCCCTTACATCCCTACATTCATAATAAGGCCCCTGGCCATTGGTAGCATGCTGGAATCACAGAGCAGGCTGACTACAGATGCTTTACAAGCCTCTGGGTTTATTTCATTTCAAAGTCGAAGAGAAATCATCCTTTTGGTTACCCATTGTTATTAGACTGGCAGTTTTCTGGCTTGAGCAGTCAAGAGTTAAACTTACCAGGAGAGGTATAAAATAAAAGTCAGCAGTCGGTTTTTCTCAATCCCTGTGTTTTGTTGCAAACATCTCTTGAGGTAAGAAAAATTGATTCTTATGATCAAAATGCTGGGTCACGCTGTGCCCACGATTTTATTCATTTTGTTCAGAAGAAGTGGGTAGTAAGCCCATTTGCTTGCTGTTCCCTGTGGCTAAGCTAGTTCTGCTGCACAGCGGTTGGAGAAATTCAGTTCAGCAGACGTTTATTGATGTGCCTTCCATGCGCCAGGCAGTGCACAAGGAGATGGAGATACAGGGATGAATACACCCCAGTTTGTTCTCAGAGAGTCCAAAGTATTTTCCAGGCCCTTTAATCATGACATGCAGATGCTCTTTAGGGGAGACTTTGGATTAGTTTGTTTTACATTTTGGTAAAATACAGCCACTCTTAGAAAGTTACTACTATCTAAAATGTAAGAACTCCTTGTTGAATGTACAAGAAGAAGAAAAAAAAAAAGACACACATGTTTAGAATTCACCGGTGATCAGAACTGATCTTTCACTTCAGAGCCAGCCATGTTGGATTCAGAGTTGGGTGATATTTTTTCCCTTCCAAGATTGATAGAATCCATTTATAGGCTCTAAATAAAATCCTAAGGATTTACACGATCGAAAATTAACCCAGCTGCCTCTCCATGCACATTTGCCAAGTTAGCACATCTTTGCACCCCATGCATCTATTTAAAAATGCTAGAAGTAATATGCCAACATTATGGAAGTGAGAGAAATGGAGGAAAACTGCAAAGTACAGTCGTACTAGTCACCTAAAATGTCACTGCCCTGATACCAAGAGGTGGCTGTACCTTTGCACATCAATCTCCTCATCTACAAAATTGGGAATACTTAGTGCCTTCTTTAGGAGGCTTTGCCAGGACTACACAAGTTAACAGTATAAAGCGTGCACGCCCCCAAAAAGCCACAATAAATGTGTACTTTTTAGAGTAAAGACATTTTTATGTCATCTTTTTGTCTCGTTTTTCCTCTTTTTGTACCAAGTTGTTTTCTTGTTGTACTTTTGTTTTCTTAGTTTCTTACTATTATATGATCACTTTCCATCTTGCTGTGTATGGTTATTATAATGTTTAATGGTTGCACACTGTTTTGTGGTAGGATATGGCAGTACCATTGTAACTTATCCATTCCCCTGTTGTTGGACATTGGGGCTGCTTCCAGTGTTTCAGTATTATAAATAGTGCCTCAAGGGGCGCCTGGGTGGCTCAGTTTATTGAGCAACTGCCTTCGACTCAGGTCATGGTCCCAGAGTCCTGGGATCGAGTCCCACATCGGGCTCCCAGCTCCATGGGGAGTCTGCTTCTCCCTCTGACCTCCCCTCTCATGCTCTCTCTCACACACTCTCTCTCAAAATAAACAAATAAAAATCTTAAAAAAAAAAAAAAAAAGATTCTCTCTCTCTCTCTGCTCCTTCTCTCCCTCTCTAACAACAACAACAACAAAAAAACGAAAAAAAAAGAGGAGGAGGAGGAGGGAATCCCATCTCATCCTGTTTTAAAAAAAAAAAAAATAGTGCCTCAAGAACAGTCATATTATGCACTGTATTCATTTACTTACTGGGAAGTCTCAGGCCCGTGGCTTCATCTCTGTCTTTGTTGCCCTGATGCTAAATGGAGATAGAATAGGTATCTATCTGAGAGGACAGGGATGTGTGGATTAAATGAAGGAATACAGCAAAGCACTTGCATCAGTGCCTGGCTCTTACCAGGTACTCAGCAAACATTACCTCCGGAACTCTGGGAGGATTGCTCTATAGAGATGGAGTTGTTTCGTCCACTGCTTTCCGAAGGATTTTTTACCAGTTTAGGATCTCAACAGTATTATGTGAAGGGATCAATTTCTCTACACCCTCACTACCCCAGGATTTAACTGAGTAACTCTCCCTTCAAAATGTAGTGAAAAGAGACGCATGGGTGTCTCAGTCGTTAAGCATCTGCCTTTGGCTCAGGCCACAATCCCTGGGTCTGGGGATTGAGCCCCACATAAGGCTCGCTGCTCAGCAGGGAGCCCACTTCTCCCTCTACCCTTCCTGCCTGCACTGATTTCTCTGTCTCACATTCTCTCTCAAATAAATGAAATCTTATTTAAAAGAAAATAATAGTGAAAAAATAAGTTTGTCCATATTGGGGCAGCTTGTTACAACTGGAACTCTCTTCTGCTCACTGCCCTGAACAGACCTCATGTCACAAAGGTTGTATTGCAGAGGCTGTTTTTGTTTGTTTTCCTAAAGCTTGTATTCCCCAGCTGCTTTCCACGAAATTGTGGTTTAAGTTGGTCCTCTGAACCTTTAAAACCCACCATATTTTATTCCTCACTGAAGTACATAGTATTGGGTATCTGTATTTTTTCTAAAACAAAGCGATAGTTTGGTCTAGTAATATCTGTTGTGACACATAATAATTTCAATGATTCTCTCCTCTCCTGCCCACCCCACCCCCCAAGAAAGTGAATTGGCAAGGGTAACCATATGTTTGGGTTTGCCAGTTTTTACTTATCCTGGTATGATTATCCATCACGCCCACTTCACCCTCAAAAGCGACCTAGTTCAAATGATGAACTACACTGTCACCTGATCCCTAGGAATTTGTTAGCACCCGGGGTACCTGCCTACTCTTGCTACCTCACTGTTTTCCTGGATGACTTTCTACCTGTCAGGAAGGTTTCATCACAGTGCTCTTACCAGCCTTCACCTGGGAGGCCCTCACATGCACCCAGCCTGTTTTGAACATGGATTAGCCCAGTAGGGCTTCCCTCAAGTTTTCACATTTCCTTATCTTTTTTCCTCTACATCTTGCTGATAACTGTCAATGGCATAAGCAGGCCAGGGCACCTCAAATTTGTGTCAGAATTGGCTCTTTGTCCTTCAGAACTGTTTATTCTGCAGCTCAGTTCATCCCACAGGCAAGTGTAACATTCCTCATTTCTCACCACTTGCGATGTAAAACATGGTATCTGCTTTCAAGAATTTCATCTTAAATGTAAACCTCTTCTTACTAGGAATCTGTTTTTTTTTAAGAATATGGACTTTTTTTTTTTTTTTTAAGATTTTATTTATTTACTTGACAAACAGAGATCACAAGCAGGCAGGGGAAGCAGGCTCCCTGCTGAGCAATGAGCCGGATGCAGGGCTTGATCCCAGGACCCTGAGACCATGACCTGAGCTGAAGGCAGAGGCTTAACCCACTGAGTCACCCAGTGACTAGGACACTTAACGCTCACTGCTCTTGTCCTTATCAAATATGATAGATGAAGTTCTTTATATTAATAAAGTACCTCAAAGCCCTTGCACAAACACAGCAAAGAGGTTCAAGCTGAGTAAGCAGTAGCAAGGATACATCTAAGGTAACACACAGCCACCAGCTCCATGATTGGTCACAGAATTTTGCTCACAGGATGGAAGATTATAAGTATAGGTGCATCTGCATTGGAAAAACAAAAACAAATCAGCTTCTCGATGATTACCTTTTGCACCTAGGTAACTGCATTTTAACCGGAATAAAGGGCTTTATGATTTGAGAGGCTCTGTTTGCCCCTGAACAAGTGCCTACATTTCTTGGGTAATGTATTATTCACAGTTTTAAAGAGGAAAAGCAAATGATTTGAATGTGGGATGCCACCATCTTGAACTAGCATAGGATGAATATGGGGCTGTAGTTTTGTAGGTCAGGATGTGGACTCTCAATGGAAAATTTGTTTTTCCATTTGTTTTAACCAGGCGACTTTCGGATGGTGGTTGGAGAGGATAAGACAAAAGTGTTGAATATTGTGAAGCCCAACATAGCCCACTTTCGTGAGCTCTATGGCAACATACTACAGGAGAATCCCCAAGTGGTATATAAGATCCAGCAAGGCAGACTGGAGGTAAACTGTATGTGAGAAATAATTTATATTGTTTCTAAGGCAAGAGCTATTTTAAGAGGAAGAAGGGTTAGAGCAATATGATTAGTGTGATAACATTTACAGTTTATAAAAAGTAGGTTTCATATGTAAACATACTAGTCCATGTATTTGGAATAATGCCAAAGGTAACATAAGAGACGAGTAATAAGAGGCCACCTTTGGGAAAGGGAACGTGGGGCTGATGTGGGAAGGACCTGTCTTTACCATGTGTATCTTTTTTGCCATTTGAAATTCTTACTATGCGTACTGATTACCAGTCAAAAACAAGTGAAAATAAATTCTCAGATTCTTCATTCCCAAACCCACTTGCCTCCCCAGACGTAACCTTACTGACAGTTCGGCATATATTCTCCCAGATCTCTTTTTGTGTGCATTTTTGTATTTATTTGTACATATACACATGTATGAAGAAGTTTGGTCTTTTTTTGTTTGGTTTTATGTAAATGGGCTCTCACTTACATATATTTTTCTGATGCTTATTGTTTTCCTCACTCGTTGGGTTTATTATATCTTGGCTTTCCTTTTGATACATCAAATGAAACTTTCTTTCTGAGTATCTTTTTAAAAATTATATATATATATATTTTAAAGATTGTATTTATTTATTTATTTGAGATGGTGAGAGTGAGAGCAGGAGCAGGGCAAAGGGCAGAGGGAGAATCAGAGTCCCTGCTGAGCAGGGAGCCTGATGCAGGGCTTGATTCTGGGACTCTGGAATCATGACCTAAGCCAAAGACAGACACTTAACCGATTGAGGCACCCCCTAAAAATTATATTATTAAATATTTGAAAGTAAGTATTAAAGAACTTTTCCTTTGAGGAAAGTAATTTGTATTTAAGATTTTTTAAAACTCTAGAAACCACAGAGTTGTTTTTTATGTTTAGCACAAAGAACACTGTATTTTAATGTTCTTCCTCTTCCAAATAATAGGGGCAACTAATATTATATTAAATATAGAATTAATGGAATTTTTACAACTGAAAGGGAACTTTGAAAAAAAAAATAGGAAGTATTTAAAAAAAAGAGAGAGTAACATGAAATGCCCAGAATACCCACCATTCAGTTGAACACATTTTGCAAGTTTTTTAAATTTTTTACTTCTCTCAAAGTAATGCATGCACATGGTTTAAAAACCAAATGGGACGTCAAGGTTTATAACAAAAAGTAGCAGTTCCCTACTCGGCACTTTCCTGCTTCACAGTGCTTCTTCCCAGAGGCTACTGTTTTCATCTCATTAGCGGTCCAATGTTTACCTCCATGTTTCTAAACAATATGATGTCACTGTTATTTGTTGATTTTTTTTTCTGTTTTATACTTTATTTTTGTCCTCCCTCTGTGGAAGATGAAGATTTTTTTACTCCCTTTTGTCATTCCCATCAACATGCTCTCACGGGTACACACTCGCACACACACACTTCCCTTCCCGCCTCATTCCCTCTTGCTCCACGCACAGTTATTTCATAATTTTTGGTTGAGTTAATGTTTGCTATTTACATTATTGTGAAACTTACTTTTTCTTCATTGATGGGATACACTACTATGAAATCTTCTTTCCTGTGCAGATGTGTTTTTCTTGGAGTTAATAATTGTCTCATTTTCTTCATTTGCCTAATTTTTTTTGTACTTGTCACTAATTGATACCCTCTTACAGATCTGTATAGCTTCTCTCATCATAGACCAACACATCAGGTATTTTCTGTTACTTGTTTTTCTTGGGGGTGTTTCTTCCTTGAGCTCCGTGTGCCTTGTTCTTTCTGGACTGGTTGATTTCTAGCCTTGTGGCACGACTCTTCTCCTGGAGCATCTTTTCATTATCACCCTGAGGGTTCTTTCCGCCTCTCTGCTTTCCTAGGTTTTGGTTTTCTACATTTTTTGTCTTCTTTTTTCATGATTACACTTTGATTTTGGTGAGATATACCTTTTAGTACCTCTCTAACATAGGTTGCAAGGAAGGTAAATTTTTTGAGACCATGTACCTCTGCACATTCTACTCTTGCACAGATTGATAGTTTGGGGTACGTATCACATTCATATTTCTAGAGGAAATAATTTTTCCCTCAGACTTTTTAAGTCACAGCATCCTTCTTCTAGTTTCTAAGTGTTGTGTTAAAAAGTCCAGTGACTTTCAGATTGCCTTTCCTTTGGATACGACCTTTTTAGCTCTCAGATAGTGTTTAGGATCCTTTCCCTTTTTCCAGTCTTAAATTTCATGATGGTTTGTCTTTGTATATGTGTTTTTCACTATTATTCTAGCACCTCATGAGCCTTTTCAGTCTGGAAACTCTTGAGCTCCAATTCTAAGAAATTTTGTTCCTTCTATAATAATTTCTTCATATCCATTTTCTTACTTTGCTCTTTCTGGAATTCCTGTTAGCTGGTTGTCAGACCTCCTGGTTTGATCTTTTTAATTTTTCTTTTCTCCTTCCTTTTTCTTTGGGGTTTTTGTTCTCCTTTCCAGAAGAATTTTTCAAATTGATCTTCTAGCACCACTATTAAATTTTTAATTTCCTTTGTTCTTTTTTTCTTATAGCATCCTGTTTTTGTTTTCCAAATGCATTATCTTTTATCACCCCTTTAGTGGTCTTCATTATAATTTTTGAAGTTTTATCTTCTTCTCTACATTGTTTCTATTTCTCTTACTGTCAGAATCTGTAGGATTTCTCTAGAGACATCATCTACTCCCTGGTTTGGAATCAGAAAAGATAATGTGCCTAGCTGCCAACTTTTGGAAAACTGAGCAAGGGAAAAGGGCTGGGAATTTTCTTTAACCCTGAAGATATTTCCAAATTCCTCACTATGGCCTGTGAAAGCCTGCATGATCTAAGTCCTAATTGATCTCTTATCCTGGGGAAGCTTACAAGAGTAAGATTTATGGACCGAATTACAGTTCCCAGCACTGCTGAGGTTGTCACTGATACTCCCCTGCTCCTTCCCATACTACACATTCCAAACTCCCCTCACCCTTATCTAGCACTTGTGCTGGGCTAGACAAGGTGGCCCAGACCCTCATCCCTAAGGCATCTGAGACCTGGTCACCTTGCCCATTTCAGGCTATGATTGCTGCCCTTTCCCTTTACCATCAAAATTGGGCAAGGGGTACTGAGAGATGTGTACCAGCAGCTTTACCCCAGATGATCAGGATCAATTGCTTCTGCCACTGTGGTGACTCCTTTCTGTGTCTGCTGGACTTTTGGCATGGGATCTGAAGAGAGCGGGTGGCAGTCATACCTTTAAGTTTAAAGTCTTGAAGTTGTAGGCATGGGAGTCGCACATTTTCTGAGTGGGTCACTGGGAACAATGGGAAGCAAGGCTACTTCTTCCATCCCTTGGTTCCCAGACCTATGCATTCTACTGGTTGGGAATGAGGTACTCTGTAACAGGCATTAATTTAGGATGTGTACTGCACCCCGTTCTCACCGGGTATCATCTCCAAGCTGCTGGCTCACCTGTTCTTCATTGCTCTGTCAGGATTTTTTAATGATGGAACTATTAGCATTTGGAGCTAGATAATTCTTTGCTGTATGGGCCCCAGAATTCCTCTTTTGGGGAACTGCTCTATCAGTCTGGCGGCGTTGGTGAAGTATATGGTAGTTATAGTGGAGCCATGGTCCTGTGCCCGTTGCTGTACCTCTGTACCTCTTTTGCTCTAAAATGAGTCCCATAAGTGATGTTCCATGGTACAACCATGTTGGTGAAGCAGGCATCCTATAGGCCTTGTCATGGTATTGGCTAGGTCCTGTGGGCAGGAAGGGCAAACCCATGCTCAGAACATAATGTTACTTCCAATTAAGATGAATTACTGCCCCTTCCCAGATGGAAGGTGTCCAATGTAGTTAACATCCACCAAGTGGCTGGTTAGTCTCAAGAGATGGTCTTATTATCAGGTTCTCAGTGTTGGCTTCTGTTGCTGTCAGGATAGACTTTAACAACAACAGTAGCTAAGTCAGCCTTGGACCTAGGCAGAACTTTGTTCCCTGACACCATGGCTACTCCTTTTATAGCCAGAGGCTATTGAATTAACTGGCTGAATTGTTCTTTTGGTTATTGTTGATTCTTCTGTGAAGGATACTTCCTCGTGGACATTAGCAAAATACAAAGATCTTCACACTTTGTGCATGCCTCCTGTACGTCCATCCACATACCTCTTCTCCCCAGTTTTTTTTTTTTTTTTTTTTTTAAAGATTTTATTTATTTATTTGAGAGAGAGGCAGTGAGCGAGCATGAGCGAGGAGAAGGTCAGAGGGAGAAGCAGACTCCCCGTGGAGCTGGGAGCCCGATGCGGGACTCGATCCCGGGTCTCCGGGATCATGACCTGAGCTGAAGGCAGTCGTCCAACCAACTGAGCCACCCAGGCGTCCCTCCCCAGTTTTTTGTCTTTAGTCTTCCAGTATTTTTCCTTTCAGGCCTAGCAACCAGTGAACCATGCTTCACTCCCATGGGTCTTTGTATATTCTTACCCAGGGCCGCTTTGTCCATGTAAAGTGGATGGCCAGGTGCACTACCTGAAGCATACCCATTTGGGAGGATTTCCCCTCATTAGTGTCTTTCAGGGCTGTCCCTGAGTGAGGCTGTAATGCATCATTTTTGGCTTGTGCATACCAAGCCAAGTCATCCTGGAGCAAACTCATCCTTTATCCACCACAAGCCACTCACAAGGGAACTTCCATGTAGCCATATGCATGAACCAATGGAGAAATAGGATGGCATGCACTGGTGCAACAGTGCATAGTCGATGGTATGGCGCCTGGGTTTCCTGCGTGTGCCGCTTACTCGTGCCCTTTGGCCTTACTTATGTTGAATGCTGGTGTACCTCTTCCATCTTACAGTGGATTACTGTTGAGCCTGCCTGACCTTAACAGTCGGTGAATATGAGAGATCTCAGTTCCTGATGGGCGGTTCTTGATGCATGGTCTTTTATTTGCTCCACGGTTAGAAAGGTCTCATATCTGGGAACTGATTTCAAATGATGTATTGTTCTTCACTCCAGAGGGCATGACCTTGCTCCAGAACCCTAGCAGTCTACATTGTGATTCTCCTACTGAGAGCCTACCACAAGCTTTCTGTGGCTTCTTTTTTTTTTTTTTTTTTAAGATTTTTTTTTATTTATTTGACAGAGATCACAAGTAGGCAGGGGGCGGGGGGGGGGGGCGGGAAGCAGGCTCCCCGCTGAGCAGAGAGCCCGATGTGGGGCTCAATCCCAGGACTCTGAGATCACGACCTGAGCCGAAGGCAGAGGTTTAACCCACTGAGCCACCCAGGTGCCCCTGTGGCTTCCTTTTATACCAGAGATACCTTTAGCATTATGGAGTGTATAGGGTTGTATGGCTCAAGTGAGGGCCTGCTTGCTCTGCGGCCTGGATCTGTTGTAGAGCTCTTTTCTGCTCTGAGCCCACACACCTGGCATCCTTTTATACCACTTCATAAATGGGTCTGAACATTACAGTCAAGTGTGGAATCTGCTGCCTCCAAAATCTGAAGAGGCTTATCAAGCATCATGCTTCAGTCTTAGCAGTGAGAGGTGCAAGATGCACAAAGTTGATCTTTACTTTGGAGAGGATGTCCCAGCATGTGTCAGACCACTTGACCACCAAACTTTTCATTGCTGTGGTAGACTCCTGAAACATCATAGGGTTTATCTTCTGCCCCCTGGAGTACATTTATCTACCGGGCACTCCAATGTACTTGCCTTTGTTGCTGACCAGGTAACAGCAGCAAAGCATTGATGAAGTAGGTCAGCCAGAGATTACACGGAATGGCCACACAGTCTGGTTTCCTTGGGGGATCTTACAACAGAGAATGGGAGAGTTAACAGAGGCCTGAGGCAAACATAGATATACTATTGTCTGTCTCATGAATGCGAGCTGCTTCTGATCCTCCTTCCAAATAAAGATGGAAAAGAGTGCATTCCCTAGTCTTGGCCCCATCCAGATACCTGCAGTTCTGTTGACTTGCTCTGATAGATTTACTGCATCTGGCACAGCAGATGGAACTGGGACTTCCACTTAGTTGAGTTGTGGTAGTCTGCTATAATCTTCCAGAACACATTTGAATTTTGTGAAGGCCAGACTTAAAGATGGAGACCATTAGCCTTTGTATTAGTCAGAGTTCTCCAAAGAAACTGAGCCGGTAGGATATAGAGAGAGATTTATTTTAAGGAATTAAATTGTGGAAACTAATGAGTTTGAAATGTACAGAGCATGCCAGCAGGCTGGAGACCCAGGGAAGAGTAGGTTGTAGTTTTAAGTCTGAGGGCAATCTAGAGGTAGAATTCCTTCTTCCTTGGAGACTTTAGTCTTTTTTCTTAAGGCCTTTGGCTGATTAAATGAGGCCTTCCTGCATTATAGAGGGTAATCTGCTTTACTCAGAGTCTGCTGACTTAAATATTAATTATATCTTTAAAAATACTCCTATAATAACTGGACTAATGTTTGACTAAGCAACTAAGCACAATAGCCTAGCCAAGGGACACAAAATCAAACATCACACCCCTGTATCCTTTAGGTGTACAGATAATACTAATACTCTGCCGTTCCTCTTGAGATGTGGTGTTTGTTGTTGTTGTTTTTGTAATCATTGTCTTGCATAAGAGGTAAAATGGCAGCTTCAGAGGCTTCCAGTTGGCCTTCCTTAGTATGACAGCTATAAAATACCAACACAGAGTGTTCTCATTAGGACCGCTCCTGGTACCTATTGTGTAGGATCGGGATTGAGCTGATTTGAAACAAACCCTCATCTGATCCTACAATGGCACTGTGGAACTAGGTGGCCTTTCCTGGTTGTCCCATCTTGGGGCAAAGAGGCCAGGCCTTTGTACTACTGCATTGTCCAGTCATTGGGTCCAAGCCCTCCCTTTGGCTGAGGACAAGTCTGGGAGGGACTCTAAGGGATTCAGCCAACTTTCCCAGCAGCTAGTAGAGTGGATACCTTGGCCCTTAAGCCAGGGTCTGCCTGGTATAATGCAGCATCCAGTATCCTGTGACCACATGTGCTTTTTTAAAACATCAGCTTTATTGAGATGTAATTCACATACCATAAAATTTAGTGTTTTTTAGTATATTCACTAAGTTGTGCAGCTACCACTACAGTCTAGTTTTACAACATTTCCATCACTTGAAAAAGAAACCCCACATCCATTTGTAGTTCCTATCTTCCCTACCCCACAGGCGACCACTAATGTGTTTTTTGCCTCTAAGAATTTGTCTGTTCTGGACACTTTGTATAAATAGAACCATACAGTGTGTGGCCTTTTCTTATCTGCTTTTAAAACCAGTTTGACTTCCATGATTTTTTTTCAAATTCTTCTCCTTTATTTACTGACTCTCATGATTTAACTGAATGCTTTCACTTCCATGTTTTAATGAGAATCAAAGAGGATAATTACAAAGAATTTAGCAATTTGTTTGAAAATCTCACCTAATGTTTTGTCTTTCAAGCAAAAATTCCAGTGTATTCTTTTCCTCAAGAGAAAGCAGTGGCAAATACTATTTTTTAACTCTTGTTATTACTCAAGCCATTTTGGTATCTCTGAAATTCATAGATAAAAGCCTTACAGAAATATAAGATCCTTTTGACTAATCTCAATTCTTAGCCCCAATATATGAGTCCATAAATGTTATTTCTAATATATTTTACAGTAATAGCCACATTTTTAGAAAAGATTGTATTTATTTACTTGACAGTGATCAAAAGTAGGCAGAGCAGCAGGCAGAGAGAGAGGGGGAAGCAGGCTCCCTGCTGAGCAGAGAGCCTGATGCAGGGGCTTGATCCCAGGACCCTGAGATCATGACCTGAACTGAAGGCAGAGGCTTAACCCACTGAGCCACCCAGATGCCCCATAATATCCACATTTCTGTCATTTATTGAAACAAAGCTAAATAGAATACAAATTCTTTGGATTTAGAATCATTTTAATGATAAATATGAAATTTTTTTAAAAAAACCTTTACTAGAGCCACTAGATAATAGAACTTTGCTCTTCTTTGCATGAATTTTATAGAAAACTAGAAAATCCAGACATTAATAGTCAACAAATACTTGTTACATGAAAAAAAGAGGTAGACTGAGTGAAACTAAGTATTAATAAGAAAGTCATATCTGGAAAATCTGAATCTAAAATTTAATACATTCATTTGTCTCATTTTTTCTTACTCTTCTCTTAGTCCAAGTTAAAACCTAAACATTTGTTGAAAGAATACAAGACAGATTCTTACCTGAAAAATAATGGGATGAGCCATTGAGGGCGGTGCTACTAGTTCTCACATTGACAGGCAGGCAGTATCTACATGATTTTGTAAAAACTTAGTTCCATGAAGTAAAGTATATTAAACTAGGAGTTAGGGACGCTAGGTGTGGCCTTGGCTCTGTGGCTAACTTTGGATTCAAAGTAAAGTCTGATATGTAGTTTGTATGTTTCATTTCTGTATTTATCTTTCAACTTGGTGTCCTTGGAATATGTGGGGCACAGAAACCAGTGGTGTAATTTAATCCTCCTTAAGAAATAACGACAACTAAGTTTTATTGATGCACTTATTTATTCCTTACTCAGCCAGGGTTTTTTGACTACCTACTATGTGCCAGAAGATTAAAAGCAAATAAACTTAGTCCTTGTCTTCAGTTTATTCCTACAGTTAATGAAATATGGCCTGGTGAATAAAAAGGCCCAGAAGGCAGGAGGCACGAGGTTAGAGGTGGCTCTCTCTCAGTGGCAGTAGGACCCTGGTTGTGCCACTCAGTGCCCCTGTGTTTAAAATGGGAGAGAGTGAGTACCTGGATTTGCTGAGCCTCAGTTCCTTCAGCTGCTGGATGTAAGACCCATAGAAACTTCAAAACTGAGAGTCAGAAATTGATCGTTGAAAGAAGCTTCTATACTTTTTTCATGTAAAAATGGACCATTATAGGAAAGGAGTTGACCTCTTTGAAGGAACTTAGCATCTGAACTCTGCATTCAGTTTCAGAAAGGAGCAAATCTCCTTAGCGTGCTGCCCAGTCTAGGGAATAGGTTCAGTGTATGTTTATGTGACTTGAAAGAGAAGCCACGTGTCTTTGAATCTTTATAAAATTCAAAGAACTTTGCATAGACATTATCTTTTTTCCCCCCTTAGATAGATAAAAGCCCAGAAGGACAATTCACTCAGCTAATGACATTGCCCAAAACCTTACAGCAACAAATTAATCATATTATGGACCCTCCTGGAAAAAACAGAGATGTGGAAGAAACTTTATTGCAAGTTGCTCATGATCCTGACTGTGGAGAAGTGGTGCGACTAGGTATGTTTCTGGATGTGACGTCAAGGAAATGCTGGCCATGGGTAAAAAGCAAACTGTGTGACTGAGATGTATTCTTTATTCTTCCTTGCCTGGTGAGATGGAGAGACACATTGTCTCAGGGAAGAAGAAAGCACTAACAATCTGGGGTTTTTCCAAATCTAAATTGTCATTTGTTTGAAGTAGGGTGGTGAAAATACTTCTGTTTTCAGATTCCTGGATCCTAAATCACTGTCAAAGGAGAAAACAATGTTTGTTTTGGTTCCAAGAACGTAACTTCTAGAAGTTTTTCCAAAGACTCCTCCGTATCCTTCATGGTGGTCTGAGAAGGAAGGAGACTGATGACATTTTTAGTGCTTTTATAACATCAGGAATACAGCTTTCACCATCTGACTCCTGTTTAGTGTGTCTCATCATGTGTTTCGTCAGTTCCCTCTGACATGGCCCATGTTCCACATATTACACTGGGGCCTTCTCAGTGTTTACCCAAAAATCTTTTTTTTTTTTTTTAAGATTTTATTTATTTATTTGACAGAGAGAGTGAGAGAGGGAATACAAGCAGGAGAAGCGGGAGAGGGAAAAGCAGGCTTCCCTCGGAGCAGGGAACCTGATGTGGGGCTCTATCCCAGGATGCTGGGATCATAATCTGAGCCAAAGGCAGCCGCTTAACAACTGAGCCACCCAGGTGCTCCTGTTTACCCCAAAATCTTATCTTCAGAGACCTACTTCCCTTTGAGGTGTTTACAAAGGCTGTCCATAAAGAAATAATCATGACTAAAAATGACTCCCTTCTCCAGATGAGCACATTCTCCTGTTTTATTGAGTAAATATTTCCAGAGCTCCTCAAGGATGCAAGCTACTGGCTTAGATGCCCTACCCAGTGATGCATTCTCCCGGGGACCTGCCCCAGGCTATCAGGGCATGCATCTAGGTTCCCAGGTACCTGTTTCTGAAGATAAGGGGGAGGCACATTGTTTGTTTTCATTTTAACATGATTCTGTCACAATATCATCTCTGCTGCCTTTGTGAGAGGATGAAGGACTGAAGAATGAAAGCTTTTCTCCTAGACGGAAACGTTGGGTTCTTTTTAATCATTTCAGGTCTTGGGGTTCTTTTTAATCATTTCAGATCTTGGGGTTGAGAACCAGCAGCCTTAACCAGATTTAAAAGTCATAAAATGACTTTTGAGGGTGATTTAATCCACTTCCTGTTTTAATTAAGGTGAGGAGGACCAGGCCAGAGGGGGCCAGGCATTTTCCTGAGCTCCCATAGCTCGTCGGTGACATGGCTGGTCGATAACACAGCTGGCAGCTCTGGTCTCCTGGCCCTCAATCCTGATACCCCTTCCATTGTCATTCTGTGACACCAGGGCAGAGTTGGATTTGCTGGTGTTATTGGATAACTGGAAAGAATCTTTCGTTTTAGGTTTTAAACGTGTGAAGATGACTAACATCTGGGTTTTGTTGTTGTTTTTTTTGTTTGTTTTTTTTTTTGGCATCCTCGGTTTTCTCTCACAGGGCTTTCAGCAATTGTGAGACCTTCTAGTATGAAACAGAGCACCAAAGGCATTTTCACTGCTGGTAAGAACTTCCAAAAATCCATGGTTGGTTGTTTTTGGTTTTTTGTTTCTGTTTTTGACAAGACTTACATTTAATTCACAATGTAATGAAGGTTACAGGTAAAAAGCTACACATAAAGCGTGAAAAGGCCTATAACACAAATTTTTCTATGTACATATTTCTATACAAAGCTTCTATCACCATTTGCTACCCTCGTCTCCTGTGTGTGTTACCTGGGCCAAGTTCAAGGGAGGGGACAGGGAAGAGCCTCTGAGCCAACACCTAAAAATGTCGTCTTAGAGACATTAGTTATTTGCAAAGTAAAATCATTTCCTTTTTGAAGATCTAGGCTTAATGTACCTGTTGGATCAAGGGCCTCAGCAATCCTGATTAAAATATAAAGCTGTATCTGTATCCTGCAAGTACTTCTGAAGTGCCAAATTGTGACAGTCATGAACTAGGACATAGCACTGGTGTACGGACTGGCAAAACAGCACTGTCATTGGTCTGAAACAGTCAGACCATGTGAGGTACTGTTGGAAGCCTTACTGCCCCTCTCAGTTTTCCGAATAACTCCTTGTGTGCAGGTTATCCCCTCATTTTAGGATTTATGGAAGTCACATGTGCGTATTGTTACCAAAGCAACAGTACCTTGCCCTTCTACACACCCCCGACCCCGGCATTTTCCCCTTTCCAGAGACAACTGCTGCAGCTCTTTTAGTGGATTGGTTTTATTTCCACTGCCAGTTTGCTAAATAGTAGGCATATACTGCCGCTTCTCTCCTTCTCAGTTGTTGGTATCATCTGTGGACTTCTCACTCGGGCATATTAGAATTCAGCTCTTGTACCCACCGGGCCACACATGCTCACCCCTCCCATTGCTCAGTCCTCGGGTAGTTGCTGTGCACCTTCGGTGAAGCCAGTTGTCAGCATTTACAACGTATGACTCTCTTACTGTGATTCATAGGTGAGCCGTATCATACGCTTTTCCTTCCCTGCCCGACTTTGTTTTCCCACGGAGATTGTCTTCCCCTGTCTTTTTGGAGGGATCCCCTATCTTCCCATCTCTTGTGTCTTTTACTTTGGTGTATACTCTCATTTTGATGAAGCATGCCTCCAGTAACTTCCTGAGTAAGGATGCAGGGAGGCAAATCGGGAGACTGTGTATAACTAGAAATCTCGTTAGCTAATCCTTACAGATAATGGACATTTAAACTGGAGATAGGTTAGAAATCATTTCTTTAAGAATTTTGATATCATGGGGCGCCTGGGTGGCTCAATCGGTTAAAGCCTCTGCCTTCGGCTCAGGTCATGATCTCAGGGTCCTGGGATCAAGCCCTGCGTCTGGCTCTCTGCTCAGCAGGGAGCCTGCTTCCCCCTCTCTCTCTGCCTGCTTTTCTGCCTACTTGTGATCTTCGTCTGTCAAATAAATAAATAAAATCTTTTTTTAAAAAAAGAATTTTGATATCAGTATTCCAGTTATCTTCTCATTTGAGGATTGCTCTTGAGGTCCAGAGCCATTCTCAGTCCTTTGTGTATGTTCTTTCTAGAAGCGGGTTAGGTCTTCACTTGCCCCCAGGGCTCTGACATTTCTCATTAATATGCTTTGATAATGTATCTGTTCTTATCTACTTTACTGGGTACCAGTGGCCTTTCATTTTGGAAACTTAGAAAATAAGAGTATAAGAAACTTTTATTTTTTACCTTCTTCCCATCTGTTTTCTCTCTTCTCTTTCTGGAACTCCTTTTATTCAAATATTGGACCTCCTTGGGGCGCCTGGGTGGCTCAGTGGGATAAGGCCTCTGCTTTCAGCTCAGGTCATGGTCCCAGGGTCCTGGGATCAAGCCCCACGTCAGGCTCTCTGCTCGGCAGGGAGCCTGCTTCCTCCTCTCTCTCTCTCTGTCTGCCTCTCTGCCTACCTGTGATCTCTGTCTGTTAAATAAATAAATAAAATCTTTAAAAATAATAATAAAAATAAAAAATAAAAAACAAATATTGGACCTCCTTGAAGAGCCCTTTGGCTTTCTTTCATCTCCTGTTTTTGAGCTCTGTCTTTTTGCTCTGCTTTCTGGGAGATTTTCTCAACTTTAGCTTCCAACCCTTCTTGAGTATTTTATTTCTGTTATTATATTTTTAATTTTTAGGAGCTTTTCTGTGTTCTCTTTTATTCTCTGAATGTACATTTTTATTCATTTTTTTAAAGATTTATTGGGGCACCTGGGTGGCTCAGTGGGTTAAAGCCTCTGCCTTCTGCTCTGATCATGATCCCAGAGTTCTGGGATCAAGCCCCACATCCGGCTCTCTGCTCGGCAGGAAGCCTGCTTCCCCTTCTCTCTCTCTGCCTGCCTCTCTGCCTACTTGTGATCTCTGTCTGTCAAATAAATAAAATCTTAAAAAAAAAGATTTATTTATTAGAGTGAGCGTGTGCACACATGTATGCACATGAGCAGGGGGAGGGGCCGAGGGAGAGGCAGAGAATCTCAAGCAGATTCCATGCTGAGCACAGAGCCCTCCCTATGTGGGACTTGAGCTCATGACCCTGAGATCATGACCTGAGCTGAAATCAGGAGTCAGACACTTACCCAACTGAGCTACCCAGGAGCCCCGGAATGTATATTTAAAGAAATTTTTTTCAATATCCTGTTCTTGTCTTAGAGGCTTAAGCATTTAAACATATCTTTGGGTATTGCCACATTGCCCCCCCAGAGTGGTTACATCAATGTATAGGTCTACTAGCAGGAAATTAAGAGTTCTCTTTTCTCCCCATTTCTCTCTAACACTTGGTATTGTCAAATGATGGACTTTCCTAATTCAGTCTTTCTTTATGTGACCATCTACTGAGCCTCTCTAATGTGTCAGCCATGCAGGACACAAAAATGAACACAACACCATCCTGCCTTCAAGGAGTTCATTATCTAGAAGGGGAGGCAGGTGTGTGAATAGAAATTTGCAGGGGTGCCTGGGTGGCTCAGTGAGTTAAAGCCTCTGCCTTTGGCTCAGGTCATGATCCCAGGGTTCTGGGATCAATCCCCACATGGGGCTCTCTGCTCATCGGGGAGCTTGCTTCCTCCTCTCTCTCTCTGCCTACTTGTGATCTTTGTCTGTCAAATAAATAAATAAAAATCTTAAAAAAAAAAAAAAATTTGCAGTACTGGGTGATAGATGGCGCAGAGGTAATACAAAGTGGGGAGTACTCTTTCAGCCTGATTCTGATCCCTGGGCTGAGATTGCCAGGAAGTGGGTGTGGTCACCCTCTTACCTCTCACCCCAATGGATACCCAGCTATGTCTGGCCCCAAGGACACAGTGCTGCCCCTCCTGAGTCTTTGGAAAGATTTAGCCAAAAATTCAACAAAGATTTAGTAGCTCATGTGCTGAAGATCTTCCTACTATACAGAAGTACATAGCTTTGCATTTCCAGTTCAGATAGTTTTTTATCTATGTTCCTGCTGGTTTATCCTGGCAAGGCTGTAGTTGAGGTGTTTTTGTTTGCTTGGGTGGTTCAGGCTATTAATCTGTGATTTGCATGATTGCAGCTTCTTGGGTGAGGCTGAATGCTTTAGGTTCTTTCTTTCTTTCTTTCTTTCTTTCCTTCCTTCCTTCCTTCCTTCCTTCCTTCCTTTCTTCCTTCCTTCTTCCTTCCTTCCTTCTCCCCCCCCCCCTCCTCCATTTTGGGCTCTTTGGCCCATAAGGAATTATTGGATTTATGGACTTTTTTTTTTTTAGCTGTGATCATGTGTTATGGGGTTTTTAAATTTTTCTTTTAGAAATACGTATTAAAATTTTTACAGATGAAATGACAGGATGTTTGGGATTTGCTTGGGAAAAAAACATAGTGGAGGGAAGTGGGTTGGGATAGGTGACACAGTATTCTCCCTGAATTGATAAATTGTTGAAGCTGAGTGAAGAAACATGAGACATGTTCTACTCTTCTTTTATAAGTTTGAGTTTTTCTCTAATAAAATGTTTTTAGAAGTCCGCCATCATCACCTCTTGACGCTTCAACGTGAAATGAATCTTTGGTCCTCTTTCCACTTGTTATTTCCAGTGGCCAGCAGAGGGCAGTGGGTGACACACAAGCCGCAGCCGTTTTCCTGTGGCGGTGCTAGTGCCCAGTGCTCCTTCCTGCCTGTGCTCACTGCCTACTTCCCTTTCCTTTCCAAAGATGCCTTATTGGATCATGGAAGGCCAAAATACCTGAATGTATGCAGCCTGCTCTGCAGGTGCAGAAACTGTGGAAAGTGATGGGCATCCCTTTAAAGTGTGGGTTTACTTACCTTATGCTCTGGCTTCTCTGGTTTTATGGTGCTTGTGGGCTGTGAAGGTGACCCAGCCCAAAGGCCTAGAGCCTGGGGCTCATATTCCAATATAACTACTGTGACTTGGGCAAATTACCCAATTTTTTTTTTTAAGTTTTAATTTCATAGGGATAATTATACCTGCCTCACCAGGTTGTGAAAATTACATCTTACAATAAACAAACCCATCTAGCACTGTACCTGGACTTTCTCTTTTTGGTACCATTACCTAAAAGTTTCCTGACCCCTCTTTAGAATAGGCCTCTTTGTGGGGGGCCTGGGTGGCTCAGTTGGTTAAGTGACAGCCTTTGGCTCAAGTCATGATCTCCTGGGATCAAGCCCTTCATCGGGCTCCCTGCCGCGTGGGGAGCCTGCTTCTCCCTCTCCCTCTGCTGCTCTGCCTGCTTATTCTCTCTCACTCTTTCTGCCAAATAAATAAATAAATATCTTAAAAAAAAAAAAAAAAAGAAAGAAAGAAAAGAAAAAAGAATAGGCCTCTTTGCAGTGTCATATTCAGATGACATTTGCTGACCCATTAACCAGGTCTCTAATTGGAGTAAACTAGCAACGAAAGGCCCCAAGTGGCTGGTTTACTGTTTCTCTTCCCTCTGACTTCACAGCAAGTTTCAGAACCTTTATGCATTTGCATGTTGTTCCTTAGAAGTCGTCTCATTGTGGTCATGGCTGTCACTCTGCTTGCTTTGCTAAGGCAAGACCCTCAAATTCTACCTGTGTTCAGTTTTTCAGCTGGCTGATGCATTATGTGAGGGGGGAGAACCTGTGTATCTGATGGAGTTTGTATTCCATAGTTGCCATTCTCACCCCTCCCCTTCTCAACATCCCACTCAGTGGGGGTGAAAAGGAAGGTTCAGTCTTCCCCTTTAGCTAGTGAATATCTTTTATATTCAAGTTCAGTTCAGAGAGAGCACTAACCGAGGAGCTCAGCTTGGGGTCAGAAGACCTGGATTTGAGTTGTAGCTACCCATTTTTCACTCTCTAACCTTGGCATGTTAGTTAATCCTCCTTCCTTAAAGTGGAGGGGATACTAATACCCAGGCTGCTATGTGTTCTGAGTGTCCAGTATGAACCTAGGAGGTGCTTTATAAACTTGGGTGAGTCTAGATCTAAACAACTCTCTATTCCTAGACAAGATAGAGGCAAGGGATCTACAACCAGCCCAGAGGATTGCCTTTTCTCATAAAGTGTGTTGGATAACACAGTTGCCTGTTCTCACGTAGTCTGACACTCTGTCTTTATTAGTTGCCTCAATCCCTTCATCATCAGATACACCCATGTTCAAAGGTGAGTACAGAAGTGCTTCCAAACCCAAACACTATTTCCCCCTTTTAGCTTAACTCACCAGCAGCTCAGGAGAAGTGAAAGACCATTTAGTCTCCTGATACTTGTCTTTTCTTCTTTTCATGGTAGCAGCAGATGGCATCACTTCTCAGACTGGTCACAGAAGACCAGCAAAGCAAAGTGTTGTATTCTGATCAGCAGCAGCCTTCACATTACTAACCTGTCTGAGTCTTCTGGTATGGCAATAGGAGAGAGATAGCGGATTTAGTGATAAGACTGAGAAGTAAGCAGCAGCTGGTGAAGGGAGCCTGAAAAGCCAGGCAGAGGAATTCAGAGTTTATTTTGAGGGTGGAGGGAAGCCAAGGAAGGACTGTAGAAAGACCTGGATGGCTAGAGAGTAGAGAGCAGATGGAAAGGAGATAACATTATTGCTCAGGAAACTGATTAGCTGTGATTGCAGCCTGTCAGAGAGGAGCTGTGGTTGCCCCCTGAACTCAGGTCATTGCAGTACAGGTAGAGAGAAGAGACACACACAATATTTAGAGGTCAAGTTATCTGTTCCAGATAGTTGCAGGGATATGGGAAGTGAAGGAGAGAGAGGAGTCAGAGATAACTCCGTGTCTGGCTTGGGAAGTGGCGGACGGTGGTGCCATTCCCAGAGGTGGGAGAGGTTGGGAGGATGATAAGCTTAATTTCTGAAATCTTGCTTTATTTTTCCCCACTTGACTTTCTGGTCAGTCAGAACTGACTCTGGGGACAGATACCTGTTTACCTCTCTAGCTTCAAAGGATTCACCTGAATTAACAAGACAGGTTTGGTCTTGTTCCTGAGAAGTTTCTGGCATGCCTGAAGGGTTCCTTACCAGCCCTTTCCTGGAACACAAGAGAATGGATTGTCAATTATCCTCTGCTTCTGATTTCTTATAACTAAAATACTTCTTCTGTTTTTTGGTACCTACACATTAAATAAGAAGAACACATAATATTATTATGTTAAGGGTTTTTTTTTCCCTAGTGATTTGCTTATTACTTAACCTGAGAGTCCTTTTAATATAAGTTTGTACTTCTGCTTCAGGAGACCTTCTTTGTAGATAATATCTAACTGTGGTTAGAAAATAATTGGAAGAATGTTTGGGGGCTTACTGATTTTCCCTCCTAAATATCTAAAATGCAGAACTATGGGAAGGGAGAGACCTCTCACAACCTACTCATATCGCTGCCTCACATTGTTTCCTGGAGAACCATGTGTGTCACTGGACGCATCTTATTTAAGGTCACACAGGGACTCGTGGTCTTACATGTGTAGTAACTTTGCTGCAGGTCATGTGAAACAGGCTGGAAATGAACAAAAGTAAAACTTGAGGATCCAGATATTGAAGTGGATTTCTATACACTTCCAAAAAAGACTTGACTTTAGATATTAGTCAAAATTCATAATGACTCACTTTCAGTGGATAAGGATGTCTCTAAAGACATTGTCATCTAAAGAGGTGTTACATCTTTATCCATTGGGGAAGGAGCAAAGACGAGGATGATAGTTCTTTTTTTTTTTTTTTTTTAAGATTTTATTTCTTTATTTGTGAGAGAGAGAGAGAGCGCACTGGCAGACAGAGGCAGAGGGAGAAGCAGGCTCCCTGCCTAGCAAGGAGCCCGAAGTGGGACTCCATCCCAGGACACTAGGATCATGACCTGAGCCGAAGGCAGCCGCTTAACCAACTGAGCCACCCAGGCGTCCCAAGGATGATAGTTCTTAAAGTTTCTCTCTTAGCAGGCTGTCTTCCCTAAAGACATCCTAAATCATCATCTTTTTCTCTAGAAAGAGAGCGAAACCAAAAGTAGGCCTAATGTAAGCCAAGTAGAATTCTGAGGATTGTGAACTCTGTGAGAGCAGAGACTGTAAGCATAACCTCAACATCTAGTTCAATGTCTTATATTATATAGATGCTTAATAAGTACTGGTTCAGTGTATTTCAGTGACTGAGTAAATGAAAGAGTCTAGGTTTTCTGGTAGTAGGGAAAAAATCTCCATAGATACAGAAAAGTGCACAAATCATAAATTTGGTGAATTTTCACCAAGTAAACATGCCCATGAACCTAGGACCAAGATGACGAAATAGAATAGGACTGTACCCGGATGGTGTGCCAGTCATAGTCACTAGTCCTCCAGGAGTAACTACTCTCTGACTTCCAATGCCATGCTTCTATTGTGCCCATTTTTGAACTTTAGATAAATATGTAGTCTCCCGGGCCTTTCACTCCTCTTTACATCAGTGAGATTCAACATGGTGTTGGGAGCAGCAGTAGTTCATTTATCCTCATTGCACCAAACCCATTGTATGATTATGCCACAGTTTATCTACTCTCCTATTGATTGTTTCTTGGGGTGGTTCCAGTTTGGGGCCCTTACCGGTGGTGTTGCTGTGAACATTTTTGTGCCTATCTTTTGGTAAGCAAACGTACACATTTCTCTTAGGTACATACTTGGGTAGAATACAGCATCCTAGTGGATGTGAATGTTCTGCTTTGGTAATACTATCAAACAGTTGTCCACATTCTACTCCCACTAGCTGAGCTCTTGGTGCGGCTCCTCCTCACTTAATACTCCGTGTCTTTTTCATTTTAGGCACTCCAGTAAGTGAGTAGTGGCATCATATTAGAGTTTTAATTTCCATTTTCCTGGTGACTCATGAAGCTGGGCACTTGTTCATATTTATTTGGATATCCTCTTTTGTGAAGTGCCTATTCTAGTGTTTTGGTTGTTTTTCTCTTGAACTGTCTGCCTTTTCTTACTGAATTCCTTATTTGGTCTGGACACAGGTCCTTTGATATATGGAACGCAAAAGTCTCCCACTTGGAGGGCTGTCGTTTCACTTTCTTGATGGTGTCTTTTGATGAAAAGGCATTCTCAGTTTTATTCAATACAATTTGTCAGTTTTGTCCTTTCTGGGTAGCATTTTGTGCCATGTACAGGAAAGGTTGCCCACCACAACTTCATGGAGTTTTAGTTTTCCACCTGTGTTGCAATTAGACTATTAAGGCAGAAAGGATCCTTCATTCCAGTCTATTGGCTCTTAACTTTCTGCAAATCCTGGCTCCCTGTGAAAACCCAACGAAAACTGTACCTTGGCACAGAAGTGCATGCATGCACACACAGAGCAAACTTTCCTGGTTTCCTCCTAACTTGCCTGCAGACCAACGTTGAAACCTGCCCACAGCCTTGTCAGGGGACCCTGAACTAGTCCAACCAGTCTCTTTGAAGATGAGGAAGTCGAGGCCCAGAGAGGGTGTGTCACACTCTAAGTTTATGGCCCAGTTGGGACTAGAATTCAGGTCTCTTGACTCCTATTCCAGTGCTCTTTCTAACACAATTCCCTGCTGCAGTCTCTTTAAGAATCTCAGGCAGAGCCGTCAAAGGGAGAGACTTTTTTTTTTTTAAGATTTTATTTATTTGAGAGCAAAAGTGAAAGAGAAAGAGAGCATAAGCCAGGGCAGAGGGAGAGGGTGAAGCAGACTCCCTGCTGAGGAGGGAGCCCGATGTGGGACTCAATCCCAGGACATCATGACTGGAGCTGAAGGCACACACTTAACTGACTGAGCCACCCAGGTGCCCCAATGAAGGGAAGTTTCTATGCAGTAGCAACAAAATATGGCTACATGGTGACACTCAGATACTTTAGATATCTACCTTAAATGTTAAAGTCCAGCATGTCTGTATCTAAGGTTTATGAAGTTGAGCTGGGACTTATCATGGCTGTGAGTGCACCTTCCTCTAGCTGTGACTTAGTGCCCTGGGGTTGCTGTGTTGAACCTTACTGTATGTACCTACCTGTGTTCTGCTTAGTGTCTTGATTGGTTCTGGCTGGAATATTAAAAAGCACCTTACGTAAGAAGTTTCCAGTCTCAATGCTCAAGTGGGTGAGGTTCGCCAAAGTGGTTGCTCCAGGGAGAAAATTAAAAGAGGTGGAGGCAGGGAAAGGAGCTCTGAGTTTCTTGACTAGGCTAAGTCCATTTGCAAACAGTAGGCAAGCTGGGCCAGAGTTTCTGGAAGTATTTGCTAACAGTTTTCCTGGTCTGCAGCCTTTTTACCTGCCACTGCCTCTTCAAAGATTCTAAGTGGACTGAGCAGCTTACAGGCCAGGTATTTTCAAGAGACCACTCAAACCCCAGTGCTAGGAGTCTCCAAATTCAGTTCTGTTACCTCATCCACAGTGCCTACCTGTGCTTAAAATGCACTGCCAGAGGTATGCATTTCAGACTGGCAGCACAGGCCACAATTCCTATCTCATGGGGATCTTTGGATCTTTGGGCCACACCCTGAAACACAGACTAAGTGATCTCATCCTCAGCACAAAGGAAGTCGAGCCCATAATACCATCTGCAAATAGGCTCCAATTAGACCTGACAGACAAATAGCATCCCCATATTCTACCCCATTTTACTTCTGTCCCATTAGCCCCCAGAGAGCCTCTTCTCCAGTTTCATCAGCTACTTGTGATTAACGAGGTGAGGGGTGCTAGAAGGTCAGATATCTCAATGAGGTACATCTGTTCCATCATTTCAAAAGCATTTACTGAGTCCCTACTATGTGCTAGGTACTGCACTAGGTGATAGGGATACAGAGATGAGTGGGATGGGCTCCCTGTCCTTGAGGAGCTCCCAGTCTAGGTGGAGGGACAGATCAGTAAGCTGATGAGCACCACGCAGTGTGGTAAGTGCTGTATGAGAGGTCAGCACAGGTGCTGTTCTGGGACCAGGAGGAGCTGCGTCTGAGTTGGTCTGGGTTGTCCAGGGAGGCATTTCTATAGAAGGAATCTGAAAGGGGTTGAGTGTACAGGCGGAAAGTGATGGAACGACATTTGTTCTGGGCAGACTGGTGGCACACGCAGCTACACAGCAGCAGGGAGCTGGGTTGGGGTGGTCGGAATGCCGGCATAGAAAGGAAGCTGAGGACAGCCAGTTACATACAGAGTTTTGTCTTTGTTTTCCTTTCTCCTCTGAAAGAGCTACTCAAGTCAAAGGTTGATGATAGACCTGTGAGTCAAAAGATGCACTTACTCCAGGGGCACCTGAGTGGCTCAGTGGGTTAAGCCTCAGCCTTCAGCTCGGATCATGGTCTCGGGGTCCTGAGATCGAGCCCCACATTGGGCTCTCTGCTCAGCGGGGAGCCTGCTTTCCCCTCTCTCTCTGCCTGCCTCTCTGCCTACTTGTGATCTTTCTCTCTCTGTGTCAAATAAATAAATAAAATCTTAAAAAAAAAAAAAAGATTCACTTACTCCATTAACTCAGGTTAACTTTGGCACCCCTGTCACTGTTGGAGAATCAGAATCAGCATCAGAATCAGAATCTCTTCCCCTCGTGTTGATCTTGGTGACCTTTTACCATCTTCAGCTCCCAGGGTCTCCTGGGTTCCCCAGTCAGCCCATTACTGCTCCACTCTAAAGTCAGGTCTCTGGTTAGAATATCATGGAAGCTCCAGCTGAGTATGTAGTCAGCAAGCACCAATTTTTTCACCATCTCTTCTTTTTGTCTTTTAGGTGTGAAGAAAACAGTGGTTTATAGTTCACTAAAGCTACACAAAATGTGGAAAGGTTGGCTAAGGAAAACATCCTGATTTTGCTTGTTTTTATATATGTTACGTATAGATCAATAAAGTGATCCTTTTTCACTGCACGGTATTTGTTACCTTGACGCACTGCTTGAAGATACCTAGGTTTGTATAATATTTGAATTTAAAATGTATGTATTAGACATTTATCCAGGGGACCCAAATACCTTTGAGGACAAGCAAATGAATAGTTTCACAGGCCCGGGTGGGAATATGTGAAAGTACTTTTGGCTAGCAAAGGATTGAATAGAACAGGGAAAATGACCTAATGTTCATTCAAGGCCTACATACCAAGTGTGATACATGAACTGCTTCTTTTGATCCTTACCCTACTTCTACAACATAGGTATGAGCCCTGCTTTTTTATAGCCAAGCAAACTGAAGGTAAAGAAGTTAACCAACAGGGACACCTGGATGGCTCAGTGGGTTAAAGCCTCTGCCTTCAGCTCAGGTCATGATCTCAGGGTCCTGGTGATGGAGCCTGGGGGATCTGCCTCACCCCTCTCTCTCACTCCCTGCCTCTCTGCCTACTTGTGATCTCTTTCAAATAAATAAATTTGAAAATCTAAAAAATAAAAATAAAAAAGAAGTTAACTGCAGACCCACTGGCCCACAGCCCTCAAGCTAGTACATGGCTAAGCTGGGACTTGAATTCAAGCCTGTTTTACTCAAAAGACCAGTATCACATCCCACTTCAGGCCTCACCTACAAGATATGAATAATTCTTTCCTGGTTTATTCAGATGATTTCTATGATTATTTTCAGTTATTACTGACCATGGAGCTATGGTTTCTTCTGTACCATTTCTATTCTTTGTTTTGAGATCAAGTGGAAGAGTAGAAAATTCCTTCCTAGAATGAGCTACTTCTGGAGAGATGATGCATGATAGGTCAGAATTTATGGCAAACTTAGAGACCATTTATACTTCTTCACTTTACAGGTGGGATAAATAAGGCCCAGAAAGGCGGTGACTTCCAAAGTCTCATATATTTGTCGACAGCCTAGACTAAAACTTGCATCCCTACATCCTACTTAATCCCCCTTTCACTTCAGCCTGTTGTTCTACCCACCCAGCATGTAAGTAAATTAGAACAAGGCCTTGGATTTCAGTAGCTTTTACAAAATCAGGAAAAATAAAATTCCTCAGCTCAGTATTATTTTCAGAAATCACAGGACCCTTCACCTAAATGTAACTCCAAACTCTAACTTGAATTTAACTGCCCTCAACCCCTTCTTGTATAACTAACCTACTCTAACAAATGGGCAGGAGATAGAGGAATGTCTTTCCCTGGAATTTCAGGTTACAATGGGTAATGTAGAAGTAGATCAGAGGTTATGGCAAATGGAAAAGCCAGGAGAAGGCTAAAGGCTCTCAGGGAGGAGAATTTAATTCAACTGGTTAATTCAGTCTTGCTAAGCAACATTAGGTTGGAGGGAGATGGGATTGGCCAAGATAACCATACTTGTGATCCTGCCCTCAGTAAGCTTATAGTACATCAAATGGGGAAGACAGAATTTATCCTCATAATAGAAGATGAGAAGTGATCGTTGCATGAAGACAAGTTAATTCATTCATTCAGTCATTTAACAAATATTTAATAAATACTGTGTGTCAGGAACTAAAGCTTAATGAATAAGACGTTGTCCCAAATCTAAGGATCTTAAAAAGCTGTAAAGTAGTCAGGTAAGTAAATTGGGAATTATATTTATCTGATAAATGCTTAATTATAGAGGTAACTATAGGGTGCTATGGAGATGCCTAAAAGTAATGGCAAATACTGGTTGAGCCCTGACAGTGTCAGGCACTATTCTAAGCACTTTCTATAGATTTATTCATTTAATCCCCACCACAGCCTTATATAATAGGCTCTCTATATTATATATATTAGATTATCTATATTATATAATAGGGACTCTTATTATTCCCTAACTTATGCCAGGGGAAACACAGGCACACAAGAGTGAGGCCTTCCATACCGTTTCAAAGCTGGTAGATGACAGCCAGGATTCAAAAACTGGGCCATCAGTTTGCAGAGCCCTCTCTCTTAACCTCTAAGCTAGGATATCTTTCAATCACTTTGTGTTTGCACAGTTTGAAGAGAAGGAGCAAACGATGCCCAGCCCATTACTTTAAGAACAAGTAGGAATTACCCCGAGGAGAAGGAAGAGTATCCAGACACAGAGAAGTGCTTGTTCAAAAGCCCTGAATGAAGAGATCACAGTGTGTTTAGGGAAATAAATTTAGCTCAAGATGAATAAAATGCCAGGCAGATGCTGTACAGAAGTGAGGACAGAGAAATGACAGAGGCCAGATCATAAAAGGTCTTACTGAAGCCTATCAGTGTATTAATCATTATCCCCAGAGCAGTGGAAAGCCAGTGAGAGATTTGGGAGCTTGAGAGTGGCAAAACTGGATTTGCATTTTATAAAAATCATTATGGTTGCAACATGAAGAATGGATTAGAAGAGACAAGACTACGGGCTACCCGGGTGGCTCACCTGGTTAAGCATCTGACTCTTGGTTTTGGCTTGGGTCATGATCTTCAGGGTTGTGGGATTGAGCCCTGCCTCAGGCTCTGCGCTTAATGGTTAGTCTGTTAGAGATTCTCTCTCTCCATTCCCCTGTGCTCGCACTCTAAATAAATAAATAAAATACTAAAGAAAAAGTGCCAAGATTCTGGCTGAGGCAGCTGGAACAATGGTGTGCTATTTCCCAAGCTGGGGATTCAGGAGGAGGCCCAAATTTGGGGTGGCATCATAAATTCGGGCCTGGGCATGCTGAATTTGGGATGTCTATGGATGTTCAGTAGACATCGGCTACACAGGTCAGAAGCTGACAGTGTAACTGTGAGAGTTGGCAGGTAGTAGATGAGGGAGTGAGTGAGATTTCCCCAGGAAGTCCGTAGAATATGAAGACAGGAGAGCCAAGCTCACAACACTGGGAAATGCCGACATGAAAGGAGCAGGCAGAGAAAGCTAAGGAATAAGGAGAGATCAGAAGAAAACCAGGAGAACAAGGTGTCAAGTCATACAGGAGATGGTGAGGAAGAATTAAATTGTATTACTATTCCCAGTAAGAATCTCTTTTCCCTCCCTGCAGTCCCTACCCTATAGGATGTCTAATTTTTCTACCTCCAAGGACCTCAGGGTGGCCTTACGACTTTTCTTGGCCAATGAAGTGAGAATGGGACTGACATGTCACTTCTGAGCAAAAACTTTAAGAGCCAGCCCAAAGTTTATCATGTCTCATTTTCCCTCTGCCACAGGACTGGGAGTGCTCCCCATAGAGGCTGCTCCCTCGGCACAGGTCCTCTTTCAGTTGGGAGGGTCAAGAAAGGTTTTGTGCGGTCAGTTGATATCCTGAGTTTTAACAAGGGCAGCAAGGCATAAATTAGAGAAATTATTTTTTCCAACAAATGGTGCTGGGACAATTAAGTAGCTACATCAAAAGAAAGAAATCAAACCTCTACCTCCCACCATATACAAAAATTAAATGGATCAAAGTGTAAATATAACAAATGAAAGTGTAACACTTGTAGAAGAGAACATGATTAAATCTTCATAACCTTGGATTAGCCAATGGCTTCTTAGACCAGACACCAAAAGCATAAGCAACAACAACAAAAAATAGATAAATGGGTCTTCATCAAAATTTAAATCCTGTGGGGTGCCTGGGTGGCTCAGTGGATTAAAGCCTCTGCCCTCGGCTCGGGTCCTGGACCTGGGATCAAGCCCGGCCTCCTACTCTCTGCTCAGCGGGGAGCCTGCTACCTCCTCTCTTTCTGCCTGGCTCTCTGCCTGCTGCTTGTGATCTCTGTCAAATAAATAAAATCTTTTTTTAAAAAAAGTTTAAATCTTGTGTTCAAAAGACACCACCAAGAAGTTTAAAAGACTACCCACAGGAAAAAAAAAGACTACCCACAGGACACCTGGGTAGCTCAGTTGATTAAGCAACTGCCTTCAGCTCAGGTCATGATCCCGGAGTCCTGCACTGGGCTCTCAGCGCCATGGGGAGTCTGCTTCTCCCTCTGACCTCCTCACTCATGCTCTCTCTCTCAAGTAAATAAATAAAATCTTTTAAAAACAAATAAATAAGACAACCCACAGAAAAATGGGAGAAAATAATTGTGAATCATACATCTGATAAGGCGCTTGTACTTAGAATATATAAAGACATTTGCAATGCAATAAAAACATAATCGACCATATTTTAAAATGGCCAAGAGATCTGGATACACATTCCTCCAAAGAAGATACATGAACAACCAATAAGTACATGAGAAGATGGTTGGCATTAGCCATCAGGAAAATGCAAATTGGACCATGAGAAACCACTTTTATACCCACCAGGCTAGTTAATCATCAGAAGACAGAAAATATCAGGTAGTGGTGAAGATGTGGAGGAACGGGAACCCTCATATGCTGCTTGCGGGAACATCACAGCTGCTGTGGAAAACCGGCTGGCAACTTCTCAAATGGTTAAACACAGACTTACCACATGATCCAGTAATTCCACTGAAAACATGTACTTGCACAAAAACTTGGACAAGAATATTCATAGCACCATGATCCACAATAGCCAAGAAGCGCGAATAACCCAATATCCATCACTAATGAATGGGCAGATTAAACGTGGTATATCCCACACACTGGAATATGATTCAGCATTAAGAAAGAACAAAGTGGGGCACCTGGATAGCTCAGTGGGTTAAGTCTCTGCCTTTGGCTCAGGTTATGATCTCAGGGTCCTGGGATGGAGCCCTACATCGGGCTCTCTGCTCAGCTGGGAGCCTCCTTCCCCTCTCTCTCTGCCTGGCGCTCTGCCTACTTGTGATTTCTCTCTCTGTAAAATAAATAAAAATCTTTAATAAAATAAGAACGAAGTTCTGACGACATGCTACCACATGGAGGAACCTTAAAAACATGCAAAGTAAAATAAGCCACACATGACATCTTGAAGGATTTGATTTATATTAAGTGCCCAGAAGAGACAAATACAGAGAGAAAGTAGATTAGTGGTTTACCCATGGCTGGGAGTAGGTAATGGGGGGCTTAGGAGTGACAGCTAAGAGATGCAGGGTGTGTTTTGGGGTTTTTGAAAATGTTCTAAAAGTGATTTTTCGTGGTAGATGGTTGCACAACTCTGAATATACTGTAAGCCATTGAATTGTGCTTAAATTCAGTGGTTAAAGTACACTAAATGGTAAGTTGTATGGTGTGTGATTCATATATCAGTGTTTTAAAATGGGAGAAATGGGGATGCCTGGGTGGTTAAGTGTCTGCCTTCGGCTCTGGTCGTGATCCCGGGGTCCTGGAGTCGAGTCCTGAGTCAGGCCCCTTGCTCATCAGGGAGCCTGCTTCTCCCTCTGCCTGCCGCTCCTCCTGGTCATGTTCACACACGTACATGCACTCTCTCTCTCTGA
Organism: Mellivora capensis; assembly: GCA_004024625.1. Lineage (NCBI taxonomy): Eukaryota > Metazoa > Chordata > Mammalia > Carnivora > Mustelidae > Mellivora > Mellivora capensis. The sequence continues at coordinate 262,250 of PISX010000113.1, read as the reverse complement.
CAAATAAATAAGATCTTTTAAAAAATAAAAATAGGGGGGTGGGAGGTTGGGGGAGCCAGGTGGTGGGTATTATGGAGGGCACGCATTGCATGGAGCACTGGGTGTGGTGCAAAAACAATGAATTCTGTTACGCTGAAAAGAAATTTTAAAAATTTAAAAAATTTAAAATAAATAAAATGGAGGAAATGTTTCATGGAGGAGAAGGCCCTTGAGATGGTCTCAAAGTAATGTGAGGAGTAAGTAGAGAAAGAACAAGTAAGAATGAGCACAAAGGCTGGAAAAATAAGGAGGAGACAGGGAGTGAGAAGTCGTATTGTGTGTGTGTGTGTGTGTGTGTGTGTGTGTGTGTCTGAAAATTTAGGGTTTTGTTTGAGGGTCTCACACTAGAACTTCCTGTCATCTCTAAGTCAAACTAGTCTTGAGGACAAGGAGACAAATCTAAGTGTCATACTCTTTCCTCTCTGATGCTATGCCAAAGAAGACCTGGGTTAATAGCTACATTGCTCGTACCCCTCTACTAGAAGACAAGGTTCCTCAGCCTCCTCTCACAGAGGTTGCTGGGACTTTTGAATTGAGAATCTATGAACCTCATCATGTGAGGAAGCAGAGCTAAGGTAATGGGCCATGGTGACATCCAATCTTACCTGACTGGTGTATCAAGTATCAGGTTTCTCCCTATTCTTTTACAGAAATTGGAGACACAAATATGATTCCTAAAACTGGAGCAACTTGGGGGGCCTGAGTGGCTCAGTCAGTTAAGTGGTTAGGCAGCTGTCTTCCACTCAAGTCATGATTCCAGGGTCCTAGGATCGACTCCCATGTCAGTGTCCCTGCTCAGCAGAGTCTGCTTCTCCCTCTCCCTCTGCCCCTCCTCCCTGCTCTTGTTCTCGTTCTCTCTCTCTCTCTCTCTCTCAAATTAAAACAAACAACAACAAAAAACCAAAAACTGGAGCAACTTGTAAGAGAATTTGCTGTGATTACATATTTTCCTCCTTCAGTGCAGTTCCATAGCCAATCAGCTGACAAGAGGCCCACAGACTTCAGTGTCCTTGTGCAAGTATGACACGCAAAAGCCTCAGTCTGTTAACACAGCTGCTGTCCTTGTGAAGGACAACCTAGCACTGGTGAGAAGTCTTAGGTGGATTCCCTGGGAGAACAGGCTCTGAGAAGGGGGTCTGCCTGGAGGAGGTGTGTGGAAGCATGCTCTCAAGAGCAATACCTTGAAGAAGGTGAAGGCAGCCATGGGATCAGGCAGAGGGACAAGCTGAGCTGGGAAGCAGCAGCAACAGGGGCCGCAGTCATTCCTCCAGGGTAGCTCTGGAGCTGGGTGGCCTTGCAGGGTGGTCCCAAATCAAGACAAGTAGACAGGCCTTACCAAGGCAACAACTGGTTATTGGATGTGGGCCTACTACCCTTGGTGAGGCAATTCCTCAGTTCACAGAAAGACTCAGCTGTGAGCCATCAGCCATCAACAGTCCCAGCAGCTGGAGAAACGTTTGATCTGGTTCTGGAAGGAAATCGGAATGGTGCTGAAGTCCAAAGGGCTTTGGGACCTTTTTCAGCTGGTAAAACCTCAGACCCCCCACCATAAAATATATATAGAAGAAATATTCAAACATGAAGCATTTATATGCTAACACTCTTCTTGAGCACGTTTCTCTGAAAGTCTCACAGACCTCTTGCCCAACGTGGTGGCCACGAGACACATGTAGTCACAGAGCCCTTGAAATATGACTGGTCCAAATTGAGGTGGGAGGTAAGGATAGACTACACACCACATTTCAAAGACTTGGTATAGTAGAGTGTCCCATTAATAATTTTTTAAAAATACTTATTTGAGAGTGAGTGAGAGAGATCATGAGCTGGGGGTGAGGAGGGGCAGTGGGAGAGAAGCAGACCACTGAGTGGGGAGTCCCCTGTGGGGCTCGACCCAGGACCCCAGGATCATGACCTGAGCCAAAGGCAGACGCTCAGCTGAGCCACCCAGGCACCCCTCATTAATAATTTTTTAATATTGATTGCATGTTGAAATAAGTATTTGGAATACGTTGGCCCAATATTATTAATACTAATACTAGTATATATAATACTAGTTATATGTGTAATACTATTTGTATGTATAATACAATACATATATTGTATGCAATATACAATACTAGCATTATTAATGCTATTATTAGTACTAATTTCACCTATTCCTTTTTATTTATTTTTTATATGCTGCTAAACCATTGAAAATTAACATGTGTGGCTCCCATTAGATCTCCACTGGGCAGCATTGTCACGCACATTTTCTGACAGTCTGGACACTGTGGGAAGAAGGTGGTTTCTCTCTTCATTTGATGGCTGGTAAGAACTCTATTCATTTCTTGCAGTCACCCATACCTTGTCTGGAGTAAACTCTCACAAAATGTTATTCAGGAACATGACAAAGCAGGAACATCCCATTCAGTTTCACTTCCCCTCTTTCAGATGCTGCTCCATAATTTTGTTGGTCAGATTCTTAGTTTCCTCACAAATGGGAAGGAAGAAAGATGTGGGTGTGTCAAGGGTGTGTGAAAGGAAGTGGAGATTACTAGAAGGTAGTGATGTCCCGCAAAGAAAGCAAGTGGGCCAAGATCCCACACTCACAATGGTTAGTGTCCGTGCAGTCTTCAGAGTCAAAAGAAATCTCTGAGTGTGTTCCCAGGCATTATCTAATTCTACCTTCACAAAGTACTGTGACATGTATATTTTCACTGGCCCTGTGGGATTAGAAAGTTTGACCCCTGTTCCTTGGCCATTTGCATGTCTTTTATATTGAAAAATGATTGTAAGGGATGAGTTGGGTTCCAGTCTAGGTCTTAGTTCAAAGACCAGGATGGAACTTTTTAATCAGATGCATCTACATAGTGATTTAAATACTTACTTCGACCTGATTTGATCCTGATGGAAGATTCCATTTACGTTTTTCTTTTGTAAGCACACTCGAGTTGTTTAACATAAACTTATTATGCATCTTTCCTAACTCAGAGTTAATTTTAAGGTTTCCTTTTTGGGAGGACCAGATGCTGCAAATAATTTGTTTTTTCCAAATTCTGTAACTATTCCAGAATATGAAGCTAATCGAAGCAGATAACTGTGAATTCGCTGGGAGGTGACCCATATCCAATTCTGCAGGTCAGATGGGGGTGGATTTGAGGTCGTCTTTTCACTATTTTAATTAGGAATAGCATAATTGTAGTGATGTCGATGGTTTTATTTAACTAGAACAACGAACATATGTTTTCCAGATATTTTTATTCAAGACCAAAAAAGCAAAAGATTTTTTTCCAATAAAAGAATGAGAATTTTAGAAATGTTTAACTCATTTATAAATGTAAAATACATTTTGTTTTAAAAATATGTACTAAGCAGGGACGCCTGGGTGGCTCAGTTGGTTAAGCAGCTGCCTTCAGCTCAGGTCATGATCCCAGCGTCCTGGGATCGAGTCCCACATCGGGCTCCTTGCTCGGCGGGGAGCCTGCTTCTCCCTCTGCCTCTGCCTGTGCTCGCTCTCTCTCTCCCTCTCTCTCTGACAAATAAATAAATTTTAAAAAATTAATTAAAAAAATGTACTAAGCAGACTGTTTTCATCAGGTTGGCATGTGAACCTTAAACTATGTGATTATTTTATACATGATTACGTATGTACATATGATTATGTAGCTAACACTCTTCGCAACTTCCCCTTCCTTTATATTCACAGGACAGAAGAAGAAGCATCCCCACTTTCCAGTTCCCAAATATTTCCACATAGTATCAACTTATTGAAAGGAAATACATATTCTCTCTATGTTTATGGCTCTGAGAAAATTAATTATTAACTCAGAAAGTGACCCTGTTGTTTAAAGGGAAAGATGTGGCCTCTGGGTGTAATCAGACCTGGGTTCAAATCCGAACCCTACTGCTAATCAGACCTCATTTATCTTCCAAAAAGTTGGACTTCCTCTTCTGGCAAATAGGGATAATCACTACTTTGCAAGGGTTGGCATGAGGTGCAGATTAACTCACTATGGTAGCATTTTATCCACCATAAAGCTTACAAGCTTCTTCCTTGATGCAACCCAGTGAGTAAGACAAAGTGTGGTATAATGGCTCCAATTCCAAAGGACCACAAGGAAAGATGGTAACACTGCATCAGTATCTCCTGGTGTCCTGCACTTCGCCTTAGCATCAAGTTCTCTATAATAACCCTTCCAGGTAGGTGGTAATTGTCTCATCTGCTCCCTGCTCTTGTCACTGTACCTCTCAGATTTAAGCTCAAGTTTCTAGTATGCCAAGTCCTCAGTGGGCTTGGGGACAACATTTATTCTAATACTGTTTTCTTATCTGTAAAACAGCAGCAGTATTAATCCTGACATCACACAGTGGCACCTCAACCCCTTTTTGGAGTTAGCTCTGAATACCTTTAGGATTGAATGGAACAACATGCCTAGTAACACCGAGCTCATCACAGCAGGATCTCACTAAATAATCATGACATCTGGGGCTCAGTTGGTTAAGTGGCTGCCTTCAGCTCAGGTCATGATCCCAGCGTCCTGGGATCGAGTCCCACATCGGGCTCCTTGCTCAGCGGGGAGCCTGCTTCTCCCTCTGCCTCGGCCTGCCACTCTATCTGCCTGTGCTCGCTCTCTCTCTCTCCCTCTCTCTCTAACAAATAAATAAATGTAATAAAAAAAAATCATGACATCTGGATCCGAATTAAGTTACCTCCACTGGCATAGTGGAATGATTTTATTTTAAAACTTCTCAGCACACACGTGTCTTAAAATTTGTGATAGTTTATATATGGAGATGTGACAGCAGAATGGCCAGGTCCCAGCCACCTTGATGAAAAATTGTGACACAGTCCGGAAGACATAGTCCAAGGGTGAGTTATTCACATTCACATGGCTATCAGAAATCTCGGGGCACCTGGCTGGGTCAGTCCATGGTGTGTGCGACTCTTGATCTCGGGGTTGTAAGTTCGAGTGAAGAAATTACTTAAAAATAAAATCTTAAAAAAAAAAAACAAGAAAGAGATCTCCAAGATGGTGGCTGGGAATGTGACAAAAAGGAAGATGGTAAGCAGGATTCCAAAGCCTGCAGGGAATGTAGGGAGGCCATTTGGAGACAGTAATTAAAAAAAAGTATTCTAGCTCATGGCCTGGGCCTCAAATGGTGAGAGGTAAGGTCCAGGGGCAGTCTTGGGAGCCAGGAGAGTGCAGGCTCCACTCCTTGGCCTCTGGCATGTGGTTACTTTGGACGAGCTCCTGCTTTCTTTCTGCCCATTGTACAAGTCAGCCTTGGGCTAGCCTAGCCATCTAGTTAAGAGCCACTCTGGAACTCAGTTACTGCTTTTGTTGGCAGAGTGGGGAGCCTATCTGGGTCAGCTTGGTTTGACAGAGAAATTTCCAGGTGCACATACAAAGGGAAAGAATACCTTCCGATTCCCAGGGAAGAAAAAAAAAAAAAAAAGATACTTTCCAGAGCTGAGATTTCGAAGGTGGCGAGAGAACTCTCCTTTGCTCTGTTTTGTCCAGGAAGCTTTCCTGTGCGTAAATCGAGCATTCACAGAGTCAGAGAACAAGGGTGCTCAGACCTGTTTTAGGTGGCAAGGCACCTGCATGTCAGCGTCCTTTGCAGAAGATGATGAAACACTGGCATTTCTATGCCTCATTATACGAATGATGACTTAGCTCATAATATATTGATGGATTTTGCTTCTAGGTTGGGCTGGAAACATCTGCTTAATTAATTGTGCATACGGTTATAAAATAAAATCACAGCTGTAAGCATACTGGCTTAGGGGAGAAACAGGCTATTTCCAAGTGTGCAGTTTCCAAGTGTCTCCACAACATTCATTTCCAGTATTCCCTTGCCAGTAAGTTTGGATATTTTGCTAGTACCTGATAGCAGTCATCAAAGAAAAATGCTGGGAGAAAAAAAAATTAACAAAATACTAGCTTTTAGCTTTTTTTTTTTTTTTAAGTAAATCAAAAGGAAAAAAAGATCACACGCAAGGTACTTTGGAGTAAAAAAAAACCTGGGCTTATGTTTTGTTTTCTTTTGTGTTTTAAGTGGGCACCATGCCCACCTTGGGGCTTGAACTCACAACTCTGAGATCAAGAGCTAGATGCTCCATAGACTGAGCCATCCAAGTGGCCCAAAAAGACCTGGGTTTAAATCAAGAGTATTAGTTGTGTGATAGTGGGCAAGTTACTTAATCTCTGGAACTTGCTTGCTTCCTCTTCTTTAAGATGGAGATAATACCTCCTTGGCAGGATTAGTCTCAAGATTAGCATTCCTGTATGTGAAGTCCCTGGCACTGTGCCAGGCCCACAGTAGGAGGCTTAATAAAGAACAAATATTGTTAACATTATTGGTCCTGGAATGCTTTGTCCAGCTCCCAAAACACCAGTGTTCAGCGGTAGGGAAAAACTAAGCTAGAAAAGGCCTAGAGACAATTGAATTGTGTACCCCATGCAACAGATGAGGCAACAGAGACTCACCGAGGATCCTAAAGTCACACAGCCAGTTTGCTGTGAGCCCGTAGAATCCCAACTCCCAACACCTCACTGCCCTGCTGTGCTATTCTCTTCTGCAAACCCAGAGCCTTTCTCAAATGCCCCAGGTTGTCCCTCGAGGCCACTGGCTGTGGCACGTGTGCTCGGTTGGTAGCCAGCCAAGAGGAGAGAGTGTGCAGTGACTCACCAGGTGAGCCCGTCTGCAGTCCCTAGTTACTGTTCCTGTTAGAGAAAACATCCCTCTCCTGACTGCCCACACGACTGTGTTTCTTGCTATGTTTCGTCCTCCTGCTGTGGCTTTGCTCTGTTTGGAGAATTTGTCAAGGTAGGTGTCTTGTCCCCCCACGAGGCCACAGCCCAGGAGGCTGATATGGTGGCCACTTGGAGCAGGGAAGGGCCCCGGGAGCTCAGGCTGGCCTAGGCGGCAGAGGGGGGAGGCTGGCTGCCTGCCTCAGGGCTCCAAATAGCAGGTTGGGACAGAGGAAAAGGGACTGGGAGTGAAGGGAGGCATGTCAGCACTTGCCTGCAAGTCACCAGGGAGAGAAAGACACCTGGTACAGGAGGAGGCAGAAAGAACATGAAAGAACCCAGGTGTACCTTGGGGGCCATGCACAGTTTTCACTACCTTCAAGACCCTGTTTATTATGTGAAACACGGCCCCATGCCTTCAAAGACTGTGGCCGTCCACCCCCAATACGACACCCCTGCTCTTCTGATCCCATCCTGGCCAGGTGCCACTCCTGTCCTCCACCTTCCTGCTCAGAGGCTCGGGCTGGGGTGGCCACCCACCAATCACATCCATGAACTTCTATTATGTCACTAGCAGCCAATCAGAGTGGCTGATTGGTATGCGAGAACCGGTGTTACTACCTCGGGTTGACAGAAGCCTAGCCGAGAGCAAAGAAGCTTGACAGTTTTTGTCAGCAGCAGAACTTTTTAAACGGCTGTTTGAAAGCCTGTGTATTTTTATAGGGCCACTCATAAACCTACTCCGTGTCTCCACCCCATGCTGACTGCTAAGCCATCTGCACACCAGGGTAAAAAACTGATATGCAAAGCCTGCTGTAGACACTGCCAGACCAAGAGAGGCATTTGCTCCTAACTTTGCAGCTCCTGGCTCTAGCCCAGGAGCACGACACATCCCACCTCTGAATTCTAGGAGGGGCCCTGAACATATTCCTCTTTACTTAAATTATTTTTACTTAAGTTAACTGGGATCAAGCCTTCCTGTGTCAGAGCAAATGGCACTTTGTCAAGACTTTTGACCTTATTATCTAGGCTTCTCCTTGCCTGGGCTGTGGGTTCCTTGGCAGGCTTGTCATTTGTACAGAATCTGTCTCTCCCACTTTGCTGACACAGGGCCCTGCAGAAAATTCCAGTGGCCTGAATGAAAGATGTGCTTTGGCACAGCTTTGGGGTATTGCCTGGCCTTTTAGGAAATGCTGGCTGGTGGGTGGGAAGAAGAGTTCCATTCCCCGGCCCAGCCTGTGTTGAGGACCTGACTCCTCTTGAAGTCTAAAGATACCCTCTGTCTCACTTAAAAGTCACACTCCCTTTGCTCCATTTTGATTCTCACCATAATGAGAGAACTTCTAGATAGTTGGGGGGGGGGGAGGGTCTACTGGTTTTTGTTCTTCCCTTGGTCTAACCTAAGAGTCACTAAGCCACAGCCCCCCAAACATATCCATTCCACCCGGTTTTATTTGTCTTTAAGAATTTACTTATTTATTTGAGAGAGAGCAAGAGAGCAGGAGCAGGGGGAGGGGTTGAGGGAGAAGGAGACTCCACTGAGCAGGGAGCCCAATATGGGACTAGATCCCAGGGCACTGGGCTCATGACCTGAGCCGAAGGCAGACGCTCAACCGACTGAGCCACCCAAGTTTTTAGAAATAAAAACTTACTTAAGTTAACTGGGTTACTGGTTTTAGAACCCACCACCTGGTTTTAGAAATAAAGTTGTACTAGGACACAGGCTTACGCATTTGAGTATTGTCTATGGCTGCTTTTCATGTGACAGCAGTAGACCTGAGATGTCATGACAAAGATCATGTTTTGGCAAGACCAAAATATTTGCTATGTGGTCCTTCACAGAGTTTGCAAACCTCTTAATTCATCTACATGGCCACCCCCAGAGTGATCTCTCAAGCCTCAAATCAATCATGCCATTCTTCTGCTACAAAACAAAAACAAGGAAACTCAAAATCAGCAGTCTATAAACAGAACTCCTTGGTGTGCTCTCCACAACCTGTCCACACCCCCTTCCATCCCTCCTGCCCACCCTTCGCCCCTGCCCTTGCTCAGCTCTGACATCACCAGTTACGCCTTTGTCTGTGGCATGCCCGATACCTGGAATGCCCTCCCACTTTCTCTATTTGCCAAACCCCTAAACTTCTTTTAACACCAAATTCAAATATTACCTCCCCCTCTGTGCCCTTCCTACATGCCCAGCAGAATTCATCGCTCCTTCGTCTATGCTCCCACAGCTCTTCGGATGGATGTGTGCCACTGTATTGACCGAATGGGATTGTGTGATGTGTTTATGTGTTTGTCTCCACCACTAGACAATGAACTACTAGAGATCAGGGACCTTGTCTCATTGCCTTTCTGCCTCTGACAGAAACGAAGATGAATCATCTGGATGTTACAAGTAAGTCAGAAACAGACCTTTATAAAAGTCCCAGGAACCTGACTTTGTAAAAGTCCTCTCACTATTGATCTTTAGTTTCTTCTCATCTCCATACTCATCTCATACTCCATACAAATATCACAGGTGCTCAGAAAATATCTTACTGAGTGACTGTGTAAATGTATAAAACAACATGTGTTTTTTTTCTTTCTGTTCTAATATCAAAACACCATAAACATATTGTCACATTTACTTTATCATAAAGTACATTCAGGGCTTTTAAAAGATGTCTTCCTTCATCTAAAGATACGCAAATGACCAACGAGCACCTGAAAAGATGGTCAAGATCACCAGCAACTACAATGCGATCCCACTTCACACCCACCAGAATGGCTGTAATAAAAAAGGCAGACAGTGACAAGTGTCTGTGAGGATGTGGAGTAATTGGAACGTCCTACGTTGCTGGTGAGAACATGACACAGTGCAGATGCTGCAGAAAACAACTTGACAGGTCCATAGTTACCAAGTAACCCACTCCCAAGTACATCCTCAAGAGGAATGAGATCCTGCATCCACACAGAAACATGCACAGAAATACTAATAGCAGCATTATTAACAATAGTAAACATGTGGGGCACCTGCGTGGCTCAGTCAGTTAGTCATCTGAATTCAGCTCAGGTCATGATCCCAGAGTCCTGGGATCAAGCCCCGCATCAGGCTCCCTGCTCAGCAGGGAGTCTACTTGTCCTTCTCCCTCTGCCCCTTACCTCATTCATGCTCGCTCTCTCTCTCTCACTCTGCTCTCTTTCTCTCAAAAAAATAAATAAAATCTTTTTTTTAAATAGCAAAATGTAGGGGCGCCTGGGTGGCTCAGTGGGTTAAAGCATCTGCCTTCGGCTCAGGTCATGATCCCAGGGTCCTGGGATCAAGCCCCCCCCCCCCCCCCCGCATCGGGCTCTCTGCTCAGCAGGGCGTCTGCTTCTCCCTCTCTCTCTCTCTCTGCCTGCTGCACTGCCTACTTGTGATCTCTATCAAATAAATAAATAAAATCTTTTAAAAAATAGCAAAATGTGCAATGAAAATATCCATTGACTGATAAATGGATAAATAAAATGTGGTATATTGCATACTATGAAATATTATTCAACCTTAAGAAGGAATGAATTCTGACCCATGCTGTGAGATGTATGAACCTTGAAGACATTATGCTCGGTGAGAGAGAAGCCAGTCACAAAATGCCATGTATTTAAAATTGTGTTCATATAGAATGCTCAAAATAGACAAATCCATAGAGACAGAAAATAGATTAATGGTAGCCAGGTTTAGTGGGGATGAGAGTGGAGGAGGAGATGAGCAGGGACCACTACAGGGTAGGGAGTTGCTTTGGGCTGATAAAAATGTTATGGAATTAGGCAGGTGGTGATGGTTGTACAACTCTGTGAATTGAACTGTACAGTTTAATCATTGAACCATACACTTTAAAAATAGGTTGATTGTATGGTAATGGATTACACATTGTTGTTGAAGTACCCTGTAACAAGAGCTAAAATTGGTGAATTCTATCAATTTAGCTTCCTGGTTGGGAAATTATACTATAGTTTTGCAAGATGTTACCACTGGGAGAAACTGGGTAGTAAAAGGTATAGGATCTCTCTCTATTCTTTATTACAATTGCATGTGAATCTACAATGTTCTAAAAATAAAAAATTTAATTTAAAAACATACTCTCGGGACGCCTGGGTGTCTCAGTTGGTTAAGCGGCTGCCTTCGGCTCAGGTCATGATCCCAGCGTCCTGGGATCGAGTCCCACATCAGGCTCCTTGCTCGGCAGGGAGCCTGCTTCTCCCTCTGCCTCTGCCTGCCACTCTGTCTGCCTGTGCTCGCTCTCTCTCTCTCCCTCTCTCTGTGACAAATAAATAAAAAAAAATAATAAAGAATAAAAACATACTCTCTTTCCTATTTCTCTCCTCCCCAAATAAGAATTTCTCAGAGCATGATGTCCATGTTTCTTAAATGATATTGCTATTTAATGGCATCTTTTACCGGTTAGAAACCACAGACCTAGCTCATAGACCTATGAATTTTTCAAAAGCTGACCAGAGTGTTGGATGCAATAAAAATATTTGTTGTCTCCAAAAAGTGAAAAAAAACTAAAAATCATTAAGGAATGTTTAAAGATTTTAATTTATTTATATATTTGAGAGAGAGAGAGCGTGAGCAAGCAAGTGAGAGAGAAAATGTGAGTAGGGGGCAGGGTGGGTGGGTGGGAGGGGAGCATGTGCTGATGGGGAGAGGCAGAGGGAGAAGCAGACTCCAGGATAATGACCTGAGTCGAAGACAGAGGCTTGGCTGACGGAACCACCACCCAGGCACCCCATTAAAGAAGGTTTAAATGGCTACCCAATATGATCTTACATCAAATAGTGAGGTGCAACTCAGCTCATTTATTTCTGTGTGTGTATGTGTGTGTATTATATGCATAATATTTAATGTGGGATATTAGGAGGATTCAAACCAGAGGTGACTTGGTTTTTGAATCTTACATCTACCTCTTATAAATAAGTTTTTAACTTCTTTGAATCTCAGTTTCATTTTCTGTAAAAAGAAAATTATAACATCTACTCAATAGACTTGTTGTGAAGGTTAAAATTACAAGAATAACTAATTCATGTAAAAGGCTCAGTGGAGTACCTGCCCCATTGCAAGGACTCAAAAAATGATAGTTATGATGATGATAATACCAAGTGTGGCAATTTATGCACTGTTGTCCCTGATGTGTCTTTGTAAAACCAGTAGGTTCTTGGGCCCTCTTGATAATGGGCTTGTATTTCACCAGAGCCAGAGAAAATGCTTCTCTTGTCACTTCTGCTACAGGATCAATAGGAAGAGGAGAACAAAGGCCTGGTTACACTGGAGGCTCAAGCTAATATTATTTTAAATGAAAGCCGCAAAAACAGTGTGGGGAACAAACACAGAAGGGATGAGGCCAGCTAAGGTTTGTGTCCTGAGGTTGGCTGGTGGTTGACTGAGTCACAAAGCATTTCATACACATCGTGATCTAACAATCTGACTGTATTTTCCTTGCTAAAACTCAGAATACCTATTCTAAAAAAGCCATTTTTTTTTTTAGAAATATGTGTGTTTTGTGGTGTCTTATATATGAAAAGGTTTGTATAGGACTTAAATCACATTTGGTTACACGTTTACTCTTAACTGAAAAGTGTAGGATTGTGTGACATCGGCTCTTGCACTGCAAACCTGAGCTTTAAGGTTGTGTGTGATTGTGTAACCTTTGGGAGAACGGTTTGGAACATCTCTGCAAACATGCCTCAGGGCCTGGCGCCTCACTGAGCACTGAGGAGGCAAAATAGTCCCTGTCCTCAGGCACACCTGGTACTGTCCCTATAAAATGTAACAAACAACAACAAAAAAACCCACGGGGCGGGGAGGGAGGAACCCAGAGAGATCCATAATAAATAAAAATCAGTGATTCTATGAATGTTTTAAATCTTCTCAGTCAGAGATAATATTAACACAAAGATGATAATGAAGGTCATCTTCATGTTTCTGGCACGTGTAAAGGATAGTTTTAGAAAAACAGCATTAACAGTAGAAATATCACTACTGTACTAGGCAATACAAAGATTAGAACGAAAAGGTTCTGATACTTAACCTATTGTGTGACTTCAACCAAGTCACTTAAACTCTCTGTGCTTCACTTTCCTCATCTGTAAGAAATGAATACTAATATGTACCTCATAGCTTTGGTGTGAAATTAACTCAGATAAATTGAATTTTATTCAAATATAAGGTAACATTATAGGAAGTTATAGAAGATGTCCTCACTTGTGGGCTGTTTACAGATAACCCAGGATTACAGAACTGTATTACTATTTTGCATTATATTGTTTCACATTTTAGGCCAAATTCCAGAACAATAGAAGGACACCTCTTAAGATCTTCAATTCATAAAGCAGAAATTTGTGTCCACACCGGGAGGCAAAAGCTCATCAAATAACAGTGAGTGCCTTAAGTGCTAGGTAAGGAGGGGTCAGGCAGCAAGGCCTGGGTGATAAAAGAGAGTTCTCTGATTGTGCTGTTTGGCAGGGGAAGGGGAAGGGTAGGATAGATAAGAAAGCAAAGAAAGATTACGAAATATCTAGAAGACAGCAGTAGGAGTCTAAGACGAAGTCATTTGACAAACATTAACTGAGCACCTGTTTTGTGCCAGAATCTGTGCAAGGCACCAGGAGGTGGATGGGTCTGTATTCCTCAGTGTTCTAGATAAGAAGCCTTGGTTTTCATCTAGATTCTTCAGCCTGGAAGGTGGAGGAGCTGGGGTGGGGTAGGAGGGAGGAGTTTTTACTGAGCCATGCACTGTACTTGTTTTCCACACATTCTCATGGATCCACACACCAACTTTGGAAGTCAGCTCTTTTTATCCCCATGTGGCCACGAGGAAACTGAGACTCCAAAAGTTGAACCTAAGTCTATCGAATTTTCCAGGAGGTACTAAGGAGGGAATCTGAAGCCATGTCTCCCTGTCCCAGGGCACACGAGGCCCAAGGCCGGGCTCTGTCTCACCACCTTGCAATCATGATCAGAGCCAAAATCAAGAGTCCAACGCTTAACCGACTGAGCCATCCAGGAGCCCCTGGAGCCCTTCACATCTTAACCTGCCCGACAGAGTCCTGCATGATCTGTCCCAACCGAGCTGTCCTGCCTCTATATAGTGTTCTCCCTCTTGCCTCTTTTCTGCTGGCCACTTGAACTTTGCTGTCTCCTGCCTTCATAATGATTTTCTTTCCTTCTTGTAGAGACCTCCCTCCTACTCAACCCCCAGGGCTCAGTTAGATATCAGTTCTTCAAAGAAGCATCTTCTGCCCTCCTAAGACTGAGTTGAGACCTTCGTTGTGTGCTCCCACGGCTCTCTGTACACTGCCCTTAATAAATGCTAATAAACTCTAGTTGCTTCTTAAATAGCCCCCTTCCCAGCTACACTCAGTCCCTAACCAACTGGGACTGTACCATCCTTGTCCACTAACACATCCTGACCACCTACTCAGGGAACAGACATATAAGACACTCTCAGTGAGTACATGTTCTCTGCATGAATGATTTTCAAACAATACTTAAGTGCTGACATGCCCAGTGATTGAAGGGAAGCGACACAGAATTGCTTCTAAATCGCAGAATCAGAGCAAAGATTAAACAACCCTATGATTTACTCCTGAGTGACTTTCAGATGGAGAGCTCCTGATGGTCTGAAGAATAAGTTAAAAAGCATTGTCATTTTGCTGCCTGGAGCGGGCAGTTAATCAAACCCCAGTGGGGCCCGATTCCCAGCCGGGGAATAAACAAAATGACATCATGGTGACACACTCCCAAGGGATTGTGCAAGTTGCCAGCTCTGTTTGCTGGTTGAAAGGGGCTGTCCTTGCTATCTTGGGCTGCTAATCATCTTTGTAAGGCTTAGGATTCTGGGGGTCTCCAGAGATGGGCGACAAACTTATGTCTCTGGGCTCCTTCCCCTTCCCTGTGATCCCAGGATCTAGCCTGGCCCTCTGGGTTGGTGCCCTCCACTGCACACTTAGAGCTTCAGGAGACCAGTGCCTCTGCTCACTGTCCCCTCACTTACTGTCTGCTCAGTGTCCCCTCACTTGCACTGCAGTGTAACAGCTCACATCCTTCTAACAAACCTTTATTGTTTGTAAAACTCTCCCGCTTTCTCTCTGCTGTTTGATCATGGATTTTATGCTCTTTGAGGAAAGAAGATAGATTGAAATTGCAGTGTTCTGTGACATTATATATACACACAGACTCAGCTTGGAGATCTGGGCAAATATTTTAACCTCTCGATGCTTCACTTCTCTGTGAAGTGGAATAGTAATAGTAACTACTTTGTAGGAGACTTGCCAAGGTTAATTAATATATATACTGAGCTATCATAGTTCCCAGCACATAGGTAATCACTAAATGTTTAGCCATTTCGATTACTATTAATATTATTATTATATTTCATGAGAGGAAATGTGGTCTATTTGAAAGAACATGGGCTCGGGGAAATCAGAAGACTGGGTTTCTATCTTGGATCTAACAATTACTGGCTGTGTGACTTCAGGGTAGTTATTTAACTTCTCAGAGCCTCAGGTTGGTCAATTATAAGATAGTGGTTAATACTATGAGCCCTCTGAGAACCACTATGAATATTAGTCAAGAGACTATCTGGAAAACATCCAGTGAAGACCAGACACAGGGTGGACATCTAGTAAATGAGAGCTCCTATTATTCCACGTGGAAAATGCATCACTTCCAATATATAGTAACTGAGAATTGCATTCAAGCTAACCGGTAAAGAGAAGCCAAGGAAAAAGGGAAAGGCAACACTATCAGACACTGTTGGCAGCATCCTTCAAACACTGCTTGTAGGATGCTACCAACAGTGGCTGTTCATTGACTCTGGAATTAGAATCAACGTTTACTGAGTATCTCAAGGACAAGAAAGAGAGCTAACATTTACTGAGTACCTACTATGTGCCAGGCACTTTATATAAGTCCATTTGAGCCCCAGAAAGATGTGCAAGGAAGGGGTTGTCACTCTATTTTACTGATAGTAAGATAGATACAGTGATTGTAAGGTCTCCGTGAGTAAACAGTAAGGCTGGAATTCTAATCCAGGACTGTGTGATGACCAAACACAGCTTTTCTCCCCATTATAAAATATTCAAACATCCAATGTCTGTTGTAAGGATGAATACACAGTAGTGAGGAGATGGGAAGGGGAGTGTGTTTTATGAAGCGAAATCATTGCAGGTAGTGGGAACAATGTGGTGTATTAGAGAAGCATGAGCAATCAGATGCTTTACAGAACTGGAGAAGTCCATCTGGGGAAGGCAAGAGGTGAGGCGGGAGAGGCGTATGGGAGGACAGCTGGTGGTGAGGGTCTTTTGCAGCACTGAGACCCCTACACAGAGACAGGGTCATCAAGCAGCCTTAGCTTTGGCCATTGAGTAAACATGGGTCGTAAGGGCATGGGAAATGGTCCTGGTCTTCAAGTTCAAGCTGAACATTCCCACCTGACTGTTGCAGAGTGCTCAGAGTGCTCACAGCTGGTTCTCCTCATGTCAGTTCCTTTTCTCAGCTCCTGCACAGAAATGTGTCCTTTGACATGGGTGCTTGGACCCCTATGCCGTCCCCTCACGGTCTTGCAGTCCCTTAGCTCTTTCCCTTCCCCTCTCCCCAGGATCTCACTCTTCCTAGTTTCTGCCCCACACTGGGCTCCTTACTCACCATGGAATCTGCTTAAGATTCTCTCACTCTTGGGCACCCAGGGGGCTTAGTTGCTTAAGTGTCAGCTTAGGCTCAGTTCACGCTCTCGTGGTCCCAGGATCAGGCTCTGCCCCAGGCTCCCTGCTTAGTGGGAAGCCTGCTTCTCCCTCTCCTGGTGCCCTTGCCACCCCTCACCCCCATTTGTGCTCTCTTGTTCGCTTTGTGATAGCCCAAATGTGGAAATAGCCCAGATGTCCTTCAACAGGCCAATGCTTCAACAAACTGTGGTCCATCCATACCACTGAGCTGTAATTACTCAGCAGTGAAAGGAATGGAAAGATTGATACACACAACAACTTGGATGGATCTCCAGGGACTTAATAATGCCAAGGGAGAGAAACCAATCCCAAAAGGTGGCATACTGTGTTATTCCATTTACAGAACTTTTTAAAATGACAATTTTTAGAATTGGAGACTAGATTGGCAGTTGCCAGGGGCCAGGGATCAGGAGAGAGGGCACAGCGGAAGAGACGTTAAGTGTGGGTATAAAATAGCAATGCAGAGGATCCTTGTGGTGATGGAAATATTCAGTGTCTTGACCGTGGAGGTGGATATGTGAATACCTACACACATTAATTAAACACACATATGCACACAAATACACACAAATGAATACAAGCAAAGACTGGGAACCGAATCAGATTGGTGGAGTGTATCAATGTCAGTTTTTCAGTTATGGTAGTGTACTATAGTTTGTGTCAGAGAAAACTGGGCAAAGGGTACATGGGATCTCTATTATTTATTACAACTACATATAAATCTATAGTTATCACTATAAAAATTAAAAAAAAAAACAGTGAAAAACCAGAAAACACTAGGGATAATGTTATCCTGGTTTCAGTTACAACTGTGACATTTTAATTTAAAATAAAATTTAAAAGATCTGTCTTCATTTTTTTTAAAGATTTTATCTATTTATTTGTCAGAGAGAGAGGGAGAATGAGCGAGCACAGGCAGGCAGAGTGGCAGGCAGAGGCAGAGGGAGAAGCAGGTTCCCCGCCAAGCAAGGAGCCCGATGTGGGACTCGATCCCAGGACGCTGGGATCATGACCTGAGCCGAAGGCAGCTTCTTAACCAACTGAGCCACCCAGGTGTCCCTCTGTCTTCATTTTTAACCTGATGTGGTTTCCCAGAGTTTCCAGAAAGGCAATTTTAAGCCCAATATGCAAACTCTGATTCCTCCTGCAATAGAAATAATAAGGATTTGTTCTTTCATTCCTTCTTCAAGCATTTATTAAGCATCTGCTAGGCTCTGTGCCAGGCACATAGATTCAGCAATGAGTAAAAGTCCTGCCTTTGAGACACACTGTGTTGTTAGATTCTGGGTGGGGTGGGGGAGGGAAGTGGCTCCAATAAGAAAGGGATTTATGGAAAGAAAGAAAGAGAGAGAGAGAGAGAAAAAGAAAGAAAGAAAAGAAAGAAAAAAAGAAAAGAAAAGAATTTATTTGAATATCATGTAACCTAAAGCGAGGGGACAAAGGCCCAGAGATGGAGCAGTGACCTCACAATGTCACCAATTTCCCAGGCTCCTGCTGTCTTTTTTTTCCTCTGCCATCCTTAGCATGGTCCCCCAGCCTCAAGCTTACCCAAGTTTGCAAGGTGGGCAATGCAGCTTGGCTTGTATAAGGAGGAAGGAGGGGAGAGCAGCAGAGTACCTACCAGCTGAATCATCAACACTCCCCAAACCCACCAGCTTCCACCTGCATCTCATTGACCACTCCTGTCTTGCAAAGGAGCTGGGAAATCAGCATTCTCTTGTTGGGGCAGGGAGAACATGGGTAATGATTGGTAACTAGCAGTCTCAGCAACTACTGAGAGACAATACAGTGTGACAACTGCCTAGATATGTAATAGAAATATGACATAAAGGCTGTCATAGAAATATGCATAAGGGCTGTCATAGGAATATGACATCAAGGCTGTGTCTAGCCTCGAAGCAATCAGGGATATCTTCACAGAGGAGGAGACTTTTTGAAGAAATGCCCAGTAGAGGGAACTGTGCTGCATGTTCCAAGGCATAAGAGGTCTATCCTGTTTAAGACAGAAAATGAAGTCTGATGGTTCTGGAGCATAAGGTGTTTTCAAGGAGTGTTAAGAGGAGAGGCTAAAAGAGTAGCCTGGGACCAGCACAGGAAAAACTCGCCATTCAATGCTGTGCTAAGGAAGTCTGGACTTGGTCCTATCGTGCCACAGTTTTTAAACTTTAGCATGTTTCAGGATCATCCCGGGGGCTCGGTGAAACACGGAACGCTGGGCCTCACCACCAGATCTTCTTGCTGGAATATGTCTGGGATTGGGCCTGAGAATTTGCATTTGCATTTCTAACAATTTGCATTTCTAACAAGTCCCTGCTGATCACGGGACCCCTTTTGGAGAACCATAGGTATAAAGAATAGGAAATGGATAGTTTCCAAGTAGGGGAATAATGTGATCACGTGTGTTTTGAATGATCATCCACAAAATTAACCTAGAATGAGTAATTTCCTGCGGAGTGTAAATCTCCCGGACAGCAGCTCCCTAGGAGCACAGCCCTATAAGGTAGGCTGCTGCTCCTAGAGGCCTCGCCTTGCTCAGCACAGATGCTTTTAAAAACAAAACGTTAGGTGTTGAGGGGATCTGGGTTCCAGGCCTTTTTCTGGGACCAACTGGTTGTATGAACTGGGGCAACTATGTTAACCAATTTGAATGTCAATTAGGACATCTATAACAACAATGACTACCATATATTATAGTTACACAATCATCTTGTTTAATACAACTGTCCTGAAAGGTAGGTATTATTGTTCCACTTTACAGGTAAGAAAATTAAGGCTCAGATTACAGCTTGCTTACCATTCCAAGACTATTAAAGGATGGGGTTAGGACTCAAAACCAGAATTTTTTTCCTTTAACTCAAGCTTACATTCCTTTTTTCTCCCCTCCTCCCCTTATTTTAAGCTTATGCTCCTTAACTACATTGCCATGATTTCTGAAACTGAGTTTATAAATGTATTCTTAGGAATTTATGAGTTTTGTAGGAGAATTTTTTAAATTTTGTATTCTTGATGTTAACCTTTAAAAAATTTATATAAGCAAATACCAGGCTATCTGGATGACCCTTCTAGCCGATTGAATCCCTGTATTTGCATTTATGCTTGCAATGGAATTAGAGCCAAGTAGAACAATTTCAATGGTTCCAGCCCAAAGAACCAAAGAACATCACCAGTCTTCATGAACGAATGGTGCACCCATGCAAAGTAAAGAGCAAATGACCTCAAGATCTGCTATATGAATGAAGTGTTCACAGAGGTTTGAATGGAAAAAAGAGAAGTCATCAAGTGGCCCATGGTAGTAATAAAATGAAAACACATGAGCCCATATCAGTCAGTTTCACATTCATATAATTAACAGCTATTTAATTTCATAAAGCAGCACCATCTGTCATATTAGGTCAATGCTGTTAATGTCAACATTGGTAATTTTGTGGCATTGCTTTATTTACCTTGTTAATGTGTTTGTGTTCGCTAGCTGCTTAAGACCAAGCTACAAGCCTCTAAGGAGCTTATATATATGCAAGTGACATCAGAATAAGGATAAGGCACAGCAACTCTGGGAGTCCAGAATTTTTGTTCTTTATTAGGGATCTGCAATTTACTTAAGGTTAGGCCAGGGCTCTGGGTTACAGTGAACGGAAATGGTCTCTGGCAATAAAAGCAGAAATGGGGTTTAGTAAATAGGGATTGGGTGGCTGAAAAACAAGTGGGAAGGCTAGAGAACCAGACTCAGAAAGTGGTCAGAGCTGGAGAGGGTGGTCAGGGCTTCCACGGAAGCAGCTCTGACTCTCCCAGCACCGGATTCCCCACTTTGGCCCAGGCATTGCCATTGCAGGACCCTTGACACTGCCACCACCAAGATCCTGGGCAGGAACATCTGGTTGGCTGAGCCTAGACCATTTGCCCACCTCCTGGCTGCCAGGGAGGGACCATGGGGCACTCTTCGGCTTCTGTAAACCTAGCCAATGAAGAATTTCTCCCAAATATGAAGGACCTCTAGATGCTGGGGAGCCCAAACCTCATTGATATCCACAATTCACTTACTTATAAAACAGAAAATGGGACCGGTTGCAGGGATGTCAGCATTAACTAAGACAACCCCATGAGCATCACCTGTACAGCCCTGCCCACATGTTTGCAGTCATTGCCGAGCACTGACAAGTCCCACAGTGATGAAGAGCAGCTTCAAAAGGCCTAGATTCCACTGCTGGTTTTTCCATTTCGTGGCTCTCACCATAGTGGGCAGATCAAGAGAGAACCACGCAAGGTAATTTAGCAGGCTTGAGAAACTGCGTATCCCTTGAAAAAAGGGGTTTTTTTTTTGTTTGTTTCTTTGTTTTGTTTTTTCATTTAAACCAGCTTCTTCTAATGTCCTAAAAACCAGCTAATAAAAGGCTTCTGGCTCAGTTTCTGGAGTTGAGATCCAGAAAACAGAGTATTTATCATTGCAGCATTTTAAGGTTCCCATCCTCTTGAGCTAATCAAGCAAGTGGTCTTGTTTGGAGCATGAGGGATGGGAAGTGTGTGGCCGGGTCTCTTCTGGTGCAGGCTAAAAACGCTTCCCCTCAGATGGGAGTGGGCTTCACATGTGGCTGCAATTAACCGGGAAGACCTGCTGCAAGAGGAAACATTGTGCATTCTGTGCTCCATGTTGTGAAACTGTTACCCTTTCTTATTTTGGTTGCAAATCCTCCACTTTGAAAGTGTTTCATTTTGGGAGTTGCGCAGGAAGTTGTTGATTGTGTGTTGCTTTCTTTGCAAAAATTTCTACACCAGGAAATAGGTTTTTCTCCCTCCTTCTCCAGTTACATGAAGATGTTGGGGGGAAAAAATCTGTTTTGGTTACTGCATGGCCTGCCCACCCCCCACCTCTCTGACCTCATCCTCTATGACTCTTCCCCATTCCCACCTACTCCAGCCACACTGGCCTCATGACTGGTTTTGGAATATACCAGGTACTGTTCTGCCTTTGGGCCTTTGCATTTGCTTTGCCCTTTCCTGGCACACACTTCCCCCTTATAGGCACAGAGACATATAGACACAAAATTAGTATAAGCAAATTTGGGTTATCTGGATAACGCTTCTGGCTGACTGAGCCCCTGCATCTGCATTTTTGTTTGCATAAACTCTCAACTTCCTTCAGGTTTCTGCTCAAGTGTTTCTTTCTTTATTTTTTTTTTAAGATTTTATTTATTTATTTGACAGACAAGGATTACAAGTAGGCAGAGAGGCAGGCAGAGAGAGAGGAGGAAGCAGGCTCCCTGCTGAGCAGAGAACCCGATGCGGGGCTCGATCCCAGGACCCTGGGATCATGACCTGAGCCGAAGGCAGAGGCTTTAACCCACTGAGCCACCCAGGTGCCCCTCAAGTGTTTCTTATTATAGAAGTCTTCCTGCCTCCAGTAACTCCAGTGCCTGACTTGCCTGGTATTTTCTCATTTACCCCACCCTGTTGTTCTTTAGGGCCGCTGACACACAGTATACTTCTTTATTTATCATCTTCTCCTGCTAGAATGGCATCTTCATAGGGTAGACACTACTGACTAACCACGAGGGCCCAGCACACATTAGACAATAAATTACGTATTGAATGAGTGAATGCATGTAATAGTCACAGTTATCATATCATGGGTTATAGAATTACATTATCTCAAAAGAGGGGTAAAATTATGCTGATGCAGTTAATGCATTGAGGGTCAAGCGTAATGAGGGTCCCATACCTGTATAAGAAGGTGTGGGGATCAGAAGCCTTGGGTAAAGGGAACTGCAACAATTAAATCTTTCACTTATTTAAATCCTTCACAATCTTGACCCTTCCTTTGCAGTCCTAACTTATAACCAACTGTCTTTTCAGCATTTCCTTTCGGACGTGTCATAGGCAGCTTATACTGCATATGGCCAAAATGGGTCTTTTGATATATCCTGTCTCTAGTATAAATCTGCTTCTCTCCCAACTTCCCATTTCAGCTAATGACTACCTCTACCTTTGCTCAGTCCAAAAGCCAACGAGTCATTCTAGAGGCCTCATTTTCTTTCAAACCCCATTTGCAATCCACAAGAAAATTTGCCAACTCTGTCATGACAGAAATGGCCAGTTGGTTACTAAGAATCTGAGTTTTCTTCCCATAGAGTAGAATTGTTGCCTGGAAGTGGCTGCCCACATGGGGACTGCATTTCTAAGCTCCGCGTCATTCAGGTGAAGTCATGTGACTGGTTCTCACCAATGGGATTAAGGGTAAGTGATCTATGCTTAGGCCCTGGAAGAAATGTGTGTGTCCTCTCCATGCTCTCTTTCTCCATCTGCTGGATGAAGAAGATCCTGCAAAGGATTCTGAGGTCCTGGGGCTGGCAGAGCCACAGACAGAGGGATCCTGGGTTCCTGAGTCACCACTTGCAGGACAGCCCAGGGGCTGTCTCTTCTAGAATACCTGTTCTAGATATTCTCTTCTAGAATACCTGTTTGGACTTTATGTGAAAAGTCACCAAGCTTTTGGGGTCAACTCTTGCAATAGCTGGCATTGCCTTGCCTGATACATATATCACCAAAACACACCTCAACTTTTTTCTCCTGGCTTCCCTAATCTCGTTTTGTTTTCACCTGCCATCCTCTGGCATCTGAAAGACTGTGAAACTCTCCTACCTGATCTCCTTGCCTCTGTCTCCCTGCCAGCTACAGATCAGGTGTTTGCAACCTGCAGATTCATATGCTGAAGCCCAATCCCCATGTGATGGTGTTAGGAGGTGGGGCCTTTGGAAGGTGATCAGGTCACGAGGAAGGAACACTCTTGAATGGGTTTAGTGCCCTTATACAAGACCCCAGAGAGCCCCTCTGCTCCTCCCACCATGTAAGAACACAGCAAAGATATGCTCACTTAAGAACCAGAAAGCTGGCTTTCACCAGACGGCAAATATATACAGGACACCTTGCTCTTGGACTTCCAGCTTTCAGAGCTGAGAGAAATAAATGTTTGCTGTTTAAGCTTCCCCATGCATGGCATTTTTGTTATACAACCCAAACAGATGAAGACACCCCCATGGCCTATTCTCCACACAGTCATTAGAGGGGATTTTTATTTATTTATTTTTAAAGATTTTATTTATTTATTTGACAGAGAGAGAGAGAGATCACAAGTAGGCAGAGAGGCAGGTAGAGAGAGGGGGAAGCAGGCTCCCTGCTGAGCAGAGAGCCCTATGCAGAGCTCGATCCCAGGACCCTGAGACCATGACTTGAGCCCAAGGCAGAGGTTTAACCCACTGAGCCACCCAGGTGCCCCATTAGAGGGATCTTTTAAGAACTCAAACCTGTGTTACCCCTTTCTCTAAACCCCCTCAAATGGCTTCATTTTACATGCAGAATAAAGTCTGAACTCCTCCCTATAGCCCGCCTACTTCCCCAACTGTATCTCAAACATCTCTCTCCCTCACTGATTATGTATGGTGCAGCCACTCTGGCCCTCACATGGTTCTTCAAACATGGTGCATCTGCTCCTGTCCCAGAGCCTTTGCACTTGCTATTTCTCCTGGCTGGAAATCCTCCCCCCGGACTGTGGCATGACTGGTGCTTTGTTACATTCAGTTCTCAACTCAAATGTCACCTCCTCACAGAAGCCTTCCCTGATCACGCTGTCAGACTGAGGCCATTCTGCTGCCACCACCTGTCATTTTCTATTCCATGTCCCTGTTGTATTTTTTCATTGCTCTTACTACTATTTTTAACTCTTTTAAGGTAACTTATGTGACTTAAATTATGTTTCCCAGCTAATTGTCTCTCTTCCCACCTCCTCCCCAACACCTCCCCATTAGAGTATAAGCTCCTTCAGGGCAGGACCTTTTGTCTGTTTTATTGATAGCCACAGCTTTAACATCTAGAGTGGCAACTGGCAAACAGAGGGTGCTCTAGACAAAAGGAAGCCCGGGACGGAAGGAGGATGGGAAATCAGAAGGAAGGAAGAAGAGAGGAAGAATTGCCCTAATTAGATCAAGGCCCCTCACAGTGCAAACCCAAGGTCCACACCAAGTTCCTGGAGGTGGGAGAGGAGTAGGTTGGGGAGACACAGATGGAAGGCAACTGAGCAGCCCTCTGGCTTCTGAAGCAACCTCGCAGGTATAGAAATGACATTACCTACCACCCTGAGGCATCAGCTTACTCTTCTTTGCAAAGCTCCCACTCTGGAAGGGGAAAAAAAGCACCCTTGCCCTTCTCTTTTTCCTTCTGTGCAGAAACCTCATCTATTTTGGACCCAAACCTATTTTCCCTACTGCCAATAAGCACTGGAAAGTTTATGGGGCCTCCTTATATATGTAATTCAGAAGCATGTTAAACTGTAAACATAGTATAATGAAGACATGGTTGCTCAAGATGAGTATTTATTTATTTACATATATCAAATTCTTTCAAAAATAGGTTCGTACATTGTGGTGCCCTAAATACAAACACAGTCTGCTTATTGGGGACGCCAGCATTATATACAGTAGGAGTGCATTAGACTTTGAACTGGAGCCACCTTTATTGAATATGCAACTATTCTAATGTATACAAAAACATTTTTAAAAAATACACAAGCTAATATGAATTCATCAGCCTAAGTGGGGTTGACTTGGATTTTAAAGCTGTCTTAAGTAATCAACTGTAGGGTCAAACAGAGGAATGATGAAGTGAAAAAAACAGCCATTAAATGATTTTACGATCTTTTTAAGTACTTAAAGCTTAAAAAAAATACCCCAAAACCCTGAATCTTTTTTTTCCCCCAGTTAGGGTTTTTCTTTTTTTCCAGTTTTAATGTGATGTTATTGACACATAACACTGGATACCATAATGTCTTGACTTACACATATTGTGAAATGATCACCAGGATGTTTAGTTAACATCCATCATCTCATATAGATATGAAAAAAGAAAGAGAGAAAAATTTTTTTTCCTTGTGATGAGAATCCATAGGATTTACTCTCTTAACTTTCAAATATATACCAGACTTCAGTGTTAACAATTTCATCATATTGTACATTAATCTTGTAACTGGAAGTTTGTATTTTTTGACAACCTTTCTCCTATTATTCCCAACTCTGGCTCTGGTGATCAAAAATCTGGTCTCTTTTTCTATGAGTTTGGTTTGTTAATTTGTTTGTTCCTTCCTTCCTTCCTTTTAGAGTCCGCATATATAAGTAGATCATACAATATTTGTCTTTCTCTGTCTGCATTTGTCAGTACTTGTTGTACCAGCCCTAAGTAGGAATCATCACCAATGCATAGGAGAGAAGATAGAAGGGTGGGCAGTGTCCAAGCATGTGTCCTGTGTCATGAAGCTGGAAAATGGTGGGACTGGGGTTTGAACTCTGGTCTGGCTGATGCTGACATCTCAGTAATTCCCATGTGCCCAGCGTTTCTCTATCCTTCGACAAATGATGTCAAAAATGATGTTAGAACCTCAGTAAATTGCAGTCCAATTGTAGCCCACAGGGGATGGACCACCAAAAGGAGACATTTCCCTTAAGAGTTGAAGTGTTGATCTGTAAGAGTAGATTTAATGGTTTACTTAGAGATTCTCAACAGGGTCTTTTCTGGGTAAAAAATTATATGATTGAAAAGTTGAATCAGGATCAGGACAGCTGGTTTGAATCCTGGCTCTGCACTACTAAGGCAAAGGTTTTACCCTCTCTAGCTGCCATTGTTTCATCCGTAGAATGGGGTTGATAATGTCTTCCTCATAGGATTAAGCTGCATTACATGGGAAGGCTCAGTAGAGTGCCTTGCACATAGTTGGCACCTAGGAATGTTCATCTTCTTCCTTCCTTGTTTACTTTCTTCTTGCCTATATATAGCACATGCTTGTAAGAGCTGAATGCAAAGCAAGAAACTGGAGCCAAGAGAGATGTGGCAATCTTGGTTTGAAGAATTTCTCTCCTAGGTGGTATTGTCCTCTGAGTGATTCTATACTCAGAGAAAAAGTGCATACTCATTTCTGGTAAGTTCCCTGGCACAAACCATTCTCTGTCTGAGAGCTAGTTACCTGTAGTCAAATTCTCGATGACCTTGAATCCAGCACCTGCAACATTCTTTTCTCTGGAAGATGGCTCCTGTTATCTCCTGCCCCAGCCCACTGGTTTGTCTTTAAGAAAGACGGAAAGCATCTATTGCCAAGATGAGTTGTTCTTATGGCATTTGAAGGAAAATTCCTTGTGTGAGGATAAATCCAATCCTTGGATCAGTTAGATATCACTCAGAGATCTGAGGTCTAAGCAATTGTTTTGGCCATAACTCTGGTCTTGCTTAAGAGCATTCATTCAGAACCATGCTAGGAAAAGAGCTGACATTCAGAAAAATGTTCACCACTGACTCCTTGATGGATTTCAAATGGTACTGCTCCAAACCTTGGAATATCACCTTCAGTGAATTCCACAAACGATTTGAGACTTGGGTTACTGCTACTCAAAATGGTCCTATCACTGGACTCCATCCAACTGGGCAAAGGGTAAAATTCCTTTTGGATCATCATGGAGGTTGAGGCTCATTTGTGGGCTCTGAAATGGGTTGCAAGGAAAGAAAGAAAGAAAGGGAATGAACTGTGTGCTTACCCTGTGCCTGGCACTGTTAGATGCTTTCATACACATCTGCTAGAAATTCTGCAAATGTGTTACTCATAGCCCTATTAATTTACCACATTCCAAAATGTGAACAGTAGAGAACTTACTTAGCAAGCCAGATCTGGGTTTGAGTTCTGACCACCTGCAACAGAATGATAGCTCAGTGAGAGCAATGTTTGCTTCTGTATCCCCAGTGCCTAGAAAAGTCCCTTGTACATAGTACGATCTCAATCCTTATTTGCAAAGTTGGGCTGCTTAGCTCCTTTAAAGCTTCTGTTTCCTCAACAATAAAAGTAGGAAAAATAAAACCTACATCATGGGATTCTTAAAATTACACTTTTTATTTTGAGAGAATTATAAATGCACACGCAGTTATAAGAAGTAATCCAGAGAGATCTTACGTATCAGTTCCCCAAGTGGTTACATCTTGCAAAACTACAATATCACAACCAGAATATTGACATTGGGGGGAAAAAAAGAAAAGAAAAGAATATTGACATTGGTCGATCCATTGATCTTGTAGGATTTCCCTTCTAGGATTTTTATGTGGATGAAACGCAATTATATGGCATAATGTGTAGCACAGTATATGCATATGGTAAGCTTTTAATAATGGTAGCTAATATCCTGCTAGGGATAATATGGTGTAGACCGGTGGTTCTCAAAGGGTAATGTTCATATGAATCATCTGAGGAGCTTGTTGAAATGCACATTCTAATTCAGTAGGTCTGGGTAGTCTGGATGGGGCCTAAGAGTCTGTATTACTACCAAGGTCCCCCCGCCCCCATATCTGATGTGGAGTGACAGGCTAAATATGCAGACTCCAGAATTAGACTGCAAGGTTCAATTCTAGTTGCACCGTTATTATCTTTAAGACCCTGGGCAAGTTATTTAACATCTCTGTGCTTCAGTTTCTTCATTCGCTTAAATAATGGGGATATTTACAGTCCCTACCTCATAGGGCTGGGCTGTTGTGAGGCTTAAACTAGAAATTTGTTTTAAAGCACTTAGAACAGGGGCACTGGGGTGGCTCAGTAGGTTGGGCCTCTGCCTTTGGCTCGGGTCATGATCTCAGCCTCGAGTCGGGCTCTCCTCGGTGGGGAGCCTGCTTCCCTCTCTCTCTCTGTCTGCCTCTCTGCCTACTTGTGATCTCTGTCTGTCCAATAAATAAATAAAATCTTTAAAAAAAAATAAAATAAAGCACTTAGAACGGTGTCCAGACCATAGCAAGAGCTTGTTAAATGTTAGGTATAATTATTACTTTCATTAATTTCTCATTCTGTATTCTTGCACTGAAATAAGATCATTTGAGTCTTTCTACTGGTTACTTTGGTCTCTGGAAAAGTAGAAATTCACCTGTTCCTACTTGATGAGAAAAGAGAAGTTATAGCTAGAAGGAATTTTTAGAGCTCCTCTAATCAGAAATGCCAAACATCAGTACACTAGTTCCTATTCCCTGCCCAGAGCAGACATTACTAATCCATCTTGACACTTCTTTTTTCATTGAACCTCAGTCTCAAGAGAGGACTCCAGACAGAGCTGGTGCTCAAGATGACACCTGTTTGCCAAATCTGATCTAAGTTCTTCACAGGTGTGGAGACTTAGACCCATAGGGGAAAAATGACTTTCATGGGCGCACATCGTCACCTAGAGAACCCATATCTTCTGTTCCCTCAGTGCTCTTTGTGAAAACAATTTGGTGTGAAGAGGAGAACAGGAGAAATTCCTGTGAGTACATTATGAGCAAAGGGCCACGGGGTAGAAAAGGACATTTCTTCCTCAGCAGGTTAATGCACTGAGAGAATAATGAGTCTCTATATACTATGAGCACTTCAAATTGGCAGCCATCTTGGTGTTTTCCCAATTTCCCTCTTGGAAGTATGACATGAGAGTACATATTGGAAAATAAACTACTTATTGGGAAGTTGGTGGTGGAAAAAAACCCCGTTTTTACAATACTGAGTTATTGCAGAGCCTTAAATTTTAAGGAGCAAAATGGAAGAGCAAAGGACTTACTCTCACTTGATTGAACAACTGAGGGCCTTTCAAAGTGTTGCATTGGTCAGAGTCTTGGTGCCACCCCATCTTCACCTGCTGGCAGCTGTTATATATCCCATAGTTCCCACTCTCCCTTGCCCTATCCTTTCTCCTCCTGGACTGTGCCTGATGTCACGGGCCCTCACAGACCCTCATGCACACCCCACTTCAAGGTAGATCAGATTGATGCCCTTCCTATGGACAAGTAGGAAGAGAAGAATCAGACTGTCTCCATGAACAATGTGAACTATGATGATACAAAGGGAGTCCATTACCAGGGGAGCAAAAGCCAAGAGGAGCAGTAGTGACCAGGAAGCAAGCTCCTTGGTGGAGGGGTAAGGAATTAAGCTAGCGAGGGGCCCAGAGACACGGAGAGGAGGACTGTAGACTGTGGAGGAGTAAGGATAACAGTCCACAGAGTCTCTTTTGGTCCTTGGTACTTTCTTTTCCTTTTATTTTTTTAATATTTTAATATAAAAATTTCAAACACAGGCAAGAGCAGACAGAACAGTATAACAAACACCCTGTACCCATCACTTGGCTTCAACCATGATCAATTTAGGGCAAATTTTGTTTTTTCTCAATCTCTGCTCACCTACCTCCTGGATTTTCTTTTTCTTAAAAAAAAAAAAAAATTCTGGGGGGACCTGGGTGGCTCAGTTGGTTAAATGTTTGACTGTGGATTTTGGCTCAGGTCATGATCTCAAGGTCCTGAAATAGAGCCCTGCCTTGGGTGCTGCACTCACTGGGGAGTCTGCTTGAGGATTCTCTCCCTCTGCCTGCCCCCACTCCTTCCCTCTCTCTCTAAAATAAATAAATCTTTTAAAAAGATTCCTGGGGTGCCCAGCTGGTTCAGTTGGTAGAGCATGCAACTCTTGATCTCAGGGTCCTAAATTCAAGTCCCACATTGAGTCTAGAGTTTACTTAAAAAATAAATTTCTGGTGCATTTATAAAAGCCTTGGTTTAAAGCACATTCTCATTAATGGCCCCTGTAAAACCTTTGTTTTTTCAGTTAGCTACTTCAGCAAGTTTTTTTTTGTTTTGTTTTGTTTTTAGAAAGTTGCCTGATGTATTTTTCCTATAGCTCCCCTCCCCCCTTTTGAAAAGCACATAGCACAACATTTACTATTTTAACCATTTTTAAGTGTGTGGTTTAGGCATTCACATTGTTGTGCAACCATCATTTAAGTGGTTATTTTTAATAGTGAACCTGTGAATCTACCATCCAAAGGTGAGGAGCTTGACGATAACCTCCATCTAACCAGTGACCCCTCCCACCCATCCAATGCAGTCCCCTCCCTAGGTAATAATCACTCTGAATCCTCTGGTCATCATCCCCTTATTCTTTTGTATTAGTGTTACTGCAGGTGTATATTCTCCTACAATTCTTTTTCATTTTATTTGTAACATTACAAATAGGATATTATGCTGTATGTAATCCTTTGGGACTTAACTTCTTTCACCTAATATTGTCAACGCTCATCCCTATTGGGGCACCTGGGTGGCACGGTAGGTTGAGCCACAGGCTTGGCTCAGGTCCTTTTCTCAGGGTTGTGAAATCAGCTCAGCATGGAGTCTGCTTGAGATTCTTTCTCCCTCTCTCTTTGCCCCTCCCACTTGTGCATTCTCTCTCTCTCTCTTTCTAACATAAATAAATAAGTCGTTTAAAAAAAAAGATTCATCCCTATTGTTATGTGTTAGCCTATGTCATTTGTTTAGGCTGCTAATATCCCATTGTGTGAATAGTCTATGTATCTGACATGTTCCAGTTCCGGTCCACCTACATCTTGAAGGCACATCCCCTTTTTCTTAGGATAACTTGAGTGTGTCTTTCTTCTGCACAACTAAAACAGCCAGGCTCAAACAACCATGCTTCAATGTTGCTAGAGCAAAGTCACACTAATGCTGATGTAAGGGAAGCAGTGAGATTAATTCTTGGAAAGGTCGAAGACTGGTCACATCCATGAGAAAAGGCCCTCTGTCCCCATGATTTATCTGTAGAGTAAGGTTTGCACTGAGCAGTGATGGAAATTAAAGAGGCAGCTTTAGGACCTCTACACTGACCCCAAATGGAAATCATTTAGCAGCATACAAATGGCAGAATTGTCATAAAAATAAAATGAGATAATGATATGTGGGAACACTTTGTAAACCCCAAAGCCATTTTATAAATGTGTAGTTGTATTATTATTGCTATCATTATTCATCTGCATTATCTGGGCAAATTATATTCCCATCCCCCCATGTTAAAGTGGGTGTCTGTTTATAAGGTGCCACAGCAGGACAGGATTTAAGGTAGGAAGAGTGAAGGAGGAAGATGTGAGTATTCATTCAATATTCTGCATAATCCTTGGTCCCTGCAATGGATCTTCAAGGTAAGAATTATCTGTTTTACAGATGAGAAACCTGAGCTTGATGACATACCCAAAATCCTATAACAAACACAAACAGAGTTTGGATTCAAAGCCAGGTCTGTCCAAATCCCAAGCCCTTTTTCTGTCTTGCCACACTTGAAATCTGCCCATGCAGTCCTCATTCTTTCCTCATGCCCTGCCCTAACTTGGCAGGATGAAAACCTCCTCTTTATGATCTTTTCAGGGTGGTTTTTTTCCCCTCCTTGTCTGAGACTGACTAGTGATGAAGTAACATGGAGTCTAAGTAAAAATATTTTTGGGAAGACTGGGAGCCTTCCCAGCTTTAATCTGTGAATTTTAACCTGGGGACTGAGAGACCAGGGGCAGCTATGCTAGGGTTGATTTGTCACTTGGGTTCCCATTTACAGTCATCCTGTGTGGCTTGGAGGAGAGTGTAGTTCACCAAGGGTCATAAGACCCATGTTCTGGTACAGGCAACACCTCTACCTGCTTTAGGGAGAACATCTACTCTGGCTGAAAAATGGAACTATTAATACCTATCCTGCTACCCAGGGGTGGGGGGCTAAGATCAAATGAGGTAATATGTTGTGATCTGATATGATCAGATTAGGTCATAGATGCCATAAGAGTTTAAAAATGGCAAAGCACCCCCTCCTCTGCCCCGCCCCCCTGCCCCAGCATTAATGTAAGCTGGTATTTCTTTTTATTGTTATCATTGCCTCTCAGCAGAGCCTAATCCCAGGGAAAGCCCTGTCGTAGCAGGAGCTCCTAATAACGACCCAGGTTTGAGAACAGCCAGAAGGCGAGCAACACGAAGCCATTTAAAGCAAACCAGAGGAAGTCCAGTCTCTATTTATTTTATGAAGTTAGCGGCTGGATATGTTAAGCAAATGTTTTCTTAATTGTGGCAGTGCGAGAAAACAATGGGGCAAGGGCTGCCGGAGACCGGAGTATCAGGCCTCCACCCCCT
The DNA here is from genome assembly GCA_004024625.1 of Mellivora capensis. NCBI lineage: Eukaryota > Metazoa > Chordata > Mammalia > Carnivora > Mustelidae > Mellivora > Mellivora capensis. The sequence goes on along the minus strand of PISX010000113.1, from coordinate 229,773 downwards.
CTAACCCCCCTCCCCCCAAATCTCTGGAGAATGACAGGAAAAAATTAAAGACAGGGCTTTTCTTTTCGTGGTCACATGTCTACGCTGCTGCTGTAATAAGAACCTGCACCAATTAGAAATGTTTCACCTCCTCCCCTCTGCCCCTCCCCCGGCACATTTCAGAGCAGCCGGGATTGTGGACTCCTGGAGTTTGCCAAACACAGCAAACACTGCTGTGTGAGCGGCTGGAAGGGGCTCTTTCCACTCCCACCTCCCTCCCTCCCTCCCTCCTCTGCTCCCTCCCTTCCACACTGTTTTCATTTACTAGGACTTCCTCCTCCAGGCGGGGAAGGGGGAGGAAAGACGCTGCTGGGCGCCTGGGGCGTGAGTGCGCGCGCGCGCGCGCGCGCGCGCGCGTGTGTGTGTGAGAGAGAGAGAGAGAGAGAGAGAGAAAAGTGAGTGGTGGAGTGTAAAATGCTGTAATGGGAGGAAACCGAGCCGCGTCTGAGTGCCCGGGACTGCAGCGGCCGTTCTGATCACCGTGGCACCTGAGCACACACTTCCCCGAGCAAGTGCGACCTGTACCTGCAGGTACGTGTGGCCGCCGGCCTGTCTGGGCAGTCTGGCTTGGGTGTGTGGGTAACGATAGAGTGAGGCAGCGGTCCAGGTCGGAGTCCCGGGAGCGGGGAGCCCGGGGTGTGCGGGAGGCACCCGTGTGCGCCGAGGTCCCGCGGGTGAGCCGGGTGGGAGCGCCGGTCCCCGGGCGCCGGAGGGGTTGGACGCCCTGGCAGCGGCTGCTTCTCGAAAAGAGGACGGGTGCGGGTCTGAAGCCGAGAACAGCCGTGGTGCTGCAGGTCGTGCTCAGAGGCTCTGGCACTTGCCGTCCGCGCGTGGCGGGGAAGGGGCGGCAGGTCCAGTGGGTGTGGAGTCCGGCTCAGCCGTGGACGTTGGTGTCACGTGTGCTGCGCCCACTGGTGCGTGGGCCCACTGTGTGCGCGTGGGGAACGTGCCTGGCCCACAGCAGCAGGCACCTGGGCGCGCACAGAAGCTTCGTTTGCGCGTGTACACTTACACTGAAGGTGTTCCACCGGCTGGGCCTTCAGGGGCATAGATGTGTGTGAGACGCCGGGTCCTCGCGCCCTCGGGGCCTGGCGCCTCCTCCCGGGGGCTCAGCGCGGCTCCGGGCCCGCAACGGCGGTTCCCCGCCCGAGCGCGTCCGCACCCGCCGGGTAGGTGCGAGCCGCCGCCGGGCGTGCGGCGGGCGGGGGAGGGGAAACACGCCTCTCCTCGGTGCGCGAGGCCCCGCCCCCCGCCTCCCGGCCCGCTCACCTGGGCTCGGCCGCCCACCTGCTCGGTGGGAGGGGCGTGTCCGGGGGCGTGGTTTGGCGGGCCAGGCGGAGCCCGGCAGTGCCCGGCTGAGGGCGGGCGGCGCCTCATTCCAAGGATTCCTCGCGCTTCCGCGCTCGCGTCCGCCGCGGAGCCGGCTCGGCGCGCGCCGCCCGCGTGTGCGTGTGGGTGTGCGGAGGGGGAGTCGGTGCGGGAGCGCGGGCGCGAGCGCGCCTGTGCGTCGGCGCGCCCTCGGAGTGCGCCCCGCGCGCCCGGCGGTCCCGCCTCCACCCTGCGGCTACCCCCCACGGGGCCCGGCCGGCCGGAGGCGGGCGAGCCCAGAGCCGCCCCGCGGTGAGTGCCGGAGGACCCGGCCCGCGAGGGCTGGCCTGCGGGGGAGCTCCGGGTGGGCTGACTCGGGCAGGACTGAGGACGTCCTCCTGGAGGGAGGCGGCGGCTGATTTTCGCGGGGCAGTTGGAGGGTCCGGGTTGGAGCCGAAGCTCCGGGGCTCTCAGAGGGAGGTCCGGCTCCTGGGGGGATCCCGCGAGCAAGGCGTCCTGGGAGTGCGAGGCACGGGGCTGGGAAGGGGGTTCGGCGCGCCCTGTAGACGCTTGGTCCTGGCCAGCGGCAAAGGAGGGCTGGGTGCAGGACTGCGGGAAGGGGCTGAGGATGGGCAGCTGGGACGGGTCTCTCTTTTCTCTTCCTGTACTCCCTGACCCTCTCCAAAACAGGCACACTCTTCCAACACCGAGTGCAGGCCTCAACGAAACGCAAACGTCTTTTCTTTCTTTCTTTCTTTCTTTTTTTTTTTTGCTTTGCTTAAAGTCTCCTTTGATTCCTGACACTGAGATATTGAAATGTCTTAGGTTAGGATGACAGTACTTGCTGAGGCTATTAACTTAGTTTCTTTGCACCTTACTGGCATATATTCGTCTATTTAATGTTGGTGATTTAAAAAATCGGTTCACTTTGATCATTGGTGCTGTATGTTTGCTGGTTGTATTTCCTTCTTTGTGGTTAATAAGAACCAGCAGCCCCGGGGCCACTTCTAGTTTTTATCGCAGCTGGTTGCTCCCTCTGTTTGAAGGGTACTATCTTCCAATTTGTAGATTTTGCAAATCTTTTTCAAAATCCAAGAATAAAGGCTTGCATTTGTTTTCTCTGAACTTTCAAAGACAAAACCAAGAAACGATATTTTCCCTATTAGTATTTGAAGGTCCGTTTTGCATACCATTTTAGCATACCAAACTTTAACTCTTTCCTCTAGTCCACTAACTTGCAATGTTCATTGTTTCCTCCTTGCCGCGCAGTAGCGTGGGTAGTTGAAAGAGAGCTTTGGGGTCAGTGCCTTAAGGCTGTACCGATGACTCGAACTTGGAATAAGTTGTTTATTGTCTCTAAATCTCAATGTTTTAATTTTAAATAATGCATTTAGAAATACTTTCCTTCAGAAGTTTGCTGTCTTATACTCAAGACACAATTTTGTGTTGGTTGATGGGTTGATTGTTTTTCTTCTGTGTGTTTCCTGTTGCATCTGGCTGAAAATCATCTCCCCCATGGTAGAAATGATGTAAACCCCTCAAATAGTTATTTGATTTTCGTGCACTTTTAATCCCAGGCTGATTTCCCCTGCCACTGTTTTTGTCACAGTTTGGGGCAGCTTGCTTTTGCTTTCCAATTGGAAGCTAATGCAAACTAATTTTTATGTTGACCAAACACAATACAATTAAGAAGATAATTCTGCTATAAATAACCATGGACTACATTCCAAAACTGTGAATGTTGTAGTAAAAACAGCTCTGGCTTATTTCTGGAGATTTGATTTTAACTCCAGTCTCTGTCACCTATTAAGTTTGTGACCAGAAGTTACTTCTACTTAACCTTTGTATTTGATTTTCTTCCCGTGAGAGGGTAATAGTATTTGTTCCCAATATATCACAGAAGTTCAGGAATTAGAGGGAATAATGTGCTTTCAAAGTAGTTTGTATTGTTATTATAGAAGCCTTTAAAGATTTGAGAGAGCTTCTTAATGACAGTTGTTGTCACTTCCCCCAACTGATTTAGAACTATGAGCTTACCTGAAGAGTTTAACAGTTCTTACAGACACGATCATTATGAAACCAAAACTTTCACTTTCAGATGTTCTGTTTGACAGTTCTGTAAGGGGAAATTCCTTTTAACTGCTTATGGAGTTAGCCTTGTCGAGAACCTCTGGTGGTTGCCAAAACAAATCCCAAGGAAGATTTTACTTTGTGTCTTTTCTCAGCATCTTTCCTGGGTAGTTTTGCCAAGCAGGTTCTAGTTTGCCTTAGTGAGATATAAGTAAAGTAACCATGACTTCATAAAATAATAAGAGTTACAAATTCAGGAGGTAAAAGTCACATACATTGGGGAAAATTTTAATGTAACTACAATTTCGACACTGTAGCGGTCTTAACACATATCAATTCTGGTGTTGGGCCTGTGTTAGGTAAGATCTTGCAGAACCTGGTGAGAGAAAATTTTTGTGTGTTAAGTTTGTGCATAACTGAAGCTCATTTGTGATTGTTTTAGGGAGACCGTCTAAACTAAAGGTAATGAAGTCGGTATGTGAGAGCCTAATAGAGAAGAGGGAATCCTGCCAACAGTCTGTAGCCATTTAGATTCTGACCACATTAACAACTACAGCAACAAAGACTGCTTAGAAATTGGATTGCCAATGGGATGTCTGGGTGGCTCTGTCAGTTAAGAGTCTGCCTTCGGCCTGGGTGATGATCCCAGGGTCCTGGAATCGAGTTCTGTATCGGGCTCCTTATGGGGAGCCTGCTTCTCCCTCCACCTCCTATTCCCACTGCTTGTGCACTCTCTCTCTCTCTCTCTCTCTCTCTGACAAATAAATAAGATCAAAAGAAAGGAGGAAGGAAAGAAAAAGAAAGAGGAGAAGGAAGAAAGAAATGGGCTGCCAAATGTTGAGAGTATAAACTGCCAAGATAAGAAAGGCAGGAGCATAAGTGGGAGGTGCTGAAACCAGAAAAATTCTTGCTACCCGCGACGCAGTATGACAGCTGCTTTGCAAAGAAGGAAAACCTTGTAGAATGCATGGTCTCATGCCTCAGGTCTGGTAACCAGATACGGTGCATCCTTGGATTTCTGACTTCATCTGCTTACCAAAATTTATTTTGAAGCCTGAAGCTGAACTTGCAAAACTTTCTCTGTCACCCTGCACATGCACCGAGTGGTGAAAAATGTGAGTCTCCCCAGGTGCACACTTCTCAGGTGAGGTCAGACAAGGCAAACTACTCTGACTTTTTGTTTCAGCTCTCACACTGTACTCCCTACCTGTGGTCTATTTAGTGCCATATTTTTCTCCCTTGGGGGCTTTTTGTTGGTTTTGGTGTTTATAGTGCCCCCCCCCCCCCGGCATAGTGTTCCCAGGAGCAAGGAGGCTGTGATGTGCCTTTTAGAAAAAATACATGGTGAAAATATGTGCATTAGATAAGCTTCAACAATCAGGCATGAATTATAGTGCTGTTGGCCATAAACTCAATGTGAATGAATCAATAATAGATATAATTTAAAGACACGTAAGGTGTCTTTAAACAGAAACACACCTAAAAACAAGACTATATGTTGATCAGTTGACAAAAATGTCACCAGTGGCTCAAAGGAACCTAACCATGTGCTTCCCCTAGGAGCAGTGGCTCAGTGTTCAGTAACTCAGCGTTCTTGGAGACTTTAGAGAACATGGCTGCGTGAATAATGAGAATTGAGCGTATATACTGATGCTGATAACTAGAGTGCTTCCTAATGGTATAATGTGTCACGGGTTAGAAGGCTTTATCTAGGCTTTAATAGGCTGAGTTGAGGTTTTGGAACAGTGGACAGTTAGACTTAGATATTATGGGAAGTATGCCACCTTAGACTTTGATGCAAATTCATGTCTCTCATTCTTGGGGGTAAAAGGTCCCTGAGAAAGATGCCTGGGTGGCTCAGTGTGTTGAAGATCTAACTCTTGATCTTAGCTTAGGTCTTGATCTCAGAGTTGTGAGTTTGGGCCCCATGTTGGGCTCCACTACTTAAAAAAAACAAACAGAAAGAAACCCCAAAACAGGTCCCTGAGAGGAAGGGGGCACCTTAGGACTTGTGAATAGGAAAGTCTAAGTTTCCAAATAAAAGAAATGGCTGGAAAAGGCGTATCCAGAGTAAACTAAAAATACCAGCCCGTTTCCTTTATTTCATATGCTGTGCTGTAGTAGGCTGAGGTCTTGGAAATGAAAGACAGATTCACAATAGGCTGAACACGAGGAAGAAAAGGATACTTCATTTTTATCTGACAACAGTGTCAAGAAATGGTGGGAATCGGTAGTCTGCTCAGAAAGTCCAGACTTGAATTTTATTTTCTTTTACTTAGACACATGCTAGTGCGGGCCCACCGTACAGTTCCTGGGGGATCCTTTGGGGGAGATGAGTAGACTTCAGCCAGCAATGAGGATTTTTTACCAGCACCAGGCAGTCTCACATAAAAGGTCAGGAAATATGCTGTAACCTAAGTTTAGTTTTGCGACATTGGGCTTGTTATATACGTGACTCTCAATTGGCACATGAGTTAGCTTCCATACTGTCTGCGCAGGTGGAGCTGACACATACCAAACTGTATTACAGGACCCGAGGATTTAGTTTCTGCATGGTAGCACTGCTTGGCAGCTCCTGTTACCAGGGTCATCAAGATGACTAAATATCATATCCCAGGGGAGGGGCGGTCAAGGGGGTCCATAGAGCCAAGCCTTGGGCCATTTTAGCATCAGAAAACCTGAAGTGGTTGAGTTGACCATTGGTTCAGGAGTTTCCATCCAGAGTGGTACCCTTTACTCAGCCCCCGCTGTCTGGGATCTCAGTCTCTATAGAGAAGATGGGACGTGGAGACCAGGAGTAGGCAGAGCTGAGTTGATGGCAGGCACCTGGGCTTACCTTGTTTCGCCATCTAACGAATCCCACTTTGGAGGACCAGAGATGTACGGCTGCCCAACCCGTAGACTGCCTCCTGCAGAGCTTTCATAGGAGGGGCCTTATATCATTATGGAAAGGGTATATGACTGTCCCAGCTTGCCAGGTTTTATTAGTTTTCTAGAATGGAAGGACTGCCATCAGCTGACTCTTATTCTGGGGCTTCTGTTTGAGATTGGTAAGCACCTAAAAGCCCAATTAGGGATTTTATACATACGTTTTTTCAATTCTCTAGAAATAAGCATAGAATGTTTAGGTATATTCAGAATTTTTTAAAAAGATTTTATTTATTTATTTGAGAGAGAATGAGAAAGAGAGAGCATGAGAGGAGAGAAGTCAGTGGGAGAAGTAGACTCCCTGCTGAGCAGGAAGCCCAATGTGGGACTCAATCCAGGGACTCCAAGATCATGACCTGAGCTGAAGGCAGTCGCTTAGCCAGCTGAGCCACCCAGGCACCCTATTGTTCAGATTTAATACACTTGGCCTTGGAATAGATTTTCAGGAGTGGCTATGAGTAGAAGTGAGGAACCGGGTGTAAGTGGAAGCTGGCCAGGCCCTGACACGGTACTTGGTGGGGTGCTGTACATTATGGTAGTAGGGGTCAGTTACACACACCAGCCCTATGCCCAGGTGAGGAACACAGGCCTGGCAGAGGATCCATCTGTTCATGCTCTTTCTTTGGCAGTATGACTTTTTTTTGTTTTGTTTTAAAGATTTATTTATTTGTCAGAGAGCATGTGCCTGAACAGGGGAGCTGCAGGAAGAGGGAGAAGCAGGCTCCCCGCTGAGCAAGGAGCTCATCCCAGAGCCCTATTCCAGGACCCTGGGATCATGACCTGAGCTGCAGGCAGCTGCAGACCGACTGAGCCACCCAGGCATCCCGACAGTATGACTCTTAGAAGAGTGTTTTGAGTAAGGATTGGCCTCTATTTAGTAGTGTGGTGTACAATTTACGGTTGTGAGAAATAACAAATAAGGAGCAGATTTGAAAATATCATTCACTGCTCCCTAACAGTTATCCATGGGAACTCAACAGCAGGTTCTCTTGAGCGTGACTAAGTGGAAACCGTCCTTCCTAATACTGAAGTCTTTGCAGAGCCTGAAGCCTTGAGGGCTTTCCTTTAATTGCTCTGTAGCTGTGGAGGGGGTGGGGGGGGGGTCCACTAGTTCCACTCTCAGAACCTGCTGACTACGAGCATTTTTCCACCTGGCTTGCTTACCATTCCTGGGACTCCATGCCTGTCTCTCCTCAAAGAAAGTAAAATACGCCGTTTTCTCATTTGTAAGAGGGGAGAGTTGGTTTCCCTTTACTCGCTTTAGAAACTATGAAGTTATTGGCTGATGTATCTCAAGGTATAGGGGAAAGAACACAGACTGGAAGTCTTGCCTTGGTTGATGATGGAAGGGGTTTCTTTTTGGGAAGGGAGGTATAGCTTAATAAAACTAAAAATAAATAACTGCTTTTCTCCAGAAGTCTTTATGAAAATCAGCTCAAGTATAGTAAAAATAGCAGGGATGGTGAGTCAGGGGACTTGGATTCTAGTCTTAGTTTCTTCAGGAAGTCACTTACATTCTCGGCACTTGGGCTTTTCATCTGCAGAGAATAGTAATAATCCTCTTTGGCCAACTTACGGCGAGAATCCAGTGAAGTAACTTACGTGAGTGTGTTTTGGAAAAGCGTGTGCTCTACAGCCTTATGTGGTGGCCAGATGGGGATGACATGTATTTCTCACTTGAGTTTCGTTGTATCATTTAGTCCACAGGACAAGTTTGTGACTTAGGAAGTGAGCAACGTTATTGCTGGTTTCTTTAGGTGAGGGACCTTGGGCCTGGAGAGGTTAAATGGCTGGCCCATACAATCAGTGTAGGCTTGTAGAGCAAAGCCTAGAACAAAGCAGTGGTTGTTGACTGAACAAATGAAAGTGTTAAAATAGGGCTCAAGTCCTGGCTCCATTGATTTAACAGATGGTAAAGTGTGAAAAGAAAAAAAGGATCGCACAAAGGAGATATTTTCAGCAAGAACATAGAGGAGTGGTTGAGAATTGGGTGTTAATGGGAAGAATGTGTGTTGCAAGAAGTTAGTGGGGCATCAGCTGGACACACTATGGAGAAGAAGACAGTGAGGAGGGTAATACTCATCTGTATGATGTGTCCAAAGTCATGCTTCCTTGCGGCTGCCGGAATCTGGTGATGATTTGGTCTGAAATTTTATTTCAGTTGTCCTTCTCACTGAGATGGACAGCTGGCCAAATTGACCACAGTGTGATATGTATTTGGTGTAAGTTACTTCTGTAAGGTCTGTGTATAGCTTGTTTTGTTTTGTTTTGGATATAGTTTTGGTTTGTTTTTTTTTTTTGTTTTTTTTTTTTAGAAAATTTTATTTATTTATTTGACAGAGATCACAAGTAGGCAAGAGAGGCAGGCAGGGAGAGAGAGGAGGAAGCAGGCTCCCCGCGGAGCAGAGAGCCCCGATGTGGGGCTCTATCTCAGGACCCTGGGATCATGACCTGAGCCGAAAGCAGAGGCTTTAACCCACTGAGCCACCCAGGCGCCCCTGGATATGGCTTTAATAGAAATAGGAGATACTCAATGAAAGCCTCTAAATTCTTGATGGCCAAAAGGGCCATAACCCCCTGCTATGGTGTAAGGGTTCATACTCCTAAGCTTGCCCTCCAGTTGTGCTTTATTAGCTGAGGCTGGTTTAGATTATCCCAAGAAGGGGCCCTGATTGCAGGGGATAGAGGGATGGAGCAGGGCCAACAGGAGTTAGAGATTCTGACTAGCGTGCATCTGGAAGCTGGAGGTGTCATCAGTATCTCAGGATAGTGATGTCTTCCTGTTTGTGTTTTTTGGCCAAGTGACAGTCTGGCCGGAACATCAGGAGGTTTAAATGTGCTTCTCCCCACCCCCACTGGTTTCCCGCCCTTTCTAGGATGGTTGCTCTTTGTTCTCCTAGTCTTCCCCAAATTAATACGTAGTCAGGCCATCATTCCTGCAGGGCCACGGAGTGAGGCAGGCCTGGTGCTGTAGCATTCACCTGGGAAATCTCCTTAGAACATTTCTGTAACATATCTTGAAATTCTGTTCTCTTGCCTGAAAAAAAAAAAATCGAATACACCCTGTGATTCTATTTCCAAGATAGGTGCTTTTGTCCTCTTGTTGATCAAAAAGGGACAGTTGTTTGTGGAAGTCCAAAATAATGGCATTCAGATTTATTATAGCTGAGTTTTTCATTAGCACTGAGTGTCCCTACATTTCAGTAGCTTTTGAACTGATATTCTCTATTCTCCACCTCAAGCTTTTTATTAGTTTTGGCAATAAGGGAGCTCGAAGTAGAGCATATGGGCTGGCAGAGAAAATACAGACCATTGCTTGCAAAATGAAACAAAATGTATGTTCTGTTCATGATGACTTATGGTCATATTTGTCAGTCATCCCCAGGAAAGGTAAATGGACAGGCTGGAAGTGGGTTGCGAGAGGGTAGAACACCTTCGCAGGTGCACATGATGTCGTTTTCCAAAACCACTTTCTTTTCACTTGAATGATGTTATGTTTCAGGTGTGAGCATTTCAAGTGATTGCATTTTTGGTTATCATGATACTATAAAGTGAAAACCATCACAGAAAGGAGAACGTGCTACTGGGATATACTTGGCTTTATTTTCTGGATGCTGCGTAATCTTTGGCAAAAGGTAGCAGATGATTTATGGTTCATAAAGGATATATACTAAACCAGGCGTCTCTCTCCCCTGTGTAAGACCTTCAGCCTCGCACTGAGAATAAAGTCTCAGTTTGTCATACCCTGCCACTCACTACTTTGCCTCACCTGTGGCCTCTCTCCTATGTTCCCCGAACTGAGGTCATTCCCTCCACATCTCCAAGCCCAGCTTGGGTCTGTCTTGGGTGTTTTGCAAATGCTCTTTGTCTCCTTCCCACCTGCCTCCCTTTGCAAGACTAATTCCTCTCCTTGAGGTCTCAACTTTCCTTCATCTCAGAGACATCGCCATGTAAAGTGGTGGTCAGCACCCTTTTTCAAAACATTTACGCTCATCATTTGCAGTTTATTTAATATGTTTGCAAAAATTTTGACAAAGATTATTTTGATACATATAAAGCCCATCCACTTCTCATAACACCCTGTGAGGGAGGTAATAGGAATTCATCTTCCCATTTTACAGATGAGGAAACAGACCCACAGAGGTAAAGTCATTTTCCAGGGACACACAGATAGGAAGTGGCTGAGCCCAGTTCAAACTCAGATGGTTTGGTGTCTAAAGAGCATCCTCTTAACCACCATGCTAACTTGTCTCTCAGTGTGGTGTGACCCTCCATCAAACACTGTAACCATTGTCTCCCTCCAACTCCCGCAACTTTACTAACATGTTTTGTTGTTGTTTTTGCATTGTGAATATTGTAGAGCTGTAAAACCCATAAGGTGTTTTTTTTTTAATTTTTCATAAGGTTTTTAAAATTTTTTTTCATTACTGTCTTCTTCCACCTGTATTTGCTTAGGTCTTTTGTGTCTAGATAGTTGCTGGCCTTCATCTCCCACCTGTGTATATTGAACCAGCCCCTGTTGTCCTTATCTCACACCTGGTTCCTGTAGAAGCCTCCTAACTGATCTGCTTCTCGTGACTTCTCACTTCACCCTGTCATGTCAAACCATCCATCTTCTCCAGAACTGCTAGACAAGAATCTCATTAATATCAGATCACCAGCCTGCTCAGAGACTAAATAGTAGCTGCCTGTTGCCTACTATGTTCAGTGTAAACCTGTCCAGCTAGCCTTTGGCTTGTTCCTGCATCCACCCACATCGCGCTCATCCACACTTAACTTCTCCTGCTCTTAACCAGGACTCTCTGTTCTGACCAGAATGGTCTCAGTTTCCCTGTCTTGGGTTTTCATTCCTGTCTCTGCACCTTTCTTCAGGCTTTTGATCCAACATGACTGTACATGTAAGGATAAGACAGGGTCCTTGCACCCAGGAAATATTCCAACACTGTGAGCCAGGTGAGTAAGAGAGGTCAGGGAGGAGCATGACAGCCTGAGGGAGAGAAACTAGGGAAGGAGATCTTTGAAGTGGCTTTTTGAAGCGCACACATGTCTGCTCGAAGCAAAGAGTAAATGTTCACGAGATATACACTTCAGCTGACACTGATCTCTCTTTTATCACACAATACACACTTTGGTTTTAAACTATATCTTGTCTTTTATTATGCTCTTTTAAATTTGTCTGTTCGTTACCCCATTCCTTTAAAAAATTTTGTCTGTTTACCTATTCCTTGTACTTCAGGTTCGCCAGTAAGATCCTAACTCCTTGAAAGCAGAGATTGTATCTTCTGTTTCTCTTTTACTTCTCCCGAGTACTTCCCTGAACTCAGGATAATTGTATAATAAAAATTGGTTGGTTTCATTAAATAAGGCTGCAGCAGATGGCAGGTGCCTTGTAGGTGAACCTTTAAACACCTAATCTCTTACCTACCTGCTTTGAACATTAAGTTGCTTGGAGGTTTGGATTTCATGGTATCTGAATACATTTAAATATGTAATGTCCTACGATGCTAGAATTCTGCATCTACTTCTTTGTGTTATTTGATGTTTTTATGTTTGTATTTTGCTTCTGTGCGAAACACTTCTGCGTGTAATTTTCGTAACTTAAGGGGTATGTTAACGTATATCTGTTTGAGGTTAGAATTTTCACCATGTGAGAGGAGAGTTAAGACTGTGTGATTGGGACGTGTGTGTCCTTCAAAAGCTTTGTCCTTCAGCTTCACCGGGAAATTAAGGAATTTGAGTCTAAACACTGTCTTATGGAGTAGAATGTTTATCAGCATTAACTTAATCAGAATAAAAGACTTTAAGCCCAATTCTTGCCTGAATAGGAAACTGACTTAGGTGAAGAGAATCTAACTGAGTTCTTGAGAGTTGAGCAAACCTTTTCCTGTCCTTCTGTTCAAACCTTTCTTTGCTTTCTCTACCTTTGAACAAATTCAAAAGGCCTTACTCTCAAGAGATGATCTTTTCTATTTTACCAAGAAGATTAGGAATGTGAATGTCATTTTTTCTTTTTCCTTCTGATTTTACTTATGTTCCCTTGTCTCTGGGGAAAAAAAAAAAAAGACATGAACTGTGGTTGATGACATTGCTGGCCTCACTGACAGCCTGCTTTGACTTTCCGCTTACATCTTCCCCTGCCCCCCACTGCCCCATTTCTGGTATTGCGATTTCTTTATTTTCCAACCCCCTTCACCTATCCCCTTCCCCCTCCCCCTGCAACCTCCAAACTATTTTCTGGCTCTGAGTTTGTTTTCGAGGTTCCACATTGGAGCGACTCTCCAGTATTTGTCTTTGCTCATATTTCCGGACCCGTCAGTCTGTCTCCGGTGTTCTCCTGTCCCCACAGCCCCTGTAATGCTGCATAGCTATGTCTTTCCAATTGTCTACCTTGCCTTTGGCTTCCCGTTCCATAGAATGGGCCTACATGGTGCTACCAGAATAATTTTCAGAGAACAGGTCAATGACCAAGCTAGTTCTCTGCTCAGAGATTTCAGTGGCTCCTTAACGCACACAGGATCAAACCAAGTCTCAGTTTGGCCACAGTGTGGCCCCAGTTAAAATTCCCATCCCTGTCTCTTACTTCCTGTCCTTGGTTTACTCTTTTTTTTTTTTTTTTTTTCCCCTAGCCAATCAGGGCAACTTGTTCCTGAATAGATTCTTCTTTTGTTCTTCTTTGGAAGAACTTATATATCCATACTTCAGAGGCTCTTGGTTCTGTTTTCTCCACAAAGTCTTTCAGAATTCATTTGTATTTTTTTCATCTTTATTTCCTTATTTCTATAGGGCTTTGTTTATACCACTGTTTTGGTACTTAGCACGTCTTCCCTTAATCCATTATTTTCCTAAGTGTTCCCAGTAGATGTTTTAAGTTAAAAGAATGGTGCAATTTGAGCCACCAAAAGAAATGAAATCTTGCCATTTGCAACAATGTGGATGGAACTAGAGGGTGTTGTGCTGAGCGAAATAAGTCAATCAGAGAAAAACAGTTATTATATGATCTCCCTGATATGAGGAATTTGAGAGGCAGGACTAGGGGTCGTGGGGGGTAGGAAAGGAAAAATGAAACAAGTTGGAATTGGGAGGGAGACAAACCATAAGAGACTCTCTTAATCTCACAAAACAAACTGAGGGTTGCTGGGGGGTGGTGGTAGGGATAGGATGGTTGGGTGATGGACATTGGGAAGCGTATGTGCTGTGGTGAGTGCTGCGAATTGTGTAAGACTGATGATTCACAGACCTGTACCCCTGGGGCAAATAATATATGTTAGTAAAAATAATTAAAAAAAAAAAGAATGATGCAATTTGAGAGATTTCTTTTTTCTTTTCTTTCCTTTTCCTTTCTTTTTCCTTTCCTTTTCCTTGCCTCTTTCCTTTCCTTTCCTCTCTCCTTTCCTTCCCTTCCCCTGTCCTTTCTCTCCATGCCTGTGTTGAGACCCTGAGGTTGAAAGTGACAGGCTCTACTGACTAAGCCAGCCAGGCACGTGAGGGATTTCATATGTAGAGAGCTACTATCCCCACCACCTAAGCCTCATGCAGAAGGAAGGCATAGCAACATATATGAAGCACAGGAAAGAAAATAAGCAGCTTAATTTGGTTTACTTCAGCATTTCCCAAACTTCTAAAAAAATATTTTTTTCTTATAAAATACAAACATATAGTGCAAAACACTTTGGAAAATACTTAAACTAGATTCTTGTAGGCCTGTCTGTTGTACAGATTGGAAACTCTTTGAAAATAACTACTGGCCTTTTATTATTTTCCTGCCTTAGCATCTCGTAGATAATGTTTATTAAATGAAGTTGCATTGCTTCTCAGCCCTTTGGCTAAGATCAAGTGTAAATGAAGTTGCATTGCCAGGCAAGACTTAATGTTTCTTTGGAGACCTGAAATATGATATTAACAAAGCAAGCTGATCTGCCATGTCTTGTAACTGACACATATACAGTCAGTCCTCAGTGTCTTTAAAAGGGTGTACTTAAGTTGCACTAATAGGGTGTGCCTATTTTTCCAATAATTGTGTGTGCCTGTGTTTGTGTGTTCATGTGTGTGTGCATGTATACTTGTTTAAATAACCCAGAAAAGGAAAATTGGACAAAGTGGCCTGATTTTCTAGGTTTTTCATCATCTTTGAATCTTTTGCAATCTTTGCTTTTATACGTATGCTGTAATTTAAGAAAACAAAATTTAAAGTAAAACCTAGGCTTATTAAAAACACAGCACTAGGCAAATTGGTGATGGGTTTTGGTGATAGGAAATACCATACAAATATGGTATTTTATTTATTTTTTAAAGCATTTTATTTATTTTGGAGGGAGAAAGGCAGAGGGAGAGGAAGAATCCCAAGTAGGCTTCACACCCAGCATGGAACCCAACATAGGGCTTGATCTCACAACCCTGAGATCATGACCCAAGTTGAGTCTGATGCTCAACTGACTGAGCTACCCAGGCGCCCCCATAACATGATATTTAAAAACCAAGATTCCTATTGGAATGGAAAATACCAGTTAGCATTGGAATTCACAGACCTTTCATGAGTACATCGAATATATAATGATATGGTCATGCAGAGTCTCGGCTAAGGAGATGAATGAACAGAACTGTTCAATTTAGTAATTTTTGTTAAAACTAGTAAACCAACAACACACATCACCACAACAGAATCTCAGACTGGTAGTAATGCTACGTTCATAGAGCAGCCTTTGTTCTGAAGCTGTTTTTTACTAGGTATGGGCATGTTATTATGCACACGCATAAAGGTTTATAAGTGCAAATAACATGGGCATGAATATTCACAGTATCCCTTCTTTTAGCTCTAAAACTAACTACTTCCTGGAATCAGCAAGGTTGAGCTTAGGAGGCAGAATGGAATTTAACCCTTTGCTCTAGCTGTGCCTGGACCAAATCCACTGGATTTCTTCAGACTGGGAAGAATTTCATCCTCTGACCTGTGGATCCTCTGACCACATGCAAATCACCACATGATTTGCATGTGGTGGGGGAATCTTTCTAATTGTTAACTACCGCAATTCTAAATGAGTCCTTTGAATTCTCTTTAAGTTCTTTATTCTCTTTTTTTCCTTCTAGGCTCCAACCAGGAATGGAGACACCATTGGATGTTTTGTCAAGGGCAGCATCTCTGGTGCATGCTGATGATGAAAAACGTAAGTCAGAAACCTGTTTTAAAGTGATTTTTACCTATGGCCTCTTGTCTCCTGCATTATAATAGACTCATGTGTTTCTCCATGCAGTTCATTTTGGTTGTTTTCTTCAGGGATAACAGCTTAGTACCCTCATTTTTATTTTCAAATGCTAGAACATGTAAGTTTTATAAATGTCATCTTTGGGTGCTAGAACTCTAAGGGTTAACTCAAGGAATTCTTGGCCTTTCTGGCTTCCTGGCTCTTGCGTGGAGATAGTCCTTAAGTGTCTCTGGAAGTTTAGATAAATGTATGTTGCTTGACAGACTAATTGGCCAGGAGAGAATTAGAGGTGGAAAAAAATCAAGATCATTCCTGTCATAGGAATATGCAATGCATATAATGGAAAACAGTCTTGAAAATTCCATTTGTATCGGTGAGAAAGAGCAAATATTGGGGAAAAATTCACTAATGTGGTGGAGGACAGACGAAAGGAAAGAGAACATGATGTGGTCCTCCATGAGATAACTCCACAATGCGTTAAAGTGGTTTTCCTGCTCACCCTAAGGTATATATATATATATATATATATTTTTTTTTTTTTTTAAAGATTTTATTTATTTATTTGACAGAGATCACAAGTAGGCAGAGAGGCAGGCAGAGAGAGAGAGGAGGAAGCAGGCTCCCCATGGAGCAGAGAGCCCGATGTGGGGCTCGATCCTAGGACTCTGGGATCATGCCCTGAGCCGAAGGCAGAGGCTTAACCCACTGAGCCACCCAGGCATTCCAGTTTATTTGTTTTTAAATGTTCTTGTTCAATGTTAAAATTGCTTCCTGAACAATATTTGTGAGAATGGCTGGGAACAAAGTTAAGTGTTCTTTTCCTAAACAATGAAATGCTAATAACAAAAGAAATATCTGAGGTTGGGCTTTTATACATTATAAGTTCTTAAAGATGAACTGCTTTCGAGCTTAGTGCTTAATGAATTGGCAGGCTGGAAGGTGCTTGTTCTTAAAATGTAAGCTCTGCCTTTTCACGGGCCAAGACTTTTGGTTTTCTGAGCCTTGGTTTCCTCATTACTAATATGAAATGGCAGCGCTTTAGAAGGTATTCGTGAGGATTCAATGAGGTATTGTATGGATGGTGCTTATCTTAGCTCTCAGCTCCTGATGGGGACTGCCACATTCTGTCCTCTTTTGGCACTTTGTTGGCTTCTGGTAGGATTTATTCTAGTCTCTGTATTTATCAGTGTGTCTGTATCCTTCCACCCTCTCCTACTACCAACACTCTTGCAAGGTTATCTTTAGACTAGTGATTGGACGAGATAACAATTAGAGGTTTTTTGTTTTTTTTTTTTTCTTTTCAACCTCTTACATAATTTACATTTACTTAGCTTTTGATTGTTCCAAGGATATAACTACCCTTTGGTGTGGTATAATTATCCCTTGCTAAGGAAATTGAAGCTCAGGGATGTTAAGTGTCATTCCCAAGGACACTGAGCTAAGGAGAGGCAGCTCAGGTTGTAGGCTTTTATCTAACCCACAAAAACTCCTTTAAGCCTCTAAGATTGCAATACATGTTATTGACTTGAATAGCTAGTTACAAGCTTCATTAAGTATGAAAGTAGTTAATTTAGAAGTTTTTATACTTTATAAGACAGTATTTTAAATTTGTTTTACAATGCCCACGTTTAGTTAGGATTAGTAAAACAAGATGGTGTTTATACAAATAAAAAATAGAAGTAATGACCTCCGGACAGCCCTTTGTGTCTTGGGGGTAGAGAGTGAAAGTTTCTTCTCTTCTTGTGCTACTTTCTCAGGTTCAGCCCTGGAACCCAGCTTCAGCGGCACTGTGTTCAGGCTGGAGACCAATTCAATGAGCAATGATTAGACTCTTATGTATAAGGGGCATACACAGATGAACAAGGGACAGACACTGCCTTTATGGAGCTGATGAACTTAACTCTTGCAGCTGTAAAATGTATAGTAGGGGGAGACTGGGCATACTTGGTGATAAAAACAGAATGATAATTTCAAGGGCTAGAGGAATTCTTACTTACCTCCTGTGTTTAACACAGTAGTTAGTGATTTGCAGAGTCAGGATCTATGCATATGCAAGGCCAGAACGATCACAGAGTAGACTTTATTCTGGAATATTCTTCTTTGGACCCTCCTGATTCCAGTTGGTTTAGGAATGGGCTATCATGATTCCGGAATCCCTCTGAAATAATTTCAGTTTCTCAGGATCCTTTTCTTTCTTTCTTTATTTTTAAAAAGATTTTATTTATTTATTTGACAGAGAGAGAGAGAGAGAGAGAGAGATCACAAGTAGGCAGAGAGGCAGGCAGAGAGAGAGGGGGAAGCAGGCTGCCTGCTGAGCAGAGAGCCTGATGCGGGGCTCCATCCCAGGACCCTGAGATCATGACCTGAGCCGAAGGCAAAGGCTTAACCCACTAAGCCACCCAGGTGCCCCCCCCTTTCTTATATTTAAAGAAGAGGAAAAAAGTCCAAAGATGTCTGTAATCATTATTATTAACATGTAGACAACATTTTTAGAAACTTTTAACAGTGGTGGTGTGTGGATCACCACCCATGAGAGCACAGAGTTCAAAAACTAGGCATTTGTTTATTTTTTGTTATCTAGTAATGGAAGTATGTGATAACTTCTGTAATTTATAGGTAAAGTTGAGCATTAAGTTCAGAGTCTTCCAGTAGATTTCTTAAGACTTACTTGGGCTTGTTCAGCCTGAATCAGCTTTCTCTGCCCTAGATTAATTCTGTTTTAGCTTTTGTTATAAATTGCTGTTACACTTAACATTCTCCTCAACACTTTAAGAAAGTCTTGTGTATGTAATCTGATTTGGGTGTCTTATTACAAACAGAAAAATGTTCTACTACTTGAGATCGGTTTCCCGACTCCCGTAGGTGACCTGAATGACTGTCTTCTCTTTGGCTCACAGAGAACCGAAAACTCAGGCATTTTTGAAGATGTTATTGTTTGAGCATTTGAAGAGAACAGTGGCTATTAGGACTCAAGTCTATAATACCTGATAGCCTTAAGGCTTCATTATGTCTACTAGCAGAGAATAAAAGAAATATCTCAATGGTACACTGTAGAGCTGAAGTCAATAGTGAAATGGTGGTTTTGTAGTAACACAATAGTCATTTATCTGGATGGCCTAGAAGGAGCACATTTACTTAAAATAATTATTCCACTGCTCATGAGACATTGATTTAATCAGCATCCAGGGTAATCCTGGAAGGTACTTATGAAAATACAACGTGAGATTGCCCATTTTCCATGTGCTGGAGCAATCTCTCCTTTCAGTTGTGATTAATACTGTTGCTGGGAAGACCCCAGCCTTTTGCTAGGTCTGCAGTCAAAATGCAACAAAATTTGAGGACAGGACACTTAAACACTGAGGTTTATTAGCACAACGTTTTGTTGCGTCTTTAACGCAATACTTCATTTTATCGTAATGTGTACAAAATATTTTTGGTAATTTTGTTGGGGTAGGTTCTGATGGTAAGATGTTCTTGTGTCTGCTGACCTCTTCACTTAGATTAAAATAATTTTAAGAAATGTGTGGTTTTGGTTTTGAGGATTTTGGTGGAGGGGAGGAGGGGATAGCACTTTTCGATCTGCTCTGATGAGCATGCCTACCATCAGAAAAAGCGGGATAAGGTTGGTGTGACTGATGTGGAGAGAACAGGAAAGGAAGGTGGCCTTGGCAGGAGTTGCTGTACCTGCCAGCACCTAGAAATTCACCAGCTCCTCACTTGCGGAAGGTCAGTGAAGTTTGATCATAAATTGCCGTAATCCTTCCAAGTAAAGTACTGCCAGGCTTGCAAGCTTTTCTTATTTGGGGGTTGGGGGGGTCTGATGCCCCAGATGCATGGGATATTTTCATGTATATAGATTGTGGTCCATTTTGCCTTAAAAAGGAAGAAAGAAGCCTGTCTGATTACTTATAACATAATGATCAGTTGCACTCACTTACTGTTTTCTCAGATAAATTTCCTTCCTGCGAGATCGCGACCAGCCTTTGCATCAATAAAGTATCCGGTTGTGGTGTGCACAGGTTGTGGGTGCTTTTGCCACCACTTTGCTTTGAGCAACTCAGCAGGGTGGGCTCCTGATTTGTTTCTTTCTTCCTCTCTTCTTAGTCTCCTGTTTTTCCTCAGCATCTGTTAGGGTGACTTTCAAACATTTTTGCCAATGCACAGTACAAAAGCATTGTGACCCTTGTATTGATATATTGACATAAGTGATACAAAAGCTGCATGCAACAAAGATTACCCTGATTTGCATGGTGAGATGCCTGCCTTTTTTTTTTTTTTTAAATTTTACTTATTTATTTGACAGAGATCACAAGTAGGCAGAGAGGCAGGCAGAGAGAGGAGGAAGCAGGCTCCCTGCTGAGCAGGGGCTTGATCCCAGGACCCTGGGATCATGACCTGAGCCTAAGGCAGAGGCTAAACCACTGAGCCACCCAGGCATCCCGAGATGCCCGTTTTGTTCTTTATATTTTACTTTATTTAAAGGAGAGTGGAGTCATGACTCATTAAATACACTTTAGGATCCACTGATGAATTGGGGCCTGCACTTGAAAGAACATGATTCAGTTATATCTCCTTTGTTGGATAAACTTGCTGCTGGCTCCTCCCTTCACGTACTGGGAAAACCTGACTAACACATGGGTCATGAAGATATCATGAGCATGTCTGAATGCTCTGGTATTCAGACATGCTGGAATAGATTGGTGACTAGACAGAAGTGACATCATCAGATTCTCTTTCAAGAGTACTGGAGGACTTGGCATGCTTCTTGTGAGTGAGCAAACGTGACTAGTCCATTAGAGGCAGTTCCTCCCTCTTTCAGCCTCTGTTCCCAGATTTTAGAGGGGTGCTCAAGAAAATGGTCATTTTCCTTTGCTTAAATTTATTTAGTTCCATCTTGTTCCCTAAAGTGTCCTCCTAACTGTACCATGGCTGTGTTGAGATTGCCTAGTAGATCTTAATTGAGAGGAGAGCCATCTGATCATTTGTAGCCTAATTTGGTGGCTTTGATCATTGCATTAGTGATTTTTATTCTTCATAGCTTAAAACACCCAAGAGGGATACTGTGTATTTCCATTCATGACAGTGGCTTGTTGTGGCAGTGATTTCCAAAGAGAGGAGGAAGGGGTGTTTGTAAGCATTCTGAAAATACCTTACCAGGTGGTCCTGTTGTTGGGTCCCTTCTCCCAGCTGAGTTAATGGTCTCATGATACTGTGGGCAATTCTGGATCTGGATCTTGAAGAAGGAGGGGCTAGGTCCTCCTAAGTGTGAGGTGCTCTAATTCCTTGGCTATCATATATTCTTCCACCAAATGCACCAGTGGTTTATATTTTGTCCCATTTCCTCTATTATTGTCTCTCTCATATATATGTGCATATATTTGTATATATATATGTGTGTATATATATATATATGCAGATTATTTTTCCTGAAACGCTTGAGAGCAGGAGATATCATGCCTCTGTACTCCTAGGTACTTCAGTTATGTATTTCCTATACATGAGAATGTTCTCTTGCATAATCACAATATGGTTATCCTTATTAAAATGTTACTTGAATATATATAAGCATAAAACTAGGCATAAAATCTTTATGCATATAGCTCTTTAGCAACTTTTAACCAGAATATGAATTCATAATTTAAATGCAGCCATAAAAGTTAGCCGTGATATGGTAGATAGTAATCTGCTCCAACTAAAGCCTGTTTCTCCAGTGTGGTCCTACTTCCATGCTGGGTTTTATTCTTCAGTGTCAGATGCCTGTACTGCAAAAGTGTCCTTTGACACAGGTTCTTCCCCACGTTGATCTTTGCAGATTCTTCTAAAATACTTCATTGTACAGATGGTAGTGACATAAGTTGGCCTTCTTTTAGTGCCTGTTTGGATTTCATATTAGGCTTATTTCTATCCTCTTCTCATTAGGCCAGGAAGAAATGCAGAGAGTCCCTGAAATCATGTGCCAGTACCTGGTTGTACAGTAAATGTCTGATTTTTTCCCCCCAGATTTTCCTTTTTGGAAGTAAGCTCTGTGGCCCACATGGGGCTCAAACTCACTACCTGGAGAACAAGAGTCGCATGCTCTCTTGACTGAGTGAGCCATTTGTCCCTGCTTATGTTAGATTTTTAAAGATTCTCATTAAAATAACAACACAAGTTAAAATTCCTCACAGACTTCTGAGCTTTGTCTATGGACCTCAGTTTAATCACTGTATTATCTCATTTAGTTCTCACAAAAACCCTATTAAGTAGGTATTCTGATTAGTTCCATTTTATAGATAAGGGAACTGAGGCTTATAGAGTTTAAATGATTTGGATACTAATTATAGTAATTTGTTATACTAATAAATAAGGATCCACAGCTGGTAGTGGCTATGCTGAGATTTGAACTCAGGCAGTGCGACTCTGAAGCCCAAGCCCATAATTTCTCTGCTGTCTGCCTTCTCATTGAAGACTGGGTTGCTGAGTGAATGCATGAATGCAGACATACATACATATATACATCCATACACATATAACTTCTGTAAAGCCCACCTCCACTAATAAGTTAGCCAAGAAGTTTTTCTTTGGAAGATGTTTCCCAACCAGTGAAATAGCATTTCTTGAGTATTAAGTAGCTGCGATCAGCCAAATGTGAAGAGGGGTGGTGGCTTGTTATTCAGGAGCCACAGGGACTCTGCCATGTGTGTCCGTGCCTCAGATGCTCTCCGCCACAGAACTCTTTCTATGGAGCCGTCTTTTCTGGTAAATCTCTCTCAGTTAAGACGCTCTGTTGGGAATGGGCGGCCTCCCAGAAGAGCAGATCCCTTATTGCCAAAGTAGTTCAAGTGGAGACGCGATAACCACTGTTCAGAGTCATTGTAGGAGAGACTTGGTGGGGGTGGGTGGGTGGCCACAGTTGCTGACCTCAGGTCCTGTGAGTCTGTTAGATCCTAGACTTACTCAAGGCCAGGATCCTGTTCCATACTGCTTTGTATTCCAAACTTCTACCATTTCATACATATGGTTGGCATTTAATAAACATCTGTTGGTAATAAAGTAACCACTGTAGTGAAAGGCTCATCTCTAAGGAATTAATTTATTTCACACTAGCAAAAATGACTCATTATAATTATCATTATTACTATTAATAATGTACAAATTGAAAGGAGTACTATATTCCACTTGATAGTAATTAATAGTTGATGAAACATTTTCATTTGACGGTTGTAACAGGAACTTTTGTAGTAGGCTGGGTGGGAGATGTCAGAGAAAAAAAATTAAGGCTGAAAAAGTTGGATGCCTAAATCAAGATTAAAGTGTTAAAAAGGGGTGCCTGGGTGGCTCAGTGGGTTAAAGCCTCTGCCTTCAGCTCAGGTCATGATCCCAGGGTCCTGGGATCGAGCCCTGCATTGGGCTCTCCACTTGGCTGGGAGCCTGCTTCCATTCCTCTCTCTCAAAAAAAAAAAAAAAATGTGTTAAAAAAAAAAAAAAGTGTGACCCTTCTCTCAATGCCTTCATGTGTAGTCATGCTGTGATTGCCAAAGACATGTCCTCTGTTCCTGGGGAGCGCAGCGGACTCCAGGGGAGGGAGGCATGAGATCTTGGGGGAGCTTGCCTCCTCCTCTGACTCCATGTTCCCAAGCCTCTTTGGGATTTTTGAAATTAAGGACTGTATTTACTGCCCTTTCTAAAGGTTGGAGTCATTAATAATATGCTTTGTGCTTTCAATTATCTCCCCTTTTGTGAATAATGGCATTGAAAATGTCATCTTCCAGAAGTTTATTTTACTTTTAAAAAGTCTATGAAACGTAAGGTGGGAGAGTATTTCTGTGCTAACTTAAGACACTCTAGGTGTGGTCACCTGCTTTAATCAAAGTTTGCCTCCCAGGGTAAGCACCTGGCATATAATCAGAAGGGCTCCCCTCCAGAGACAGCTACTACAAATGTCTCTGCTATTTTTGTACTTTTATATCAGCTCAAATTAGCATAATAAATGTTAGAAATGGATCTCCACTGGTGAAAATAATGGCTCGTTAATTAGCATAATGGATGTTGGAAATAGATTCTTCCACCGAATAGCTCTTCAGCCACTTGAGGGTGATTTATTATGTTTCCTTTAAACCAATATTTCTCAGTCTTTAGAAATCCATGCTTTCCTTTAATACACATAAAAATGTAATGAGCTACTTTAATG
This sequence comes from Mellivora capensis, assembly GCA_004024625.1. Taxonomy (NCBI): domain Eukaryota; kingdom Metazoa; phylum Chordata; class Mammalia; order Carnivora; family Mustelidae; genus Mellivora; species Mellivora capensis. The sequence continues at coordinate 206,058 of PISX010000113.1, read as the reverse complement.
TCGTTTGCAATTCAGTTTAAAATGTCAGAGTCAAGAATCCTTGGATGAAGTACTTTTTTTTTTTTTCACTTGATACCCATCTTCTTCAGTGTCCCCTTCCCAGTATGCTCCCTCTTTTCCCTAGCTGCCTCTGGAGAATCACTTACCCCCCCTCCCCCTCCCCAGCAGGATCATCCCAGCACCCGTAACCCTTCTCTGTTGCATAGGCCTTCTCAACTCACCGTTGGGAGTCACTATCTCCTTTGCCACCTCTGGCTCCTTCATGTCCCTCCTGTAATAGGTACATTCAGAGTAAACAATGATTTTTATGTGTGGTCTGGGGATAGTGTCCCCAGTACTGCCACCAGCGTTGATCTGGAGTTCTTTGGGATGGAAGGACAAAGGAAGTGGGAGGGCAGACTGGTGCTAGGGCAGGAAGTGGCCACGTGTCAGACTGTAGGGAGCAGGGGAATCCTGGAGAACACAGGGCTCTTTGCCCCTTTTCAGGAGGCAGCCACAGCCCAGCTCCAGTCATTCTCTTGTCAGAGCCAGCTCATGGGGAGGTGGCTGTCTCAGCTCCGGACGTCATGCTGGGAACTTGCAGTCAGCCTCCAGGGGCATATGGGCTTCTTTGGTCTTTCCTCCCAGTGGAGCCAGTTAACATTTACCAGCGTGCCCGGGCTTCCTGTGACTCCTTTTACATGGGAATATGGGGCCAGATTTGCCAAATTTTCTGATTCTTAAAAAAACAAACTGAATCCTGGATTTTTATGTAAAATGTGTAGATTTTTTAAAATGCCATGTGAGCTAAACAATCATTTCCTTGCCAAGATCGGACCTGTTAAGTGTCCCTCTAGTATGTGCTTTGTGGTCTAGTTTCAGTAATTCTATTAACATAACCTAAAATAATAGGAGATCAAAAAAAAAAGCAATCTGCATCAGATTTTCTCCCTCCTCTCACTGTAGTTGTGAATTACTAAAGCAATTCTTTAAGAGGTGAAAACATTGAACCACCTCCGGGTATCTCTCATTAGTTTAATAGGGAAGCTAATTTGGATATGTGTGTATTTTTTCTTTGCATTCAGATTTTCTGTTAAGAGATGGAGGCCACATCTTTGCTTTACCTTGTTTCGCTTTCTTTAAGATTTATTTTTCAGGCTTACAAAATACTTATTGACTTGATATGGGATGTGGATGTAATTTGCAGAAGGAATACGTTTCAGTTTACACTTATAGCATCAACTTAGATCAAACTGTTACATCCTTAGTGGGTTTAGATTTATTGTAACTGCCTTTTTATTGGATCAAACTCTTGATTCCTTGTAAATGAAATGAATAAATCTTTCCATTTGAAATCTGGGGAAGTTCCCATTTCCTTCTCTAAGATTGCCTTTCTCATAAACTTTATATGTGTTGTTTTTTCTCCCTCGGAAAAATATTGGTTAAATGTCACATCTTTCGTGGAACTTGCCATGTTTAACTAGATTGTAGTCACTTTTTTAGTGAACTTGACAAAGCAGAAATCTGTTTTGTTCACCAGTAAGCAGGGGTTGAGAAGAATGATTTTTCTTCTCCTTAGCAAAGTGTTCATTGAGGTGCTTCGAATAAAACAGTTTAAATTGCAAAAGAATATTTCATTTAGGAACTCAGGAGGACAGACTGGAATTTGGGGGCAAAATGGCAGCCTGAACACATGCCTTTAACTCCCTTCTTTTTAAAAATCCTTTAAAATAACAAAATATAGACATTAAAAAAAAAAATCTGTTATACTGCTAGAAAACCAGAAAAGGTGCCCACCTTCAGTAGACCAAAAGTTAGGAAGAATTCCTGGAAAACTGAAAACAGATGGCAGATGGGATTAGATTGACAAAAGGAAACAAAAACAAAAACAAAAAAATCATAACCCAAAACACAGGTGTAGAAGAAAATGGAATTAAAAGCAGAGCGTACAGTGACTAACTGCTACTGAGAGGAAGGGGCCCTAGAGCCAAATCCAGGAAACTAAAGTATTGCATTTTATGACAGTGATTCTTTGGCAAAGAACTGAGAACTGTGCTCTGAAGAAAGTGGGTGTAGGGATATGAGAGAAGCAGAGTAGAGCTTGATATCAGCATGGGCACCCCCAACAAAAAGCAGGGTGGCAAGGCAACGTAAGCCTTCCAGTAGGCAGGATCTTCACCACTAGAGGAAAGACTTTATTTCTGCAGGTTTGTGTCTGTCTCCCAGCCGCTGTCTTGCAGGTTTCCCGTTCATATGCCCTATAGCACAGCTGGGTCCCTAGACACTCCTCTACTATGTAAGAGTAGAGGTACTCTTCTCTATGTAAGAGAGCCTACGGTTGCCCCTCCCCAAGGAGAGACCTATTGCTAGACAGATGTGCGCGAGCTGCCCTTGTCGACTGACCTAGTCTTTTCTGCTGAAGTATGAATGAAAATCAAAGGATCATCCGACATTCAAGGAAAACAATAGGATGAGAGAAAGACCCAGAGTAAGAGACTTCGGGGAATACAGGAGAGGTTAAAAAAACGTTAGTTGGGGGCGCCCTGGGTGGCTCAGTGGGTTGAGGCCTCTGCTTTCAGCTCGGGTCATGATCCCGGGGTCCTGGGATCGAGCCCCATGTCGGGCTCTCTACTCCTCGGAGAGCCTGCTTCCTCCTCTCTCTCCCTGCCTGCCTCTCTTGCCTACTTGTGGTCTCTGTCTGTCAAATAAATAAATAAAATCTTAAAAAAAAAACCCAAAACACATTAGTTGGTATCTTCAAAAAAGCTTGAGGTAGTGACTATGTTAGATAATAGCCTGCTTTGAAAAAGTATTATTTTTGCAATAAAGTTCATGGAAATTTAAAATAGGGTTATTGAACTTCAGATATTAAATACATCAGCTTGAGAATCGGGTGGATATGATTAAAGACAAATTTAATGATCTGGAAGATAGGCAACAAAAGTTTGCAGAATATCACAAGGAACTTGGGAAGTAATAGAGATCTGAAACATCCACCAAATGGAAGTTCTGGTGGGGTGAAGCCAAAGAAGTACAGGGAAGATGCATTTATTAGAAAAATAGGAAATTAATGGGCCCACTGAACAACCAAAATAGTAACAGTCATAGTAGTAGTAACAATAACACCAAAGTAGAAAGAAAAGAATTCGCCTTTTATTTTTACAAATAAAAATGAAAATCAATAAACCTAAATGATAAAAAACTTTTTTTTTAATAGGCCAATAAATGACATAAATCTTTGGGGAATTTGATTAGGGAAAAGAGGATATATGCAGTTATAGAACATGAGAGATGACAAAAGGGGCATTATGATGAATATAGATGAGAATAATACACAAACACATATACATGTATAACAATGAAAAAAATGTAGGTGAAATGGATTATTTGAACACAGTCAGAAACCTGAATTGGTTGATCATTATAGGAAAAATTGAAGAGCGGTCAGAGATATGAGTCCTAGCCGGTTTTATAAGTAAATTTTATCAAATCTTCAAGAAACAAATCTCCCTATAACACTCTTCTAGTGTGTAGAGCACTTTCTAACTCCTTCTGTAAGGGCAGTATAATTATGATACCAGAAGTGGACAGGGAAAGCACTGTATACGTTACAAATCAGTTTCCCTTTTTTTTTTCCAGTTTCCTTTTTAACATAGATATGAAGATCCCAAATTAAATATTAAAAAAAGTCAGTCTAGCAGTGTATTAAAAGAACAACATATTACATGTCTAGGTAAATTTTTTGCATCACAGGAATGCAAGGATAGGTCAGTACAAGGAAGTCTTTTTTTTTTTTTTTTAAAGATTTTATTTATTTATTTGACAGAGATCATAAGTAGGCAGAGAAGCAGGCAGAGAGAGGGGGAAGCAGGCTCCCTGCTGAGCAGATGCGGGGCTCCATCCCAGGACCCTGAGATCATGACCTGAGCTGAAGGCAGAGGCTTAATCCACTGAGCCACTCAGGTGCCCCCATTTTTTTTTTTTTTTAAAGAACAAAGAAGTCTTATAAAGTAATAAATTATTTGTATTACTTTAGTAGATTAAAGAAGAAAAATCCGTGTAATGTACATGACAGAAATAAAAAGAAATTCAAAAATTCAGCATCAGTATATGATTAAAAACTTAGCAGGAGAAAAGAACTTTCTTACATTGATAAAAGTTAGTATATGTTTCAGCATCCGTATATGGTGACAACTTAGCATGAGCAAAAGAAACTTTCTTACATTAATAAAAGTAACCCATTAGAAACCCATGATCAGTATGCTTAACGACAAGACAGTTTAAGTCAGGATCAAGACAACTCAAATAGCATTGAACTTGAAGTTCTAGGTAATGAATTTTTTTCAGGGTTGTTTTTTTTTTTCAGTTTTTAATTTTATTTTAGCTCAGCATAGCTGAGTAATATATATATATAGCAAAGATACAGTGTTATATTAGTTTCAGGTGTACAATATAGTGATTCAATAGTTCTACACATTACTCAGTGCTCATCATGATAAGTATACTCTAAATCCCCTTTACCTCTTTCACATATCCTCCCACCCACCTCCCTTCTGGTAGCCATCATTTCGTTCTCTGTAGTTGAGAGTCTGTTTGTCTCTCTCTTTCTCTCTCTCCTTTGTTCAGTTATTTTGTTTCTCAAATGCTGAGTATGAGCAAAATCATATGGTGTCTTTCTCTGACTTATTTTGCTTAGCATTATACTCTCTGGCTTCATCTGTGGTGTTGCAAATGTCAAGATTTCTTTCTTTTTTATGGCTCAATAATATTCTCTCTCTCTCTCTCACACACAACCTACATCTTCTTTATCCATTTATCTATCAATGGACATTTGGGCTGCTTCCATATTTGCCTGTTGTAATGAATGCTGCTGTAAACATAGGGGTGCACGTATCCCTTTGAATTAGTGTTTTTTCCTTTGGGGGCAAATACCCAGTAGTTCGACTGTTGGATCATAGGGTAGTTATATTTTTAACTTTTTGAGGAACCTCCATACTGTTTTCCACAATAGTTTGCATTCCCACTAACAGTGTACAAGGGTTCCTGTTTCTCCACATCTTCCCCAACACTTGTTTCTTGTGTTTTTTATTTCAGCCATTCTGACCATGTGAGGTGATGTCTCATTGTAGTTTTGTGTTTTTTTTTTAAAGATTTTATTTATTTATTTGAGAGAGAGGCAGTGAGAGAGCATGAGCGAGGAGAAGGTCAGAGGGAGAAGCAGACTCCCCGTGGAGCTGGGAGCCTGATGCGGGACTCCATCCCGGGTCTCCGGGATCATGACCTGAGCCGAAGGCAGTCGTCCAACCAACTGAGCCACCCAGGCGTCCCTCATTGTAGTTTTTATTTGCATTTCCTGATGATGAGTGATGTTGAATGCCTTTTGTCCATCTGGATGTCTTCTTTGAGAAATGTCTGTTCACGTCTTCTGCCCATTTTTAAATTGGATTATTTGTTTTCCTGGTGTAAGTTCTTTATATATTTTGCATACTCACCCTTTATTGAATATGTCATTTGCAAATATCTTCTCCAATTCAGTAGGTTGCTTTTTAGTTTTGTTAATTGTTTCTTCACTGTGTAGTAGCTTTTTATTTTTATTTCTTTTAAAGATTTTATTTATTTACTTGACAGAGATCACAGGTAGGCAGAGAGGCAGGCAGAGAGAGGAGGAAGCAGGCTCCCTGCTGAGCAGAGAGCCCGATGCGGCTGGATCCCAGGACCCTGAGATCATGACCTGAGCCAAAGGCAGAGGCTTTAACCCACTGAGCCACCCAGGCGCCCCTAGCTTTTTATTTTGATGTAGTTCCAATAGTTTATTTTTGCTTTTATTTCCCTTGCCCCAGGAGTCATAGCTAGAAAAATGTTTCTGTGGCTTATGTCAGAGAAATTACTACCTGTGCTCTTTTCTAGGATTTTTATGGTTCAGGGACTACATTTGGGCCTTTAATCCATTTTGAGTTCATTTCTGTTTAGGGTGTAAGAATGTGGTCAGTTTCATTCTTTTGCATGTAGCTGTCCAGTTTTCCTAACAGCATTTATTGAAGAGACTTTTTCCCATCACGTATTTTTGCCTCTTTTGTTCAAGATTAATTGACCGTATACTTCGTATACTTGTGGGTTTATTTCTGGGTTTTCTGTTCTTTTTCATTGATCTATGTGTCTGTTTTATGCCTGCCTTATACTGCTTTGATTACTACAGCTTTTTTTTTTTTTTTTAAATATTGTATTTGTTTGTTTGAAAAAGACACAGCAAGAGAAGGAACACATGCAGGGGGAGTGTGAGAGGGAGAAGCAGGCCTCCCGCTGAGCAGGGATCCTGATGCTGGGCTCCATCCCAGGACCCTGGGATCATGACCTGAGCCAAAGGCAGAGGCTTAATCACTGAACCACCCAGGTGCCTGATTACTACAGCTTTGTAATATAACTTGAAATCTGGACTGTGATACTTGCAGTTTTGTTTCTTTTTCAGGATTACTTTGGCTCTTAGGGGTCTTTTGTAGTTCCACATATATTTTAGGATTGTTCTAGGGGCGCCTGGGTGGCTCAGTGGGTTAAGCCTCTGCCTCCAGCTCAGGTCATGATCTCAGGGTCCTGGGATCGAGCCCCCGCATTGATTGGGCTCTCTGCTCAGCGGGGAGCCTGCTTCCCCCTCTCTTTCTGCCTGCCTCTCTGCCTATTTGTGATCTTTCTCTCTGTGAAATAAATAAATAAAATCTTTAAAAAAAATTTAGGATTGTTCTAGTTCTGTGAAAAATGCTGTTGGTGTTTTGATAGGGATTGAATTCTAGCCAGCAAATTTTCAAAAACTGAAAGATATAGGCAAAATTGTAATTGTCAGATGTTTATAAATAGTCTACTAGAAAAATCATTATGTCCCCATGTATTATAATGGGGAAAAACTACTAGAACTAATAAAAGACTCAAATAAGGTGGCTAATTATAAAAGTAGCATTTAAAAAAAATCAATATTGTCCTATTCACCTGTAATAACCAGTTAGAAATTACCTCTAGAAAAGTCTTATTCACATACCAACCATAGATATAAAATATTTAGGAAAATACCTAACAAGAAACACATAAGACCCACCTGAAGAAATCATAGAAGGACATGTTGAAGGACATGGAGATGATCTGAATAAAAGAAAATACCATATTCCTGAGTAGAAAGATTCAGTCAAATAAAGGTGTCAGTTACATTCATTTTAATCTTTTTAATCCTAATCAGATTACGTAATTCAGTATGATCCTAGTCAGCATATCAAAGGTAATTTTTAAATTGATAAAATTATCAGAATTTTTGAAAAATAAAGGGTAAGGAGGGAAGGAACTTGTGATGTCAGGCACTAAAAAACTATAAATTTTATTACTATAAAGTAATTAAAATGGGGTAATATTGGCATCAGGATACCTAGAGCAGTATTTTTTTTTTTAAAGATTTTATTTATTTGACAGACAGAGATCACAAGTAGGCAGAGAGGCAGGCAGAGAGAGAAAAGGGGAAGCAGGCTCCTTGCTGAGCAGAGAGCCCGATGTAGGGCTCCATCCCAGGACCCTGGGATCATGACCTGAGCCAAAGGCAGAGGCTTTAACCCACTGAGCCACCCAGGCGCCCCTCTAGAGCAGTATTTATTAAATTTTTTAAAAACTGCAATCCAGGGTGCCTGGATGGCTCAGTGGGTTGAGCCTCTGCCTTTGGCTCGGGTCATGATCTCAGGGTCCTGGGATCGAGCCCTGCATCAGGCTCTCTGCTCAGCGGGGAGACTGCTTCCTTCTCTCTCTCTCTCCTTGCTTTTCTGCCTACTTGTGATCTCTGTCTCTGTCAAATAAATAAATAAAATCTTAAAAAAAAAAAAAAAGAAAACTGCAATCCATAGCAGCAATGCATTTTACAGTCAAATCAGATTTGACTGTCCAGATTCATAGGATAAATGGAGATAGTGTGCAGGAAGTTTGTTGGGGGGGGGGGCTGTCAGGATTGTTCCTCTGAGGGAAGGGAAGCACACAGGAGCAGAAGGAGAAGTTGGGCTCCTGGGCAGTCCCAGCAGGTTCTGCCCCTCTCTTCTGCCTCAGGCTGTCTTCTGGTGAACTGGGCTTATAGCAGACCTCTGTGCAAACAGATGCTAGTTTAGGATTACTGGGCTGGTGAGGACCTTGATTATTCTCTTGTTCAACCTTCTTTCTGATGCACAGCTCCCCTCTGCAATATTCTTTATGTTTAGCTCTCTTCCTCTGCTTGAAGGTAAGAGATGGGAGTTTATTATGTAACCACACTATCAGTGTTGAGCACTTGGAGGAGTTAGACCGCTTTTATTGTTGTTATTAGTATTTTCAAAATTTTATTCATTTGAGATAGAGTGTGTGTGTGGGCGGGCACTCGCATGTACAAGCAGGGGGGAGGGGCAGAGGGAGAGGGAGAAGCAGACTCCCTCTTGAGCAGGGAGCCTGACACACAGGGGTTCTCAGTCCCAAGGCCTGAGCCAAAGTCAGATGCTTAATCAGCTGAGCCACCCAGGCACCCCTAGAGCACTTTTACTATTGAGTGAAAATCTGCATTCCTGTAACATTCGCTCCTTAGACCCACTTCTCCCAGCTACTCAGAATACCTCTTCCAATCCTTGTTATAGTTCCAATTTCTACCCTTGGGAAAATTGAAGAAAGTTACATTTCTTTTAAGTTTCTTCTTTAATCCTTTTGAAATATTTCATTTTCTCACCTATTTCTTATATGATCTCCTTTCTTTATTTTTTCCTCCAGCTTTATTGAGGTATAATTGACAAAACTGTGTATACTTAAGATGTGCAGCATGATGGTTTGATATGTGTATGCAGTGTAAATGATTACCAGTCGAGTTAGTTAATACATCCATCACCTCACATTAGCAATTTTGTGTGTATGTGTGTGTGTGAAAACTTAAAATCTATTCCATTAGCAAATTTCAAGTATGCAGTACAGTTTTTTCACCTGTAGTCACCAGTGCTGTACATTAGATCCTCAGAACTTATTTATCCTTAACTGAACATTTATGCCCTTTGACCAATTTCTCCCCTGCACCCTCCCCCCACCCCTGGCAATTAATTTTCTACTCTCTGTTTCTATGAGTTTGACTTTTTTAGATAGCATGTATAAGTGAGATCATACCATATTTATATTTTGTTTATTTCACGTAGCATGTCCTCCAGATTCATCCATGTTGTCACGAATGGCAGGATTTTCTTTGTGTGTGGGTGCACATGCATGTGTGAATAATGCTGCACTGTGTACATATACACACTACATTTTCTTTATCCAGTCATCCATTGATGGACACTTAAGTTGTTTCCCTATCTTGGCTATTGTGAATAAGGCTAAAGTGGACATGGGAGTGCAGGTGTCTCCTCCAGATGTTATTTTCATTTCCTTAGTGTATATACCCAGATGTGGGATTGCTGGACTATATAATAATTCTATTTTTTAATTTTTTGAGGAAACTCCATACTGTTTTTCCCTAGAGGCTGTACCAATTTACATTCCTGGCAACAATTGTAGAAGGGTTTCCTTTTCTCCATGTCCTTGCCAATACTTGTTATCTCGTCTTTTTGATAATAGTCATCTTAACACATGTGAAATGATATTTCATTGTGCTTTTGATTTGCATTTCCTTGATGATTAGTTGATGTTGAGCCCCTTTCATATATCTTTTGGCTATTTGTATATCTTCTTCAGAAAAATATCCAAGTTCTTTGCCCACGTTTTGATCAGGTAATTTGCTTTTTTTTTTGCTATTGAGTTGTATGAATTTCTTGTAAATTTTGAATGTCAACCCCTAACAGATATATAGTTTGCAGTTTTTTTCCTCTTCTATGGGAAGAGGAAATTTCATTTTGTTTTTCTTTTCTCAGTGCAGAAGCTTTTTAGTTTTATGCAATCCTGCTTGTTTATTTTTACTTTTGTTACTTTTGCTCTTGGTGTCATATTAAAAAAAAATCATTGACAAAACTAATAATCAAAGAGCTTATCCCCTGTGTTTTCTTTTAAGAGTTTTATGGTTTCATTTCTTATATTTAAGTCTTTAGTCCATTTTGAGTTGATTTTTGTATAAGGTATAAGATAAGGATCCTGTTCATTCTTTTGCATGTGGTTGTATAGTTTTCCCAACACTGTTTGTTTTACTTAAAAATTTTTAAATTTAAATTCAATTTAATTAACATATAGTATATTATTAATTTTAGGAGTAGAATTTAGTGATTCATCAGTTGCATATAACACCCAGTGCTCATTACTTCAAGTGCCCTCCTTAATGCCCATCGCCCAGTTATCCCATCCCCCCAGCCACCATCTCTCCAGCAATCCTCAGTTTGTTTCCTACAGTTAAGAGTCTCTTATGGTTTGCCTCTCTCTCTGTTTTCCTCTGATTTTATTTTTTCTTCCCCTCCCCTGTGTTCATCAGTTTTGTTTCTTAAATTCCACATATGAATGAAATCATGTGGTATTTGTCTTTCTCTGACTTATTTCAATTAGTATAATACCCCCTAGTTATATCCACATTGTTGAAAACGGTAAGATTTCATTCTTTTTGATGGCTGAGTAATACTGCATTTTGTGTATATACCACATCTTCTTTATCCATTCATCTGTCGATGGATATCTGGGCTCTTGCCATATTTTGGCAATTGTGGACATTGCTGCTATAAACATTGGGGAGCATGTGCCCTTGTGAGTCATTGTGTTTGTATCTTTTGGGTAAGTACCTAGTAGTGCGATTGCTGGGTTAGCTCTATTTTTAACTTTTTTTTTTCTTTCTTTCTTTCTTTCTTTTTTTCTTTCTTTCTTTATTTGTCAGAGAGAGAGAGAGAGAGAGAGAGCACAGGCAGACAGAGTTAGAGGGAGAAGCAGGCTCCCTGCTGAGCAAGGAGCCCGATGTGGGATTTGATCCCAGGACGCTGGGATCATGACCTGAGCCGAAGGCAGCCGCTTAACCAACTGAGCCACCCAGGCGTCCCTATTTTTAACTTTTTGAGCAACCAACATACTGTTTTCCAGAGTGGCTGCACCAATTTGCATTCCCAACAGTGTAGGAGGGTTCCCCTTTCTCCACATCCTCGCCAACATCTCTTGTTTCCTGACTTTATTTTAGCCATTCTGACTGGTGTGAGGTGGTCTCTCACTGTGGTTTTGATCTGTATTTCCCTGATGCTGAGTGATCCAACACCATTTATTGAAGACTGTCCTTTCCCAGTCTGTATTCTTGGCTCCTTCTCATAGGTTAGTTGACTGTATATGTGTAGGTTTATTTCTGAATTCTCAATTGTGTTTTATTGCCCTATGTGTCTGTTTTTATCCAGTACCTTACCATTTTGATTACTATAACTTTCTAATATAGTTTGAAATCAGGAAAGGTGATGCCTCCAGCTTTGTTCTTTTTCAGTATTCCTTTGGCTATTCAGGGCCTCTTATGATTCCATACACATTTTAGGATTTTTTTTTCTGTATCTGTGAAAAATGCTATTGGAATTTTGATAGAGGTTGCATTGAATCTGTAGACTGCTTTGGGTAGTATGGACATTTTAATGGTAGTAATCTTCCAATCCATGGGTAGGAGATGGCTTTCCAGTCTTTAAAAAACATTTTATTTATTTATTTATTGAAGATTATTTATTTATTTATTTATTTATGCATGAGCAGGTAGGAGGGGAGGAGCCGAGGGAGAGGGACAAGCACACTCCACACTCAGTATGGAGCCTGATGTGGGGCTCAATCCCAGGCCACTGAGATCATGACCTGAGCTGAAATCAAGAGTTGGATGCTTGACTGACTGAGCCATTTAGGCGTTCCTCTTTCCATTTCCTTGTATGTCATCAATTTCTTTCATTTTTGTGGTTTTTTATATTCAGAACTTTCACCTCTTTGGTTAAATTTCTAAATCCCTTAGCATTATTAATTTTATTCTACATTGTTATTATTCTTTTTACATGTGGTTCAAACCAGGCCTTTGTCATATTACTCCCTTCTCCATACATATTATCAGTTATTATGCCATTTTAAGGAACTTTGTGTCAGCTGCTCTTTCTTTCTTTCTTTTTTTAAAAATTTCATTTATTTATTTGACACCGAGAGAGAGATCACAAGTAGGCAGAGAGGCAGGCAGAGAGGGGGAAGCAGACTCCCTGCTGAGCAGAGAGCCTGATGTGGGGCTCCATCCCAGGACCCTGAGATCATGACCTGAGCCTAAGGCAGAGGCTTAACCCACTGAGCCACCCAGGCACCCTCAGCTGCTCTTTCTACCTGAAATACTGTTCTCTCAAATCAGAATTCCTGGCTCCTTCATATTTGGTCCTCAATATGGACGTTTCCCAGGGCCACAGTATTACTTTCATGAGTCTGAGGCACTTTTGCCTTTGCAGATGTCTTTTGTCATTAAAAAAAAAAGGATTAAAAATTATACTTTATGACTGTATTATATAAAGATGAATATATTAATATTACATTTTAAAACATTCTCTGTAGCCTAAGCGTTCACATTTTCTTCTGATTTTGAAACAAACCATTTTCATGGGCCTCCCAAAATATTGCAGGCTCTAGGCACTGTGCCTTCCTTAGGGCAGGGTCGTGCTCTGTTGCATGATATTATGGTATGTATTATATTTCCTGCTGTATGCTTAGTGTCTAGAGCAGAGTCAGGCTCATGAATGAAAGAAGAAAGCAAGTGACACTAGGCTCCAAGTGGAGAATTCTCCTTTAGCTAAAGTACATGAGAATTGCATATTCCTAAAATGTTTAAGCGTTTATTAAGTTGGTTTTTTTTTTAAAGATTTTTACTTATTTGAGAGAGCGAGAGAATGAACAATAGCATGAGCAGAGGCAGAGGGCGAGGAAGAAGCAGGCTTCCCACTGAGCAGGGAGCCCAGTGTAGGACTCCATCCCAGGACCCTGGGATTACAACTGGAGCTGAAGGCAGATGCTCAACTAACTGAGCCACCCAGGTGCCTTCCCTTCTACCTTTTTTTTTTTTTTAAATGTTCAATTTTAAGGTTATTTCTAATTTTCCCATTTATGCATGATCCTAACCGTCTTTTATTCAGACAACTTCTCCATCCTCTTTTCCCCTTTAGGATTGTTTCTTTACAGTGAATTTCCAGACAGGAATTACTAGGTCCAAATTTGAGTGTATGCTTCTATCATGGCTGTCCTCTAGTCTTAAAAAAAATAAAACAAAACAAAACACTATTCTCTGGTTCTTATTTATCACATATAGTTGAATTTTCAGTTAAGTAACCTTTTGATATGTGGAGTGAATCGGTTACTTTTTTCTCTTTATTGTTTTAGATGTTGTTAGTTTATTATTTCCAAGTATGTATGAAATTCTTGAGGGTAGGATTCTATATTCTCAGCCCAGCACAGTATAGAACTTATCAGTAGGTGCTCAGTTTTGGTTGCTTGGTTGTGAAAAAAAAGGGAAGTTTAGGGAGGAAGCTAGTTCTGGGGGAAAGATGACAAAACATTATCTGTTCAGATGATCATTTCTAGCAGTCTGCATTTGGAATTTATTCCAGAAAGAATAACAGTCGATTCCATGGGAAGGGATCATCTGTGAGGGAGAGAAAATCATAGCAGATAAAAGCAAGGCAGATGAGCCCTGGGAAGGATAAGGAAGGGGAGGGGATGGGAAGGGCAGGGGAAGGATGCTGCCATGTACTGAGTACTATTACAGTGATGTGTGCATTTCTACATGCAGTCCTCATAGTAATTCTACCCTTCCATCCATCCATTCAACAAATATTTATTGAATGCTTCTGGCATGACAGGTGCCATGCTAAGTACTGACATGGAGGTATCATCTGCTTTGGCCAGTTGGTGGCAGAGATGGGGTGGGAAATCAGACTTCACTGACTTCATATTGTATATCCTTTCCAGTATGCTATTTCGGCATAGGTGAACATTAAATTGACTATTGGAGGGGTGCCTGGGTGGCCCAGTCAGTTAAGCGGCTGCCTTCTGCTCAGGTCATGATCCCAGAGTCCTGGGATCAAGGCCCACAGTGGGCTCCCTGCTTAGTGGGAAGCCTGCTTCTCCCTCTCCCACTCCCCCTGCTTGTATGCCCTCTCTTGCTGTCTCTTTCTCTTTGTGTCAAATAAATAAATAAAATCTTAAAAAAATAAATTGATTATTGGGAGTTAATCATGCACATTTTATTTAGAATTTTGTTAAGGGACTTGGTGTAAGTGCTATCCATGAGGAAAAAACAGTATCCACCAAGGCAGCAAGTGATGTCTTCCACTGTCCTCCCCACTGCCTTTCTGGAATTAATCTTAGTATATTATGAGACCCTGTATTTTAATGTAGTCTGCCTTGTATTCTAACGTGTTATTTGTCAATCTGTCTCTCCTACATATTTTGATATCACAGAGTATCTTTGGATAGTACTTTAAACAAGATAATTGTTTTATTTAAAATTGAATATTATTGTTTCTCTTAGTAGGTATGAATTTGTTAGAGTATTGGTATATTTGATTATCATACTGCTGAGGAAAATAGCACATGGTTATAATATTAGGGAATATTTAAAAATGAGATGGCTTAGGAACATCTCTTGCCTATAATTTTTAAAAAATGAATATACTTTGTGTTTTGGAAACTTTACAACGTAAACAAATAGGGAGAGCATTGTAATGGGCTGTCTTATTAGGATGATATGTTGAGGGTCAGCGCTAAACAAAAGCCAGTTTAAAAGGAAAGCAACATTGTGACCAGGAATGGGATTCCTGCTGGAACATAATTAGTATGTAGGTTAGAATTAATACTATGTTATCTCTGGAGTAAAAAATACCACGGTAATAAGAATTTAGCTGTGGGTCAGAGGTATTTTATTTGGTGTGAATCTTTAGGGATTCTGTTCTTGAGACCTGAGCTCTTGAGAACAGTAGCCTTCCTTCATTGAAGTTAGCCCATGAAATTAGATATATATATTTTTAAATTTTTTTGAATATTTTATTTATTTGAGAGAGAGAGAGCATGTGTGCATGAGCATGAGTTGGGGGGAGGGGCAGAGGCAGAGGGAGAGGGAGAAGCAGGCTCCTTTCTGACCAGGGAGCCGACTTGGGGCTTGATCCCAGGACCTTACGATCATGACCTAAGCCAAAGGCAGATGCTTAACCCACTGAACCGCCCAGGTGCCCCTTCTATTGATTATTTTTATAACTTCTATTATTTTAATTTTCTGGTGCTCTTTTTAAAAGCCACACCGTCTTCACCACACCATCTTCACCAGTGCTATATCTCTCTGAGGCAACTGATACATTAAAAAAAATTTCCTTTTTCAGTGGTCTTTGGGTTGCTTAGGTTGTTTTTGTTTTTTGTTTGTGTGTGTATGTGTGGTGTTTTTTGTTTTTTTTGTTTGATTTGGTCTCTTTCTTGCATGTTAGAAGCTTCCCTCAAATATCTGCTTGTCAGGGAAGAAATGACTGAGGTCAGTAAAAGGCAGAGGGAAGCTTGTACTCTGAGCCCCACATGAAATACCACCTTGCTCCTGTCAGAAGGGTATTCATCAAAAAGACAAGAAACAAGTGCTGGCAGGATTGTGGAGAAAGGGAACCTTGGTGCCCTATTGATGGGAATGTAGACTGGCATAGCCACCATGGAAAACAGTCTGGAGGTTTCCCCCCAAACTAAAATCGAGCTATCATTTGATCTAGGAGTCCTCCTTCTGGATATTTATCTGACGGAAACAGAAACAGGATATTGAAGAGACATGTACAGTTGCATGTTCATTGTGTCATTATTCACATTAGCTGAGACCAGGAAGCAACCTGTCAACCAGTGGATGAATGGTTAAAGGAAATGTGGTGTCTGTGTATACAGTGGAATATTATTCAGCTATACAAAGAAGGAACTCTTGCTATTTGCCACAGTATGGATGGACCTTGAGGGCATTATGCTAAGTTAAATAAGGCAGAGAAACACAAGTGTCATATGACCTCATTTAATTAGGTACAGTCTTAAAAAAAAAAAAACAGGGTCACCTGGGTGACTCAGTTGGTTATTGGTTAAGCGTCTGCCTTCAGCTCTGGTCATGATCCTGAAGTCCTGGGGTGGAGGCTTCCCTCCCCACTCACCCCTACCCCAAATAAGGCTCCCCGCTCAGCAGGGAGTCTGCTTCTCTCTCTCTCTCTCTCTCTCTTTTTTTTTTTTTTTGCTTCTCCCTGCCCTGCTTGTGTTCTCTCTCTCTCAAATAAATAAATAAATAAAACTTAAAAGTAAAATAAAATTTAAAAAACCAAACTCATAGGTACAGAGAACAGGTTGGTGGTTGCCAGAGACAGTAATGAAATGAGTAAAGAGACAGTAGATGAAATGAGTAAAGTGTGTCAAAAGGTATAGACTTCCAGTTATAAAATAAGTAAGTCCTGGGATGTGATGTATAATAGCCTGGTGGGTATAGTTAACAATACTGTATTGAATATTTGAATGTTGCTGAGAGTAGCCATTTAAAATTCTCATCAGAAAAAATTGTAACTGTGTGGTGATAGATGTTAATTAGGCCTATTGTGATATTTCCCAATACATACAAATATTGCATCAGTGTGTTGTATACCTGAAACTAACATAGTTATATGTCAATTTTATTTCAGTTAAAAATAAATAAATGTAGTCAGAATCAGGGTAACTGAAGATCCCTTAAGAAAAAAAAATAGGAGCGCCTGGGTGGCTCAGTGGGTTAAAGCCTCTGCCTTCGGCTCGGGTCATGGTCTCAGGGTCCTGGGATCGAGCCCTGCGTTGGGCTCCCTGCTCAGTGGGGAGCCTGCTTCATCCTCTCTCTGCCTGCCTCTCTGCCTACTTGTGATCTCTCTGTGTCAAATAAATAAATAAAAATTTTTAAATAATTAAAAAAATAAAAAGAAAAAAAGAAAAAGCATAAAAAAATAAGGAATACACTCGTTAACTTATTTTTAAGCCCTTAACTTTTGAAAGTTGGTATTATTAATGATAACAGAACTAGCCTTTAAGGTGATCAGAATAAGTAATGTATACATTGAGCTCACAAGTAAAAGCAGAATCTCTTATGTAATGCTGTCTTTGGGGATCAGGGCTGGCAATAGAGGGAATATTGTGATAATACAATATTTAGAAGGTGATAGTACAGTATTTGTACAAAATATTATGTTGTAGATTTTTAAAAAACTCTGAAACAGACAAATTTGTGTAGATAACTAATGACAGCTGGCTGAGGACACAGTACCAGTACCACCTTGTTTTTGATAGCTTGTTGCAAGATCATTTGTTTTCATCTTCAGGTTAGTTCAGGTTAATCTAAAAATGCACTTTTTTGGGGGATGGGATATAGGTAGCTGGGATTCCAAGATTCCTTCTTTCCAAACTAGTAATTATTATTTGGAATTGAGCTTCCTATTTATGTTTACTGATAAATATTTGTCATTAAGTGGGGGGACAGAGAACCTAAAGGCAGGCTTTAGCCCCTCAGCTTCTTTTGTTGAGGTCTCTGAAGATAGAGTCAGTTGCTAATGCCTGAAAGCTAAGCATTCTTCTCCATCCCAACCTTTTCCTATCTCCTCCAAGGTTTTCTTTTTCCTTTCCTTGGCCAAATAAGTCATGACTTACCATCTGTCATTGACCCATAAAAAGTTCAGTTCTGATTTATCTGTTTATTACACTGTATCCCCATTTTCTGTCCCCATAAGCAGCCATCCCGGTGGATTTAAGGTATCTATCTGTGTCCTGCCAACTTGCTTCTCTTTTTCCCTTTGAGTCACTCGTTCAGCTATTATGTGTGGAGCATCTGCTCTGTATTTGTCACTCTTTTGGGTCCTGGGATACAATAGTGAGCAACCCTGAAACCCTTCTGTCATGGAGTTACCTGGAGCTTTCAGCTTTCTTTAGTCTGGGATACCTCTTTTATCCAGTATAAAATAGAAATACGTAATTAAAATAATAAATGAATATCTTGACTAAAGTACAGTGGTCTTTGTTGATATGTTGAAAAGTTAGTTGTATACTCTAAATATTTCTCAGAAATTCAACTTGAATTCTTGTAGCTATGAATGATCCTTCACTGATTGTCATTTGCTCTGCTTGGTCAGTTGTACTCGATGAAAAAATATTTCCTCCTTTCGCCGAATAGCAGAAATTTGGTGTGGAACCTGGGCTGGTAGAATAGATGAGGGAGAATTTGCTTTTTTATATTCAGTTTGTGAGTCGCTGACCTAAGTATTCAGTGTGATGTCTGCCCTTTCTTTTTCAGTTAAGGTAAGGAGCTCAGTCTCCTCTTTTTTCCTTTCATAGATTTTGGTTGTTGTGGTTGTTGGTAATTTCTAAGGTAAGTGTTTACAAATAGCTTTTATTTCTCAAAATTGGCTGCCTCTGCCTCCCTGTTGAGTATTAAAAAATGCACAGATGAGGAAGCTGGAAAGACTTTGTTTCAAAAGCAGTGTAGCTTTGAGAGTCACTTACAACGGTCTTTGGTTCTGTGTCCTCACCTGTACAATGAAGAGCCTGGAGAAAGCTGTTTGAAAGGCTCCCTTGCCGTGGTACGAATTTTAGCAAAGTCTCAGCAAGGGAGCGGTGAATAGAGCTCAGGATGCATGTGTCATTACCTTACAGAAGTTTGACAGGTGATGTTTGCACAGGTTTTGACTTGCAAGCCTGTGTCTTTGCTGGAAGACTCATGGGGAATTGTGAGGAATTTGCTGAGGATTGCAGAAATAGTGAATAAGAGAACGAAGATGTTTTTCAAAATAAGAAAATAGAGGTGCCTGGGTGGCTCAGTTGGTTAAGCCTTCAACTCTTGGTTTCAGCTCAAGTCATGACCTCAGGGTCATGAGATTGAGCCCTGCATTGGGTTTGCTTGGATTTCTCTCTCCCTCTTTCTCTCTCTACCGCCCTTCCCTTGCCCCTGCTCTCTGAAATAAGGAAATAAATCTTAAAAAAAAAAAATAGTAGGAAAGTAGAATTTACAACAGGAAAAAAACAAAACAAAACACTGAACAGAAGCATAAGCTTTTTTCCTGAGCTGTTTTAATACTGAGTACAGTCTTTAGAAAGTCAAGTTATTGCCTGGGTGTCTGAAAATATCTTTGCAACCTGAATTCACTTGAAGTTGACCTTCTGTACTTAAATTCTAGTTGTATTGTTAAATAGAGTTTGTGCTTTGCAAAGAGGACTCCTAATTGCCCTCTCTCTGGGATGATGATTTGAAGTAACCTCGAACTTGCAGAAAGTCCCAAAGTTCTTGGTTTCCTAATTCCATGACTCTGCAGCATAATACTGTATGTTGTTGGGAATCTTGAAGAATTTAGAAAAAGAGGGAGAGTTTGGTAAAAGGGTTCAAACTTCTGTCTCTTAGACGAATGAGGTCTGAGGCTGTAATGTAAGACATGGTGACTAGAGTTGATAATACTGCATTGTAAAATTGAATTTGCTAAGACAAGTTAAATGTTCTCACCTAAGTAAATAAAAAAACAAGTAAGGTGATAGGGGTGTTAATTAACTAGATGGGGGAAATCCTTTCACTATATATATATATATATATATATATATATATATATATCAAAACACCACGATGTACACTTAAAATATCTTATAATTTTATATGTTAGTCATACCTCAATAAAGCTGAAATTAAAAAAAAAACACCAAAAGAATTTAGAAAACTTGCCAGGAAAAAAGTCTTCCTCTGCTTTGTAGGAGATAAGCAGATGGCAAAAGGGATTTTATCTACCTGGCAAGCAAGAACAGTTGAGATTTAGAAGTTTTGTGACATGTTTTAATAACAGGGTAGAGCAGGATGTGAAAACTGAAACAAGGATGAAGTTAATAAAAAAAAAAAAAGTAATTAGATTGGTATCAAGAACTTTGCTAGAATTTTAGCCAGATATCCTATTCTTTTTTGAAAAAATGCTAGGCATTTTGAAAACCTATTTTTAAGAGGCGTGTGGCTGGGATCCTGGGCTTTGAGCCAGGGTCTGGCTTTGTGGAATTTTCCCAGTTGAAATTAAAAAAAAAAAAAAAAAAAAAGTGAATTTTTAGATTATATATTCTAAACGAGTCCCTTTCGGAAACATATTGCTGCAGAGTGTCTCTACCTCTTTGCTGCTCCACTGTGGTCTGTGGTGTCACCTGGGAGCTGGTTAGAAATGCTGTCCTTGGGATGCCTGGGTTAAAGCCTCTGCCTTCAGCTCAGGTCATGATCCCAGGGTCTTAGGATCAAGCCCCACATCAGGCTCTCTGCTCAGCGGGGGGCCTGCTTCCTCTTCTCTGTCTGCCTCTCTGCCTACTTGTGATCTCTGTCTGTCAAATAAATAAATCAAATATTTTTAAAAAAAATGCTGTCATAGTCCTCACAGCAGAGCTTACCCCCCCTTGGAGAAGATGCATTGTGACCAGATTCCCAGTGAGTCTTGTGCACTCTAAAATTTAGGAGCACAGCTCTACACCACAATAAAAATGTTCTCTGTATTTTTTTAAAAAAATATTTTATCTATTTATTTGACAGAGAGATACGGAGAGAGCAGATAGAGGGAGAGGGAGAAGCAGGCTCTCTGCTGAACAGGGAGCCCAACATGGGGCTCCATCCTAGGACCCTGGGATCATGACCTGAGCCTCAGGCAGTCGATTAATGACTGAGTCACCTAGGCGCCCCTGTTCTCTGTATTTTTATATTTTCTTTCTTTTTGGGGGGAGATAAGGAGAGGGAGGAGACCAGTTTTCTTCCCCCAGCCATATTGTGCTGTAATTGGCAAATAAAATTGTACATATTTGCTTTTTATTTATTTGACAGAGAGAGAGACAGCGAGAGAGGGAACACAAGCAGGGGTAGTGAGAGGGAGAAGCAGATTCCCCGCTGAGCAGGGAGCCTGATGTGGGGCTCAACCCCAGGACCCCCGGGATTGTGACCTGAAGGCAGGCGCTTAACAATGGAGCCACCCAGGTGCCTCCAAATTGCGCATATTTAAAGTGATGATTTGATACATGGATACATTGTAAAATAATTACCACAATTAAGTGAATAACACATCACCTCATAAAATTACCACTTTTAAAATTTTTTTCACATTTTCTTAATTGACCTGGTGAAATTATAATGCAGTACTTTTCTTGCAAAGAAAAGTTTGGGAGGTTTATTTAAATGCCCCATCACCCTCTGAAAATAGCATTTGTGCTTGAACTCCAGATGATAATCTTCAAAGAACAGGGACTCCTGCAGCTGCTCCTTGTCTTCACTCCGCCCCTCCCGGCACCGGGTCCTTCCTTTGGTGCAGAATAGGGCTCTCCTCAATCAGTGGGCACCAAAGCAATGGCAGAGGTCACTAGAGAAGTTCTTTTTGTATTTATTTTTATCTAAAACAGAAGGTGGGCCGTATTAATATGTAATACTATATCTTTTATTTCTGTTTTTTAAAAAGATTTTATTTATTTGACAGAGATCACAAGTAGGCAGAAAGAGAGAGGGGGAAGAAGGCTCCCCGCTGGCTCGATCCCAGGACCCTGAGATAATGACCTGAGCCGAAAGCAGAGGCTTAACCCACTGAGCCACCCAGGCACCCCCTATATGTAATATTATAGATATTGATGATATTAAATATAATTTAGCAATGAATATACATACTTGAAGTATGAATGTTGGAAAGTTTTTAATGATAGTTACTTGATTAAATGAAATCCCAAGTATTAACCATGTGTATATATCCTGAAAGGACCCACAGGATTTGGGAAAATTGTCACATGCTCTGTCTCCAGAGTTGAAGATATTTGAACATAATGGCATTTTCAGCTGGAAGGAATGTAAGCTTTCCTTACTTTACATGTGAAGAAACTGAGGCCCAAACAGCAGAAATATTTTTCAAAGGTCCTGATATTAAGAATTAGGATAATGGTAAAACCCGTTATGCTTCGGTTTTCTTTTCATTGTTCCTTTGGCTTCTGAATGCCTTCTGAGGTATCTAGAGGTTCCATTGGGGTCCTCAGAGGCCAAAGATGTGGGTGGGAAGAGGAAGGATGGTAGGAAGGGGTTCTGGTAGCCTGTCTCCTATCTGAATATTTTTGCTTTTATGTGCTTTAGAAACAGATGACCGCTTTCATACATAACGCATTCCTGCAAACATGTGGACTTCTTAAGAGAAGTCTTACTTGCTAGAAGCGGGATTCTCATTAGTCTTAAAGAAGCATGCCAGAGTGGTACATTCAAAAGAATGTTCTAACTAGTACTGTAGGATAAAAATATTATATCACTACTGTCGTGGTTCAAGACATTTTTGGAGTTGCCTTAGGGAAGAGTTTATGAAATATACACAAATAATCAGTTTTATTAGTATTTAAGCTTTGTTTTGGAATAGCAATTCTATTACCTATTTTAATTATCCTTCTTTACACCACTTCTTTCAATGATCAGGTATTTACTAAAATTCTAATTACATCCTCAAAGAATATTTTCCATCGTTTAAAGTCATTTTGGGGAAAAAAAAATCATAGACTTTTTACATAGAGAAAATGTAAAGATTTCCAAAGAAGAGCTTTGAACAAAGACAATGTTCTGTCTGAGTTAAATTTGGAAAAGCAATTAATTAGGTGCTTATTTATTTCAAACCATGAGGTGGGTTCCAAGGCTACAAAGATGAATAATATATGGTCCTGCCCCTTCCTGGTGCACACTGCCCAAGGGAGGAGAAAGAGAGATGTAAATATGAATCACAATGTAGGGGTACAGTCCTTACTGTGTTAGAGAATAAATGAAATTCCGGAGAAAGAAGAGATTATTTCAGCCTGGTTGGTATTTAGTCAAGGACACAGGCCATGGGATGGCCTGTAGATGGGCTTGTAGATGGGATGGATAGAAGTGGTTTTATCCATTGTCTTTGAGTTGAAAGGCCTTTTTACAGGTGTAAAGGAAGTTCTAGATTAAGGCACCAGTGTGAACCCTGGTGTGAAGTCAGTAAAATGCATGGATACATTTGGAGAAGGGGGACTAGGTAGTGTGACCAGAAGGCGGGTGGTGGGGCAGTTTACGCCTCTGGAAGGTAAGCTCCATGAAAGTTACATCCTTGCTCCCTGCAGAAGTACCTGGCCTATAACAGGTGGTCAGCACAAGTGCTTACTGATATAATAAGAAGATGGTTGCAATTACATTACAAAGAGCCTTCACTTTTCGCTAAGATGTTTGGACTTTATCCTGTGGCCTTTGAAGGTATTTGATGAAAGATATGACATTTTGAGGATGGTTTTCAAAATGTGACTGGCTGTGGGACAGAGCTATCCTTCCAATTCTTTTTCTTTTTTTTTTCTTTTTTTTTTTTTTAAAGATTTTATTTATTTATTTGTCAGAGAGAGCGAGCACAAGCAGAGGGAGCAGCAGGCAGAGAGAGAAGCAGGCTCTTGGGATCCTGACCTGAGTCTTAAGGCAGACACTTAACCCACTGAGCCACCCAAGCGTCCCCTTCCAATGTTTTACCTAAAGAGCTTGTCTGCTTCAGTAGGTTGGAGAGGGCCCCATCAGTTTCCTTTTCTGACAAACTCACAGGTATTGCTGGTACTGCTGGTGGCCTCACTTTAGTAGCAAGGGAAGAATGGATCTGACCATTTTAAAAAGGAAGTTTCCAGGAACAATACTAAGCATGATGCCTTTGGAAATCTAAGAGGCTGTATTTTGGATTCAGAAGATGAGACTAAAGCTGTTTTGATGTTTAAAATTCTGTCTCCCTTCAAAATACTCCTAAGTTTGTTCATTTTTGTTTGTTTGTTTTTGTTTATATCTTAATGGAAGAAATGGGTCGCTTCCTGTGGCTTACAGGTAGGAATTTGAGACCCTTATGAAATATGTCAGAAGGGTTCTCTGTTGGTAAGGAACCTTTGTTAATTGCAGAATGAAAATGCAATCCCTGTGATAATGGTATTTAGAGAGTTTTAAAATGAAGTGCCTTTTGAAAAAACTATTAATGAGCTGGCTTTGATGTTTGGTCCCTTTCCATTGTCTTTTACATTTGTTTGTGATACAACAAATATCATGGCCTTCCTGTGTGAAAATGTGGAACACCAAGTCTGTATGCCCTGGTACTACACAGAAGTTATATAAAGTGATATAAAGTGATTCAAATAGGTCCTAAAATGATTATGTAGTCTGGTAGGGAAGGTAAGACAAGCAGATTAATGGTAATAACTATATATTGTAGTGTGTGTGTGCTTGTGTGTGTGTAATATATATATATAGATACATAAATAGGATATGTCACTTTTTAGATCAGATAGAATGTGACAATTATACCACAAAACCAAGACAGATAACATGTTATGTATATTTAGGAAGAAAGATAAGGGAAGATTATCAGGAAACTGACCAGTCTTGTTTTGTTCCATATTAGCTATCAAAGGAAGCCCAGGCAGTGCAGCCTGTCTTTCAAAGTCAGGCTCCCCTGGCTTTAGCCGATCCGAGCAGGTGAAGAGTAGAGATGATGCCCATGTGTCAGGGATGCCCTTTGAAATAGCAAACTGTGGTCCAAAGAGAGTCAGGCTAGAGATGGGAATCTGTGTGCTCTTTACTTTTAAGGGATTGTTGTGTGAAGTGATTTAAAATTGCTGAGTGAAAGGCTGTTGAGATCAAAGAAGAAATAGTGGAGGATGGAACTTGGAAAAGATCAGCATCAAGGTATGTTGAATGAGAAAGTGAAACAAGGGAAGGAAATGGGAAGGCAGGAGAGCACTGCAGAGGTAGGGAGGGGAACTTCTTCAAGGAAGGGGAGTTAGTTTTTGCCGGAGAAGTTACTAAGAGTGAGAACTAAAGAATGCATTATTAGTAATTTATGAGAACAAATACATTTCTGAAAAATGTATTTTGCCTCTACAAAGTCTAGAGTGGGAATAAATAAAACTATGTAAAAAGTAAAACTGTTAACATTTTGTGACTATTGCTGTTAATTTATTTGTAAGTTATGTGTTTTATGGAGCCTTAGAAGCCTATAGGTTTATAGGTCTCTGCAGAAGACCTTTTATAGCTTACAGTCTCCTTGGCTGTGGATTCCAAGCCTGATTTCAGTATTTCAGCATTAGTTATACCAAATATACATTTAAAAATCTTTTTATGGAGGCCGAAACACTTGGAGTCATTCTTGACTGTCTTTCACATCTCACAAACTACCCACCAGCAAATTGTGTTGTATCTACCTTCAAATATATCCCAAATCTGACCACTTTTCACCATCATCATTGCTACCACCCTGGACCATAGACTCGCTCCTCTTGCCTGGATTACTGCAGAAGCTTCCCAGCTGCTGTCAACTACTAAGGATCCCCTTTCAGTCTGTTCTCAGCCCTATTGCTAGAGTGATTCTTTAAAAATGTAAATCACATCTGACCTGGGGCTGGCTCAGTTGGTTGAGCGTGTGGACTCTTGATCTCCTGGTTGAGTTCAAGTCCCACGTTGGGCATGGAGCTAACTTCAGAAAAATGTAAATCAGATTATGCCACTCCTTTGTTCAAACCCTTCCAGTGGCTGAGATAAGAGCTGGTATTATGCTAAGAGAAATAAGTCAATCAGAGAAAGACAATTATCATATGATCTCACTGACATGTGGAATTTAAGAAACAAAACAGAGGATC
This sequence comes from Mellivora capensis, assembly GCA_004024625.1. Lineage (NCBI taxonomy): Eukaryota > Metazoa > Chordata > Mammalia > Carnivora > Mustelidae > Mellivora > Mellivora capensis. Next base: position 180,507 of record PISX010000113.1, on the reverse strand, counting down.
ACAGGGGAAGAGAGGAAGAAATAAAACAGACAAACCGACAAACCTTAAGAGACTCTTAGTCCTGGGAAACAAACTGATGGTTGCTGGATGGGAGGGGGGTGGAGGGATGGAGTAACTGGGTGATGGATTTTAAGGCGGGCACGTGATGTAATGAGCACTGGGTGTCATATACAACTGATGAACCGCAGCTCGGTACCTCTGAAACCAATAATACCTTATATGTTAATTAATTGAATTAAAATTTAAAAGTTTTTTTTTTTTTTAAAAAGAGGCCCTCAACATAGGGGTTTGTAAAAATAAGAAAAAATTACAAATAAATAAATAAAAAATTGAAGAAACCCCCCCCCCCATGTTCTTATATAACCTCTGAGGCAAGCTAGCCTCACTACTCCTGGAAGCATGCCGCCCATGCCTCCTCCCCCCAACCTCAGGACCTTTGTACTTGTTCCTTCAGCATAGAATCATCTTCCTTCAGATATTCTCGGGGATTGTTCCTTCCCTTCCTTCATATCTTCACTCAAATGCACCTTCTCAGAGCAGCCTTCCTTGTCCCCTGCCTATTCCCCATCTGTGTCTTGACTGCATGTTTCTGTTTTATTTTTATCTAATTTGTCTCTCACGTACACTAAAATGTATGATCAACGAGAACAGAATTTTTGTCTTACTTTATTCACTGTAGAATCTCCTGTGCCTAAATGGTCCTGGCACATGGTGGGTGAACAATAAATACGTGCTGAATGAAGGATTACCATCTTCTCCTTCCCCGGACTGGCGGTATTTTGGTACAGACTTTGTTAGGCACCTTCATGCATGGGTGGGACTTGGCTTTCTTTATAGATCTGGGTCTTTCTTTATAGATGTGGTAAAGGTTCTCCTTCCTCCACAGCTGCTCAGTCAGCTCCCTCTGCCCACTCAGAAGTTACTCATCCTCTAGATTGTGGGCTGGCAGCATGGTGTAAATTGGCTTTGGCAAAGTTAGAGGTGCATGAAGGCATGTTGGGATTTGAATATGGTGAAATTTTTAGAGTAAGGGAAGACATTAAAATCTCTTTCATTTTGGTAGGCAACATTTGGAACTTTATTTTGGAGTTAACCAAATTTACCAAAAACTTAACTAGAGAAACATTAAAGGAAATCTCCAGCGGTGACTATGCAGTCTCTAGAAGGGGCTATGTATGTCTTGTAAGAAAATGTGGGAAGATGATGCCCTGTTTGGAGGAAAAAGAGAACACACTTGGGCTAACTGGGGTCTCAGTTTTATTTTCTGAGAGAGAATTCTATGAGTTGCAGGCATTTGGGGCTGGTAGACTTTCATTTTGGACAAATCAAGGTTTAACATCTATTCTTTTCTACTTATTTGTGGTGAGATATTTAGTTCCAGAACTATGTTCTCTTTGAGGAAATTATTTCCAGTAATAATTCTTGACGAGTCTGCCTCTCTCGCCAAAGTCTAGACTAGTGTCTCTTTTATGTGGAAAGCATCTTACCTCTAGGGCATATCAGAAGCCCATGGAGGAGTTTATTTTTACAAATGGCTGTGTGTGTGTGTGTGTGTGTGTGTGTGTGTATGGCTATATCTTCAGAGATTTTTTTTTTTAAAGATTTTATTTATTTATTTGTCAGAGAGAGAGGGAGAGAGAGTGAGCGAGCACAGGCAGACAGAGTGGGCAGGCAGAGGCAGAGGGAGAAGCAGGCTCCCCGCCGAGCAAGGAGCCCGATGTGGGACTCGATCCCAGGACGCTGAGATCATGACCTGAGCCAAAGGCAGCTGCTTAACCAACTGAGCCACCCAGGCGTCCCATCTTCAGAGATTTTTAATGCAGTAAACTTCTATGACCCTGAACGAGAGACAAATGAAATTAAACCAATAGTAGAGATTTTAAAAAATGATATAAGCTTATGGTCATTTGCTTTTTGCTTATTAAAAATGAGAAAAATACATAAAACAATAACAAAAACTGTCTGAAGTCTTCCCTTCTGCCCACAAAATGACTTACTAGTCTTAGTGTATAGGCTTCAGTTTTCCATACAAATATATAATACATCACAAAATATATATATGATAATATTTATGTATTGTTAGATATACAGTTTTTTTATATGCACTATGTATATTAAAAATGGAATCACACATATGAACAAAACTGGAGTAAAAGCATACGTATTGCCTACTTTTTTCACTTAGAATTATTGTGAACATTTCTCTATATCACAAAGTATAGATCTTTATCATTTTATTTTTTTTTAATTAAAAATTTTTTAAGCTTTTATTTTTTATTTTACTTTTTAGAGAGTGGGAGTGTGAGCGGGAAGAGCAGAGGGAAAGGGAGAGAGAGAATTTTAAGCAGGCTCCATGCCCAGTACATAGCTTAATGCAGGCTTAGTCTCATGACCCTGAGATCGTGACCTGAGCCAAAACCAACAGTCCAACGCTTAAGCTTAACTGACTGAGCTGCCCAGGTGCCCCCTGCATCATTTTAAATGTCTGCATTATATAGATATACTGTAATTTATTTTGTCAGTTTATAAGTCCAGGTTGTTTTCAGTTTTTTATTATAAATAATGTGATCATGTACATTCTTGTATATATGTGTGTTTCTGTATTAGGTTTTTTTAAGGTGCTTTGCTAGATATGTGAGAGCTATAATCATTTTTCTTCAAATAAAATACTAAGACACATCGCAAATTTTTTTTGATTTGTGAGTGTCATATGGGCATTATTACTAAGGTAGAGAATTACTAAGGTAGAGAAACTAGATCTATTTAGCTGTATTTTAAAGGAATTGCCTGTATTGGAAAAAATACGTGAAGTTGGGATTGTCTTAGAAAATTGGGATAGATGGTTACTAGTTATTAGTATATATTGGCTTGAGCTCATTACCTGCTTTATACATAGCTCTGGGCTGAGATAATTGATCTTCCAATTGATGACCTGGCTTAACGCGTTCAGGGATGCCAAAGGAAGGCTGAGCTGTTATTTTTTGTGTGCTCTGCTGTAAATAGTTGTTCCATGATTATTTAAATCGTTTATTTAAATAGTTGTTCCATGATTATTTCCCAAGTAATTGAAAAATATTTATAAGGGGTAACTCAGTTAACCGGAGCTTTGAATTAATATTCTGTTTCTCCCGAACTTCCAATAAATAGGAGTTTACTGCAGTTGCTTCTTGTATGTACCATGGATAGTTAAGCCTGTGTATGCCTGTGTCACTGAGTTTAGATACTTCGGTATTCTAAATTGACAAGAAGTTAAGATGTTTAGCTTGACGAGTCAATAGCAATTTAAAGGAGTCTGTTTCTAAATGTGATTGTACCATAGTTTTACTTGGCAAAATTACACAAGCAAGTAGAATTTCAGTTATCAGGTAATTTACTCACTGGATTCTGATGCACAGGATTACTCTGTTCAGACAGGTCCTACCAGTTCTAATTTTTCTCAAATACATTTTTAAACTTACCTAGCAAATAGTACTGCAGTGGTATGTGGTGTCTTTGTTTTGTTTTTGCTTTGTTTTGGTTTATTTCAGTTGCTCCTCGGAGTAAGGAGCAAGGAATCTAAAGGAGAGAGTTAGAGGGCCATAATCTAAGAGGAAGCAGCAGCAGAAAGTAGTCTCAATAGTATGGACCAGATCGTAGGATGCAGCAATCCATTCTGTTGGCCAGTTCCTTCCTGAAATACTGTGCTTGGTTGTATATCATTTTTATAAGAAGGTCAGTAACAAACTCCATTCCCATGAAGAAGGAAGTGGAACAGAAGGATGCGGGGTTAAAACTGAGATATGCGCGGAAGGAACTAGGGTTATTTAATCGAGAGAGAGGTCTAAAGGTGAGAAAGAACTGGTTTCTACACAACAGATATTCTTGTTTTAGCTAAGGGATTAGCTTATCCCGTGTTTTTTCCCAGTGGGTTTAACTGGGATCTGTGGGCAGAAATGACAGGAATTGATTTCAGTTTACAGGAAATAAGAAATGTCTAACAGTAAGAGCTGTCTAGCAGTGGAATAAAAGGCTCACAGGTGGGTTGCTGAGCCCTCAGCAGCTGGAGCTAAGGGGGGCCACCACTCACTTGTCTTTTGTAGAGTGATTTCTCCAGCTCTAGTGAGGAGGTGAGATTTGGGTAACCCCCAGATCCTTTCCAACTCTGAGATGTTTGGGTTTTATACATTGGTCAATGAAATGCTTTAAACCAGATGCTTAGCCATTTAAGTCTATTTCCTACCATTTAGTTAAAAAACATTTAAATGCTTTTTTACGGAGACTTCTGGTATTGGTGCTAGCCGCAGCCTGGGTGCCTCCTGCTGTGACCTGACTATTGCCTGAGCATAAGTCGCATCCCAGTGCTATAAACATCCTTCTCCAGTCAGAAATCTCTTCAAAGAAAAAAATCTTCAAAAAATTGTTTTTATTATTTTTTATTTTTAAATTTTTGTTATTTTTTAAAGATTTTATTTATTTGAGAGAGAGCAAGAGAGAGCATGAGCAGGGGTAGGAGCAGAGGGAGAGGGAGAAGCAGACTCTCCTGCTGACCAGGGAGCCCGATGCCGGACTCGATCCCAGGACTCTGAGATCATGACCTGAGCTGAGGGCAGACGCTTCACTGATTGAGCCACCCAGTTGCCCCTAGGAAAAAAAAATCTTTATTAAGGTACTTGAGGATGAAGATTTACAAAAGAGAATATCTCAGTGTAAAAATTATATCATTGAATTAATTTAATTAACAATGAAAAAAATCACACTCTGTTTTTTAAGACATTGATGATATAAAGAAAATGCCAACGGAAAGACTGAATATGATTTTTGCAATTTATCTAACTGAACTTTTCACCTAAAGGCATACAAATTTGTTTACAAGGTGACTCATCACAGCACTGTAAAGCAAACAATGTGATAGTGAATAATATTCTTCAGTAGGTACTTTTTTCAATTATAGTAACAACAGTCAGCATGCAACCTACCCTCTTAGCACATTTCTTATTTATTTATTTAGAGCATGAGTGCATGCAAGTGGGAGGAGGGACAGAGGGAGAACCTCAAGCTGACTTCCCGTTGAGTGTGGAGCCTGATGCAGGGCTCAATCTCCTGAGATCACGACTTGAGCCGAAATCAAGAGTTGGACGCCTAACTGACTGAGCTACCCAGGCTCCCCTCCCTCTTAACACATTTTATTTATTTATTTATTTATTTATTTTTAGAGAGTGCACAAGCAGGGGGAGTAGCAGGCAGAGGGAGAGGAGGAGCAGACTCCCCACAGAGCAGGGGGAGCCCTGATGTGGGACTCGATCCCAGAACCCTAGAATCATGACCTGAGCTGAAGGCAGTCGCTTAACTGACTGAGCTACCCAGGCGCCCCTTAACACATTTTTAAATGCACACAAGAGTATTGCTGACTACAGACACCATGTTGTACAGCAGAGCTCTAGAACTTACTCATCTTGTAGAATTAATACTGTGCACCTGTTGAACAGCAACTCCCCATTTCTCCCTTCCCCGCACACCGGCCCTTGACAACAACCTTCTACTCTTTCCACAAGTTTGACTGTTTAAGATTCCTCATTAAGTGGAATTGGTATTTGTTCTTCTGTGACTGGCTTACTTCACTTAGCACTTAGGTCCATCCGTGTTGTTGCATATGGCAGGATTTCCTCCCTTTTTAAGGCCGAATCATACTCCATTAGATGCATACACTGTATTTTCTGACTATATTAAAGAAATAGAATTGGTATAAAAAAATGAAAGCCATGTATACATTAATATGGTGGTAGTCTGGGTGAATTTTTACTTTCTGTACTGTCAAGCTACTAGTTATACAATTTTTCAAAAGTCATATGTATGTAATGAATGATATATTTTATTGTAGCTATTAAGATCTCTATATTCAAGGTAAATATGAACTTGGGTCATATAGGTTCTTAAAGATAGGACTTCCTCAGTATTCAAGAAGTTTTAAATAGCTAATTGGAGAGATGTTCACTGTGACATCTCATTGGTGACCTGTTACTACACAGACTCTGTTGTTCAATCCCAGCTCTCTGGTTCTGGCCCCAGGTTCTCAGCTGCTATTACCACTGGCTCTAAGTTTAACCTGTTCCTAATGGTTTACAGTTGGAAAGGATTATAGTACACTTTTGGTACAACCCCTTTATTTTATAGATGAGAGTGCTGAACTTCAGAGAGAGGAGATGACTCCCTTGTGTGGGAAGCTGGATGTAGACTTGGAACTAGAACCCAGGTCCTAACCTCATGCTCTTTTATTACCTCTCTGCAGAAGTAGTAGTTTGGACTCAGGTTGCCTTCCATCCAGGGATTGGTCTGTGTCCAGCTACTCTCCTTTTTGGAGCTGTTGAGATGGTATTTAGTCTTACAGTGAAATGGAGAAAGAAATGGCAAATGTGTTCTCTTACATTTGTGTTTTGCACAGAAAAATGGAATCTATCATTTTGCTAATCTCAGAAATAACGATATGTAAAGAAAGAGTATGTAATGATAGAGCTGTCCAAATTCTTCAACATAATTTTTTTTATCAAGTATTAGTACTAATTTAATCTTGAAACCTGAGAATTAAGCAGCATAAATTAGTTATGATTTCTACTTCCTTTTCCCTTTGCTTCTTTCCTGGATTATTCTGTATCCTAGATTGATTCAGCCATTGTTTTATATTACTACCTCCATCTCCCTAAAAGGAACCAGTGGCGATTTTGTATTACTGTGTGTTACTGTCCAGAGTCAAGTATGATTTAGTCCTGGTCCTCATCCTCTGGCCCCTTTTATCTTTTCAGGTGTATTTTCTACTGACCCTCCCCTAAAGTTACGGTTCATGTCATTTTGGTAGCCTGAACATTTTTTGCCCCCTGCTTTTTTGCCTATCCAGCTTTTACTCGTCCCTTGTCTAAAACCTCCTAACTACCTCTGGATGACTCTTAGTAATCTCTCCTCCTGTGGTTACGAAATAATTCTTTATTTATCAGTTTGATTATAAAATGTTTAGAGAAGGGGCGCCTGGGTGGCTCAGTGGGTTGAGCCTCTGCCTTCGGCTCAGGTCATGATCTCAGGGTACTGGGATTGAGCCCCGCATCGGGCTCTCTGCTCGGCGGGGAGCTTGCTTCCCTCTCTGTCTCTGCCTGACTCTCTGCCTACTTGTAATCTGTCAGTCTCTGTCAAATAAATAAAATCTTTTAAAAAAATGTTTAGAGAAAAAAATTCAGTCAGTGAAGAAAATCCCTCCCATCTTTAGTTCCTAGTTTTTCTGAGGTAACTAACTACTGGTAAGTTTCTTTTGTAGCCTTCTCAGGCTTCATGGTCACAAAATGGCTGCCACATCTCCAGGTATCACATGTGCATTCCAGATAGTAAGTTAGGCAAGGAAGAAAAAAGAGTCTCATAACTGGCCTTTTTATTAAGAAAAGCAAAAGCTTTCCTAGAAGCCCAAAGTAGACTTATGTTTATGTCTCACTGGCCAGGCCTGTGTCCTCTGGCTACTCCTAGCTATAAGAAACTCTGGAATAGAGTATTTAGTTTTCCTAGACCCTCTAGTGGAGGTAATAAAGAGAAGGGAGTTGGGTGTGTATTTTGAGTTAGCCATCAGATTGTGTCTGTCACACACAAAATATTATTTTCAAACTGGATTTTTATAACAGTTGACTTTATAACAAGCCACTTTACTATAGTCTATTGTTTTGAATACTTTTTCAGTTTTTTTTTTTTTTTTTGCTTCCTAGTGTGTTATTTTAAATTATGAAAATTCTGCCTTTTCTATTTCAGTTGTTTTTTAATCTCATCAAGAAGTTTTCAGTTCCAAGTAATGGAAAGACTCAAAATGATTTTAAAAATAGAAGGAACTTATTAATTCAAAGTCCGAAGGTAGGACGGGCTTCAGGGGCAGTGAGATTCAAAGGTTCCTGGTGTTATCAGGTTCTGGCTTATTTCCCTATGATTTTCTTGAGTGTATGGCTTTGTCCTTGGGCGGATCTCATCTCTAGCAGCAGCATGGTTCTATCATATGAGCCAGAGAAGACTCTCTCTTCCGGTAGCTCTCTTAAAGCTTCTTTCCAGAAAGCCTACAGCAAACATGTGCAAGGAGTGTTCTCATCCTTGAACCAACTCTTGTGATTTCCTGAAGCCTGTCCTTCATACACCTAATTGGGTGTTCATTCACGCCTGTTTCTTTTATTGCTTTTAATGTGACATCCATTTCTGTTGCAGCCTAATTTTTCTTTTCAGTTCCTTTCCTGAACTTTGCTAGCTTCTTTTCATCTCCTCGTGTGGTCATACTTTTCTTAAAAATAGAGATCTTCAGAGGGCTTATGCCTTTTCTTCTTCTTCTCCTTCTTCTCCTCCTCCTCCTCCTCCTCCTCCTCCTCCTTCTTCTTCTTCTTCTTGTAAATCTCATAGAGAAATGCTGTCTTATAACTTTCAAAATTCTTTGCAGCATAATTTCCCTGGTGTGTATTCGCAAACACCTTGTTACTTGTAATGTTTCTTTGCTTTTTTTCTTTTTCTTTTTTATAGTAGGCTCCAAGCCCAGCATGGAGCCCAGTGTGGGGCTTGAACTCACAACCTTGAGATCCGGACCTGAGCTGAGATCAAGAGTCCAATGCTTAACCAGCAGAGCCACCCAGGCACCCTTCCTTTGCTTCTTTCTTTCTTTTTTAAGATTTTATTTATTTATTTGACAGAGAGAGAAATCACAGGTATGCAGAGAGGCAGGCAGAAGAAGAGGGGGGAAGCATGCTCCCTGCTGAGCAGAGAGCCCAATGTGGGGCTCAATTCCAGGACCCTGAGATCATGACCTGAGCTGAAGGCAGGGGCTTAACCCACTGAGCCACCCAGGCACCCCTTCTTTGCTTCTTTTATCTTGCATCATTTGGTGATGGTATCTTTCTCATTACTGTTCAATTTTAAATGGGGCTTTCTGGGGTGGCAGTTTGCCCAATGGTGGTGAGTGGGGCGTGTTTGGGGAGAGTGCTGGTGCTAGAGGCAGCTTGACTCTCAGTCTGGTGCCTCACAGCATGTGGTTACTGGTACTCCCTCCTAAGGGTATTTCTTTTCTCCAGTGGAGCAGGAATTTGGGCTGTCCCATGAAGCCCTTAAACCTACCCAGGTCCTACTTATTTAATGTTCGAATAGATAAATAAGCAGGTGTATGTATTCATTCTTGTGAGGACATTTGTGTGTGATAGTTTTGCTGCTTCGTCCCACAGCTGCCCTGATGAAACTGAACCGTATGATGGACCATTTTTGTTGTGGTTCGGTGTCCTGTGTTCTTTCCTTTTTTTTTTTTTTTCCTTTTCTTTTTTCTTCTCTTTTCTTTTTTTCTTTTTATGATTTGTGTTTAATTGTAGAGAGAGCCATGCCTGCAAGCGCTGGGGGTGGGGGTGGGCCAGAGAGAGTCTTAACAGACTTCTCACGGGGCTAGACCTCACGAACGACTCTGAGATCACGACCTGAGCCGAAACCGAGAGTCAGATGCCTAACCAGCTGCGCCACTCAGGAGGCCCTGGTGTTCCGTGTTCCGGATCTAAAATGGAAGCAAAGCTGAACTGAAAGTTCAGTTATCATAAAGCTTGAGTGTTAGGATCTCAACGTTTTTTAATTTTTAGAACTAAGTGTAAATGATTTTTCACTGGCATTTCATATACCCCGGTCTCCAAAGAGATAGATATATTTTTTAACCTATAAATTCATACAAACAAAAAATCCTACTGGGATAGAGATAACGCTGAAATGTTTTTTTCAAAATTTCAAATTTTGAAATAGGGATATTTCAGGGATGCCTGGGTGGCTCAGTTGGTTAAGCAGCTGCCTTCAGCTCAGATCATGATCCCAGCGTCCTGGGATTGAGTCCCACATCGGGCTCCTTGCTCGGCGGGGAGCCTGCTTCTCCTTCTGCCTCTGCTTGCCACTCTGTCTGCCTGTGCTCGCTCTCTCGCTCTCTCTCTCTCTCTGGAAAAAAAAAAAATCTTTAGAAATAGGGATATTTCAGAATTTGAAGAACAGTATACTTCATAGTACAAAGGAAGAAATTTTCATAGTGAATAGAAATTCAATAGAAGGGAAGAGAATTTGGCATCTGTTGGGTGCCCCCTGGCACGAGCACTGGCCTGTTTCAGAGTAAATAAGCAAAGAGGTCTGCTCTCAGGGATACCTAGTCTGTATGGGAGATAAAACCAGGCTGTATTAAATGCCACAATAGAAGGGGTGGCATCCCAGGAGGGTGATTGGTCTTTTGCGGGTGCTGGCATTATCCCTGTTTTTCAAAGGTGGGGAGCTAGATCAGGGGCATTACGTAACACACCTGCACTCACATACCTACTCCGTGACAGAACAAGGTTGAAACCTGCTTCTGACAAGCTCCCAGCCTCCAGGATTGCACATTTTAAGTATTTCAGTGTTTTAAGTTAGTTTTGCCATGAGTAATCCCTTCAAGTTCACTTACTATATCTGTGGAAAACTCATTGAGCTATATCAAATATTTTATTTTGTTTGTGTCTTAGGAAATACCGTTGGAAATGCCTTTACCCTCAGCTCTGCTTCGAAATTTTGTTCTTGTGAGGGTCTAGATAAGTGCCATTTTCCCGATGAAGCCGTACCTACGCCCCTTCGGAATATAGGCTCCCTCCCTCCTTTGCTTCCTGTTGTTAGTAGTTCTTGTTGTTTGTCCTCTTCAAGGACAGGGACTCTGTCTTACCTTTGGGTCCCCATCTCTTCTAGGCCAGCAAAGTGGTACCTGCATTAACAGGGCACTCTAGCTGTCTTTTTATGGATGTCTCTCTTGTCATATGTCTAGGGTCCCAAAGACAAGTAAACAGTACTTGAAGGCAGGAAGATTGTATCTGTGCTGGGTGGATTTTCACTTGCTCTGTAATCTTGAGCAGGATGAATTGTACCTGAGGCGTAGAGGGTAGGCCTCAGATGTGTATGTGAAGTCTTGTTGGATATCTCTGCTTCTGGGGCTCAACAACACTCTTTCATCAATAGCAAAAATTCTAAGTGTCTGTATGTAGTGTCTTCTTGCAACAGCCAAATAGCACTTTTCAGGTCTTCAAAATATTTTCCCATTCAGGAACTAAGTGCACATAGTAGGCATTTCAGTACTTTATAATTGCATATTAGGCAAGTTCTTCTGAGTCTCTTATCTTTTTGTTCCTTGTTAGCTAAATGTATATTTACGAGTGAGAATTGAAGGCTTGGTTTTTCTTTCATGAAGATTAGTGGGCCACATGCCAGGTGAATAAAAAGAAAGGTCTAGAAAGAGTTCATGTATTCCTTTTCACTCTGGCCTTCCCAGTTTATTGAAATTGGCAGCTGGGTCTTTAATAATCATGATATTAAAGCAGCAAACACACTGCAATGACTGTCAGAAGAGGTTTGGAAGGTTTGCTTAAACAAGAGAAAGAAAGCTTCTATTTTACACGTCAGCTTTCCAAAGGAAAATGTATTGGTGTACCTTTCCTTGGTGGTTCCAGTTTCACTTCTAAAACTAGAAGTGTTTTAACCTCTTGGAAACAGCTGTACTTTTAGAGCATCTATAAATAAAATCCCGCCATTTGGTTATTTGTACGGGAAGTAGACAGCTCTGAGTGTGCAGGTGCAAAGCTGTATTCTCTCATGTTTCTCTCTCTCATTTTAAAACTTGTTTTACTGGGAAAACAGAGAGGAGGGAGCAGGGAGAATCATTTATTTTGATGCCGGGTAAATTGGCATTACTGCAACAAGGATTGTAATTTTCTTCTTGGCAACCTGTACCATAGGGCTGTTAGCACAGATATCCTGTAACAGGAGTCCTTGAGCAAGGAGGATTTCAAAGAACATGGATAGCCACTCAAAAGTAATAGGATTATATGTGAAACTTTTATGGGTGAACTGGTTAGGCTCCTTAACCCTCTAGTAACTAGCTAGAACTGAACTAAACCTAGAACTAAAGACAACCAGGAATTTTAGATCTTTTCATTCTTACTGAGCTGAAAAGCCAGATTCCCCTCTAGGTAGCAGACGATTTGCCTTCATGGTCTCCCCAAGAAATGTAAAACTTCTGATTACTTCAAGACCTCTTGCTGTTATTGTTGGTATTGTTAATTCAAACCATCAGGAAAATGAGCTAAACAATTTTCTTCATGCCCATTGTTAGGCTAAAAGTGTGTGTGTGTGTGTGTGTGTGTGTGTGTGTGTGTGTCTTTCTCTCCCTTTTTTTTTTTTTTTTTGCCTGGGAAGACAGTGTGCTCTCTCTCCACATGACTTCAGTCGGTAAAACCAAAGAAAAACCACCCATAAACCCAGCTGAAACAGCCCTCTCTAAATAGTAAATACTGCCATTTATTATAAAACATGAAATTCTGTCATGAGATTGCAAATGAACATGGCAACCTGTGGTTGGGTAGGGGTAAGGGGTAAAAAGGAAGGAAGGAATTATTTGGAACCCTAAAATTTTCAGGCTGATTCATGCACCACAGAGGTTGGAGAAAGGATGTTGTCTATCGAAGTGGGACATACAGTACATTAGAAAGAAGAAAGAGGCTTGGGGAGATTTGTTAGTAAATGTACATTTTGTGTGAAGTCAAGAGAATAAATCTGCTCTAGTATTAGAACCCGTTTTCATTTTTATTTTATTTTTCAAAAGATTGTATTTATTTGAGTGAGAGAGTGGGGGAGCACGAGCCAGGGGCAGGGACAGAGAGTGAGGGAGAAGTGGACTCCCCGCTGAGCAGGGAGCTCAACGTGGGGCTCTATCCCAGGACTCCAGGATCATGACCTGACCCTAAGGCAGATATTTCACCAACTGATCCACCCAGGCACCCATAGATCCCTGTTTTTAATGCAGTCTACAGGATAGGCTTTTGTTTCATCCAAATAATGGATACCTAGTCAATGTGATTTTTAAATATTTGACAAGTTTTAGGGTAAGGATACTAAATTTAACTGAGCATGCCTCATGATCATATTTTTAAAATTAAAAAAAAAAAAAAGATGTGTGTGGATTCCTTTGCAGATCCACAGCCGTCTTAAATTACTTTTCCCTCCTCAGGATACACAGAGGAGGTACACGTCACAGGCCTTCCTGGATTCTCTTTTCAGAAATCCACAGAGGTCTAATTAAGCATAAGGAAACTGCTAACCGGCAAGAAGACGACCTTTGTTCCCGCGTTTTTATAGATGTTTCTGTTTGAAGTTCTTTGGGAGTGGGGGAGTGGGCAGGGCTGTCTTACTGTCTGAACAGGCTCCACTTCTCCACATGGGATACCAAGAAACCTCATCTGTGGGAAGAATGGCAGTAACGAGTCTACGTTTGTACCTGCTTTGTAGTTGATGCAACGCTGTAACAGCTGGTGTTCACTGGGTCCTTGACAGCCCTGTTATGGGCAAGGGAAGTTTTATTATTCTCCTTTTGCAGATAAGGAAATTAAGGCTGAGAGAGGGAGAATTCTCTGGGAACTAGGAACCTAACTTTTCTGACTTCGAGTCTAGTCCTTTTTTTTTTTTTTTTTTTTGGTAATTACTACTGGAAAGCCAGTCTGAGATTGGAGAGTGAAAAGGGTAGGCTCGTCATTGCTACCAGTTTCCAGTTTCACCTTGTTTCTCCTCCTTCGCCTCCCCATTCCTGACTTCCTCTGTGGAGAGCCATGTTTCCTTACAGCCCTTCTTCCTTGGCTTCGTCCTTAATTCTTAGGCCCTCTTCTCTCTTTCTCTAGGGTCTCATTCCCTCCCCAGGGCTGTGGGTTTACTGCTTGGGGCCACAGTAGTCCGTGCTTCTCTGGGAGGCTGGAATGTAGCTAGTCTTTGAAGCCTGGTTAGAAACTTACTTCTTTATTGATCAGGTACCAAAGTACCCAGCATTGTGTAGGTTCCGAGAAAACAGTGATAAGACTGGGAGGGAGACGGACATTAATCACGGGCACATACAAATGTGACATTACAGCTGTCTGAGTCCTCCTCAGGAAGGTTCATGGTGCTGAGTTACTACAGATTCACCATTGCCAGCCTTGACTTAGACACATATACTGTGGAAATGCTTTTCTGCTCCTCCAGTAAATGCCCTGTCTCATTTCCAGGACCCCTCACACACGAACACACCCTTACCCATGTCGGGAGAGACAGAAAAGCCTGGTTTGTACATTTCTGGTATTAAAACAGTTGAGTATTGGCAGTTTATAAATCTCTAGTTTTATTCTGGCTACTGAGTGAGTGTCAGTGGTTGTAGAAGATAGGCTGAGAATGTGGGGATTCATTTGTCTCTTCCATGTAAAGCAAAACAATGTGTAAATTGAAATGATGGAGTTCACAGTCCTGCTTCCCAGTGGGAAGGAAGTTGAGCCCTGTCTAAGGTTGGCTCACGTCGCCCCCTAGTCCTGCCCAGGAGTAAGTCATTGGGATGTCCTTGATTTCTGGTGAGTGTGGAAGGTAAGGGGTTTCCTCACCCAGGTGCTTTACTAAATTCAACTCAGCATTCCCAGTGCAGAGCTCCTGAACCTCAAGGAGAGGGGCACGTGTGAAAATTACACAGGGAGCTATTTTCAAACAGTACCAAGCGCAGCTGTTTCCTGGGCATAAATTGAAAATACATCTTTCTGGGCTCCACTGTTTCCCACCCCGATTTACTAAATCACCTTCTAGACGCAGGGCCTGGGTATCCATGGCTTTCAGAGTCTCCTGGGTGATTGTGATATGTGACCGGGATTGCAAACTGCTCTCTTCTAGTTGATGGTGGCCTTAAAGCTGTGAGTCCTTGCTAATGGCTGCATCACAACCTGAAGGATGATTGACAGGGCAATGTGTGCAAATCCATCCTTGGAAAAATTTGTGTTGTGAAAAAAATTTGATGGTACTGACTTGTTGTTTGATTTAATTGAATATTTGCAACAATAACCTTTTAATTCTACTTTAGACTACTAAATATAGTTGGGGGAAAAAATAAAATCTGAACCATCTGCTTGCTTTGTGAAGACTCTGTCTTCCCTCACCAGGGTTTTAGGTCAGTAATCCAAAGAACTTTAAATGCCTACTCCTATAGGCATTGGAGCAAATAAAAAAAAAAAAAGATACGATCTAGCTTCAAAGAGCTCACAGTGTGGTGAGGAAAATGGATTTATTTAAAAGTTAAAGGTGTAGTTCTTACAGGCCTGTCTTAATCTTAACATTGCAAATGATCTGGTTTTCATATCCAGTTAAAAAAATTTTTTAAGAGAAATTTTATTTATTTATTTGAGAGAGAGATCATGAGCACAAGTGGGGGAGGGGCAGAGGGAAAAGCAGACACCCCACAGAGCAAGGAGCCCAACTCAGGACTCCATCCCAGGATCCTAACTCGGGGCTCCATCCCAGGACCCTGAGATCATGACCTGACCCTAAGGCAAGACGGTTCACTGACTGAGCCACCCAGGCGCCCCCATACCATTTTTATTCAGTTGCTTTTTGCAGATCTGATGTGAAACTTGTCCCTCGCAAGTTAATAATCCTTGTGGACTTTCAAAGCTCTTATTTTTAGTTGAAAGTAAGACCTTGGGTGTAGTGGAAAAGCACAGCTTCAGATCCAGAGCCACCCCTGTTTGTGTGAGTTTGGACAAGCCACTTAGGCTAGCTGATATCTGTTTCCTCATCTGTAGAACTGTGAGGTCCCTGATAGCATTGTTGTGGGGATTAAAAAAGAAACCAGGTGTGAGAAAGAACCTGACAGCCATGCTACTGTACTCTGTGTATCACGCCTAACACCTAGTACTGTCCTTTATCTTTTTTTTAATATTTCTTTTTTTATTAACATATAATGTATTTTTTTTCGGGGGTGCAGGTCTGTAAATCATCAGTCTTACAGAATTCACAGCACTCACCATAGCACATACCTTCACCAGTGTCCATAACCCAGCCACCCTTACCCCCCAACCCTTCCTCGCCACCACCCCCCGCAGCAACCCTCAGTTTGTTTCCTGAGATTGAGTCTCTTATGGTTTGTCTCCCCCCCATCCCATCTTGTTTCATTTTTCCCTCCCTTCCCCCCATGAGCCCCCACCCTACTTCTCAAATGCCTCATATCAGAGAGATCATATGATAGTTCTCTTTCTCTGATTGACTTACTTCGCTTAGCGTAATGCCTGGTTCCATCCATGTGGTTGCAAATGGCAAGATTTCATGTTCTTTTTGATAGCTGCATAATATTCCACTGTGTGTGTATACACACACACACACACACACAATCTCACATCTTTATCCATTCATCTGTTGATAGACACCTAGGCTCTTTCCATAGTTTGGCTTTTGTTATCCTTTGTATTTTATCCCTTCATCTTTAGGGAAAAAATAACATTTTAAGACAATAGGAAATTGACCTCTTGAGCTATACTGGCCACTGATTATATGGCTAAGGAGAAAATTTCTAATAATGGGTTGCTTAAGCCAGGGTTTCTTGATAATGACATTGTTGCTATTTTGGTCTAGCAGATTCTTTGTTGTGGGGGGCCGGTCCTGTGTATTGTAGCATGTTTGGCGTATCGCTGGCCTCCATCCACTGCTAAATGTCCGTAGCATCCCCCATGTTGTGACAACTAGCCATCACCAAATGTCCCCCAGGCTGGGGGGAAGCAGGATTGCTCTGGTTGAGAGCCAGTGGCCTAGACTCTCCCCTTCTGTTCTGTGTGGTGGATTCTGTCTCTTCACCTCTTAAAAGCATTTAGGAGTTTTACTGTTGGTCAGAGAAGTATAAAGTAAAACCACAGTGTGGCTGCTCCATATTTACCAGAGTAGTGGGAATGAAAAAGGTGGGGAAAGTGTCGGCAAGGGTGTGGAGCATCCTGTAATCCCATACATTGCTGGCAGGACTGTGTGTGGGTATGGCTGCTTTATTGTCATTGTGTGTCAACTACAGTGGAAAAACATAAAAATGTAAAGCTGCAAAAATATAAAGTGGGAGGACACACAATATCTGATTTTAAGACTTACCAGAACAACAACCACAATAACAACAACAACAAAACCCAGCTATATGCTCACCAAAGACATGTACTAGAAGATTTGTGGCAAACATTTTATTGCCCCCAAATAAATAAAAACTGCCTAAATGCCCATCAATAGTAGAATGAAAGAAGTGTCATCTATTAGGGCAGTGGAATGCTATATAGCCACGAAAAGGAACGATTTTTTAAGCTACACATAAAAATAAGGAAATACCGGGTGCCTGGGTGGCTCGGTTGAGCATCTGACTCTTGATTTTGGTTCAGATCATGATCTCAGGGCCATGAGATTGAGTCCCACGACAGGCTTCATGCTCAGCATGGATTCTGCTTAAGATTCTCTTTTTCCCTCTCTCTCTGCCCCTCCCCCTGCTTACGTGTTCTCTCTCTCTCTCTACATTTGATCTTAGGCAAAAGGCTAAGGAGCAATTTTCTCTCTCTCTAAAATAAATAAATAAAATTTTAAAAAAAGAAAAAAAAATAAGGGTAACACTCATAAAGTTGAGTGGAAGAATCCAGTCACAGAAGAATACAGGACATATTTTATTTATATGAGGTGGTCAAACTAATTTATGTTGTGAAAGATTAGGGTATTAGTTACCTTATGGGGATAGTGCCTAGAAGGGGGCACGAGGCAGGGAAGCATTAAAATCCTCTTTTAAAATACCTGGTGTGGGGTTTATTTTCTGGATGGGATCCTAACTGGTTGAATGGGTGATTCTGGAGGTAGAAAATGCTGCATACTCAGGTGCTGTGAAGGCAGATTGAACTATTACTTGAAGATTAGGCCAGACATTGGGATGGTCGGTGTTCTTAGCCCTTCAAATGTTAAATGTTGGGGACTTTTCCTCCATTGGATTTCTTCTCTGATTTATTTTTATTTTTATTTTTATTTATTTGACAGACAGAGATCACAAGTAGGCAAGAGAGGCAGACAGGGAGAGAGAGGAGGAAGCAGGCTCTCCGTGGAGCAGAGAGCCTGATGTGGGGCTCGATCCCAGGATCCTGGGATCATGACCTGAGCCGAAAGCAAAGGCTTTAACCCACTGAGCCACCCAGGCGCCCCTCTTCTCTGATTTTTATTGTGGAAGGCAGTTCTAGCCTTGAAGGAATACATCTGTGGATGATTATGGTTTGTGAGAATGTGAAGAGCAGAATAATCTTTTATTATTAATATTTTATTTGTGAAGTTTCTTTGAATGGGATTTACTGAACCTAAGTTGTTTTTAGTAATGAAAACCTCTATGGTAAAAGTTTCATTTGCAACAAAACATTTGCTTATATGTTGTCAAACATATAAGGTTCTGGTTGTAAAACTAATAAGGTATGGTGTTTTGCAAGAGATTTCTCCTTCCTTGGGAATGCTGATTGATTCAGTTCTTTCTCCCAGTACTGATTTATTCCAATTTAAGACCTCAATCCTGGAGCGCCTGGGTGGCTCAGTGGGTTAAGCCACTGCCTTCAGCTCAGGTCATGGTCCCAGGGTCCTGGGATCAAGCCTCCTTCAGGCTCTCTGCTCAGCAGGGAGCCTGCTTCCCCTCCTCTCTCTGCCTGCCTCTCTGCTTACTTGTGATCTCTTTCTGTCAAATAAATAAATAAATAAATAAATCTTAAAAAAAAAAAAAAAAAGGAGAGAGGACCTCAATCCCAAGATGTTAGCTCACTTATTATGGTGATCACTTGGTAATATATGTAAGTGTTGATTCCCTATGTGGTGCACCCAAAACCAATATAGAATTGTATATCCACTATGCTTCAAAAAATATATAAAATATAAAATAATACTTTAAGAGCCATTTATATCTTAAATTCATGTTAATAGAGGAAGATTTTGTATTCAGTCATTTGATATTAATTGAATTGGTTTTGTTAGTATTTTAATTGTTGCATAGTTTAGTGATAGTTCAACTGTTAAAAAATATTTGCTTTGGGGCCCCACACTGGGTTTGGGGCCTACTTAAAAAAAAGATATTTCCTGGGACTTTTAAAATTAAATAAAATAAGAGGCTCATTGTATTTGAAATATAATGTCTATCAGGTGAAAATGGCCCAAATTGTGCAGTTTGAATTCTCAAAATTGTTGTTTCTATTTAAAATTCACCCATAGAGGGCACTGTTGTATTGAAAGTTTAAATCTTTGAAGCACCTTTTTAAGTTTTTTTAAAAAGTACTTCTATTTGTACTAAAATCTCACCATATTACAGCAAATAATCCAGTAATACTTAATAGAAGTAGAGAGTGTTTTGGGGAGCCTGGCTGGAGAAATCCGTAGAACGCGTGACTCTTGATCTTGGGGCTGCAGGTTCGAGCCTCATGTTGGGTGTAGAGATTACTTAAAAATAAAATCATTAAAAAAAAAAGTTGAGAGCACTTTAACTTAGAAATGGTACTATTTTATAATCAAAAGTATTTGCTTTTGTGAAAAAGTTGGTAAAATAGTGCATATTTTTCATCATTCCTCTGTGAGCAACTCCAAGTTAGAGAAAAAGCAGTATTTTATTATATATTTAGGAATTCTTTTCTTGAAAGAAAATGAAGTTAACATAGGAAACCTGACAGGTATATAGGTTCACCTCATTGATATTTGAGGCATTTGAAAATTGTTTTTGTTTTGGTATCTTATTGTTTAACAGCTATGTTGTTGAAGACCTAGTGGGTACAAAGCAGTCTTTATAAACTGGGGGGTGACAGATATATAAATTATCTCATAGTCTCCTTTGTTTTAGATTTAAGTGCAGTATGCCTAAAATACGGTGGAATTATACAGATTAATCCTAGCTAATGGGGTTCTTGAGGTTGGGGTTTTAAGTAGGCCTTTAAGGACCTACAAAACTTTGCATTCTAAACAATATTTAACAGCAAAGAAAGTTTGGTTTCTTAAGTCTTTTTCTTAAGTCTAGGTGTTAATTTAATCCTTTTTCTGTGCTTTCCTTCTAAAACCTTTATCTTAGCAATTCGTGTAATTAGCTAAAAAAGGGAAAGTACCTTATCCAAGGAAATGTACAAGCATCATCATCATTGTTACTCTTGCTGTTCATACTATACTGAGGAATGTACCCATAAATGGCAGTGGATTCTAGAGATGCTCTTAAGTATTTTTCTACAGTGAGCTTCTTGTTCAATTGAGACTTTAGGTCAAGGTATAGTCAAACTTACTTTCTTCCTTTGGTTAGGTTTGTTTTGATTATTACTCATGTGTCAGGTTAAAATGATTTAAAGAGAATAAATGTGTGGTAAAGAGAAAACTTAAACAAGAGCATTAATTACATATCTAGCTTACCTAGAATCCTGGGAAGAGAGCAATTGAATCCACTCAAGGAACCAAATAGAATAGTAGGGTTATTTCTACTTCCCTGTGTCTTTGAAGAGATTATTGTTAGACTTAACATTAAGAGTCCCTTCTTGGAGTGCCTGGGTGCCTCAGTTGGTTAAGCATCCAACTCTTGATTTCAGCACAGGTCATGATCTCAGGATTGTGAGATCGAGCCCAGCATTGGAGCCTGCTTGGGTTTCTCTCTCTTCCCCTCTCTCTATCCATCCCCGCCTCTCTTAAGAAATAAAATAAAATAAAATAAGATAGATAAGATAAGATAAAATAAAATAAAATATTCCCTTCTCCATACACACACCCCAGTGTTTATAGCACCATTATGTACAATAGCCAGATGGAAGCAGCCCAGGTGTCCGTCCACTGATGAATGGATAAGGAAGATGTGGGGGGTGGGTGTGTGTGTGTGTGTGTGTGTGTGTGTATGCAATGGAATATTATTCTGCCACAAAAAGAATAAAATCTTGCCATTTACAACAATGTGAACGGAGCTAGAGAGTTTTATACTGTGAAATCAGTCAGAGAAAGACAAATACTATATGCTTTCACTCATGTGGAATTTAAGAAACAAAACAAATGAGTGAAGCAGGGGGAAGAGAGAGGGAGCAAACAAAGAAACAACTCTTAAGGACAGAGAACACACTGATGGTTAGCAGAGGGGAGGGGAGGGGGGGATGGGTGACATAGGTGATGGAGATTTAGGAGGGCACTTATTATGATGAGCACTGGGTGTTGTATGGAAGTGTTGAATCACTGTGTTGTACACCTGAAACTAGTATTACACTGTACGTTAACTAACTGGAATTTAAGTTTTTAACTTAAAAAAAATCAAGTTAAAAAAAAATTTCCCTTCCCTGCACATGCTCTAACGAGGGCATTTTGTTTTTAAAAACGTATCTGGAGAGTGAATTTGATCTTCTGGCTTTTAAGCAGCTCACAGTTTTGGTGATTCTGTTCTAAACCGGTAGTCAAATCTAGCAAATTGAACAATTTAACCTAGTAATCAGCCTGGACTGCTGTCATCATTACTCACACAGGTGCTGAGATGCCACCGTAGTGAACATGCGTGGAGCACTTGCCATGTGCCATGGGGAGCTTTATGCTAAGCACTGAAGCTCTGTTTCCTTGTGCTCCAGAAGAAAGAGAGGTCTTGGAGAATCGATACTAATATGTGAAATAATTAGTAAACAATAGGAGACAGAAAGCATATGCATATGTGTCTACCTGCTCTGAAAGTTTAAAGTACAGAGAGCTTCTCTTTTGTCCCTTTAGGACATGTTCGAATAAACATCATAAACATCTTTGAATCTCACAAAGATCTAAATAAATGTTTGGAATCTTTAGTTGTTAAATGTAAATCAAAATGATATATTGAGGTGTTTACAGATAAAATACAAATGATCCACTGCTCATGCCTTACCAGGGCATGTTTTCTCATTATGTGCTTGCTTTTTAATAAGTGGGGAACCTTCCTCACCTTCACCTTGATTATATATGAAATATATGTATATTTGTAGTTTAATTAGAAATACAGAAAAATGTCAAAATGCCCACTCCTCAAAGATAGACACTGTCGTTTTGGTATTTTTTATTATGTTTTTAATACATATGTATACTTTTTTCCTATATATGTGTCTGTCTCATTAATATAGAAGCAAGACTGGTATATTGTGTACATATTACTTTTACATCCTATTTTGATTATATTCAGCTAACATGTAGTACTATTATCATACAGATCATAGTATAGCCTTTCCTCATGTTGTAATATTTTTGACTGAATTTTAACAGCTGCATAATATTCTGTCAATATACTATAGGTTTTTTTTGTTGTTGTTACTGTTTTTTAGAGAGCAACAGAGAGAGCTGAGTGGGGGGTGGGGGGAGAGGGAGAGAGAGAATCTTAAGCAGGCTCCATGCTCAGCATGGAGCCCGACATGGGCCTCCATCTCAGAACCCTGAGATCATGACCTGAGCTAAAATCAAGAGTCAGATGCTTAGCTGACTGAGCCACCGAGGTGCCGCTATATACTGTAGTTTTAATGTAGTCTCTTTGGACTTCAGGTTTTCAAGTTTTCAGCATTGTAAATAAAAGGGTGATAAGCATCTTTATGTAATGCTTTGATCAAATCTTCGTATTTCCTTGAGACAGAGTTCTAGAAGTAGAGTCTGATGCAAGGAAGGGAATACAAACGTTCTACACCCCCCAATATGTACATTTTCAACACCACATATAGCTTGATATGAATGTCAGACTGCTTTGTAGAAAGGCATTATCTGTTTACACTTCACTAGCAGTAAACACAGAGTCTACTAGGATCTCACCTCACCAGCACATAAATAAGACTGAGAAGTCTTTTTGTTGTTATTAATTTGGCAGATGCAAAATCACTTAATTTTTAAAATATCATATTTCTTTTATTTTTTTAAGGATTTTATTTATTTATTTGAGAGAGAGCTAGAGAAAGCATGAGCCAGGTGAAGGGTAGAGGGAGAAGCAGACTCCCCACTGAGCAAGAATCCTGATGCAGGACTCGATTCCACAACCCTGGGATCATGACCTGAGCCGAAGGCAGCTGCTTAACCAACTGAGCCACCCAGACACTCCCCCTGGGAGGTGTTTTAATCTTACTGATTTTATCCAACAGATATTTGCTGATTGGCCTACCTTGTACCAGGCTAATGCCAGACTGACCTTGAAGAAGTGAGGAGTCCATAGTCCTTGCTCTTCAAGTCTAGATGCATTCAGGATTGAGGTGTGTATCTGGAAACACAATAACGGAGAACAGGGAGCAAGAAGGTGGAAGGATGGTGGGGGGTCCCACAGGACACGAGAGGCATATGCTGAGTCTTGAGGGGAGAATGGGTGTTTGCTGAGTAGACAGGCTGGAAAAGTCTTGCATGAAGAGAACATATGCACTGAGGAGTGAAATAACGTGGTGTTAAAACGTGTGATTCGGTGTGCGTGAAGCATGAGGTGAAAGACTCACGAGGAGCTGGGAATGGAAGGCCCCGCCGGTTCGAGGAGGTCACTGCACTGCAGTCCACCTTTGTAACTAGCCAGCTGCCAGCGCCAGGCTGCTCAGACTGCCTGGGGAGGACGGGGGAACCAGGTTTTCTGTGTTTTGGTGTTTTTTGCTAGCTTTTATAAAATGCAGCAAAACTCAGTAACTAAAACTATGAAAAAATAAACCCTCATTTTTTAAAATTAAGATTTAAGAGGCATTAAATTGCTCTGTCAAACTGCTTTGAAAGTTTTGAAATGTTCACTCTCCATTTCCGTATCGATCTCTTATGGATAATAGCAACCAGTTCTAGAACCCATCCATGGGCCTGCATGCTGGGAATTTTGCCACAGATGGCTATAAATGCAAGTCAAAGTGTATACCTCTGGGACTGTCCACACAGATAATGGCCACAGAGAGGCCACATTGCAAGCATATTGCAAGTGACACAGCATCATTTCAGGGAAGTTATAAAGTACTCATACCTTCCTTGACAGCTGTACTGTTTGAATCTGGCTAAGTCACTTATATTCTATTATGTTATTTAAAAGATTTTATTTGGGAGGAGAAAGAGAGAGAGCATGAGCAAGAGGAGGCACAGAGGGAGAAGCAGTCTTCACGCTGATCAGGGAGCCAGACTTGGGCCTTGATCCCAGGACTCTGGGATCGTGACCTGAGTGGAAGGCAGATGCTTGACTGAGCCACCCAGGTACCCCTAAATCACTATATATATTTTTTTAAGATTATTTATTTATTTATTTGACAGAGAGAGAGAGAGAGAGATCACAAGTAGGAGGAGAGGCAGGCAGAGAGAGAGGAGGAAGAAGGCTCCCTGCCGAGCAGAGAGCCCCATGCGGGGCTCGATCCCAGGACCCCGAGATCATGACCTGAGCTGAAGGCAGAAGCTTAATCCACTGAGCCACCCAGGTGCCCCTAAATCACTATATTTTAAAATAGAAAACTCTCCTCCTCAAAATAGTGCATAAAATGAAGTATCTTAAGGGAGGTAATTTTTTTTTCCTCTTTGATAAAAACAAGGATTTTCAACCTTGACTGCGTTTTAGAATCACCTCAGACTCTGTAAAAATGATACTGATCCTGGGTCTCACCTCCTCGGGTTAGTTTGATGGCACCTCAGCATCAGGATTTTTTAAAAGTCCACATTGATTCTAACGTGCAGCCCAACTTTCTCCCATAGGGGACCTGCTAATGACTCATCATGTTTTCTGATTGAGACCTGATGTCAAAGAACAGCACAGTAATTATATGCTAAAACTATCACTTGAATTTGAATGTGGTGCTTAAAGATATTAAGATTGTTTGAGATGTAATAATCTAGTGTGTCATAGATGCTATCAGAGCTTCTTCGGACCCTCCCTGCCAAATACCATTATTTTAATTATGGTTGATGGTATATATGTCTTTCAGTATAGCTTATTCAGTATCCAGAATACATAACCTAGTGTTAATACCCTTATAAATTAAAGCTCATGAAATCTTTTTTTTTTTTTAATTTCTTTTCAGCGTAACAGAGTTCATAGTTTTACACCACACCCAGTGCTCCATGCAATGCGTGCCCTCCACAATACCCACCACCTGGCTCCCCCACCCTCCCACCCAAAGCTCATGAAATCTTGAGTTGTCTGCTTCACCTGCTCCTATCCAGTGATGGCGGTGGTATTGGGTGTTGTATTAATCTCCTAATAAGATATGATTAGAACAACTTGCCATGAATGTCTAACATCCGAAGTGCAATTATTGCTGGATTTTAAAATTCGAATTCCTTGGAATTATTTGTTCAACTCTTACTTTAGCGTATTAAAATTTCAGGTCTTGGTCTACACTATGCCACTGCTTAATATTTCCTAGATCTCCCAATAGCATACAGTAATACTAATATATAAACACTTCCTGTGGTGAATTATTAGTCTATTTATGGTGCCAAAAGCTAGCTACAGTCTGCAAAGATAAAATGATTTTTCCCCTCTGTTTGCTAGTGCGCTCTTCATGTGCTAAAGGCTCTGAACATTCAGTGATTTACTCATTCATTAAACAGCTTTTGGGTGCCTACTTGTGCTAGATACTGGAGATATGCAGTTTAAGGCTCTTAAAGGAACAGGATAGGAACAGCACAGCAGCATACTACTAGCCATTAATACATAGATGGAACAGCTTTCACACATGCAAAGTGAAAATATTTTTATTCTCCCCCACACCCCCATCATTTCAAATAGGCATTTGGTTTTGGATATACCTTTCTTACTTGCTGAAACTTCTCTCTCTGTTTTCTCTCTTTTCCCTCCTGGTTTTGTTGTTGTTGTTGTTGTTGTTGTTTTGAAAAGTTATTAGGGCAGGAAATACCCTAAAAGTAGTTCTACTGACTATTTTGGGGTCCTGGGCCAGTCATTGAATCCCTCTGTTGTAAAAACACGATACCATCTTTGCCCTGTTCATGTGAGTTGTCATGAAGATTATGAGAGAAGTTATATGTAACATTAACATCAAAGTTTGAAATAACACAGTTCAAGTATAAATGGACCTTATAAAACAATTTTTAAAAGAAAGAAAAAAGAAACCTTACATAGATGTGCGCTATATGTACCACAGCAAAAAACAGTGTGTGTTTCTGGACCCTGACAGCAAAGATACACCAAAAAGTTAAATTCTATGGAAGTTTACTTCCATGATGGATTTTTTACTTTTTACTCAGCTCCCGAAAAAGAAACTTCCTGGGTTTTCTTTCTCCTCCTCTGGTTCTGCAGTGGCAAGGCTGTTTCCTGTCGAGAGCAGCTCTGCCGCAGCCCCTCTGCACAGACTCTCCACCTCCTCTTTCTCTTTCTTTCAAACACTTAATACATTTAGAGACTGATCTTGTGCAGAAAATATCCCTGACATTTGAAGAGCTCCAGGGATTCAGTGAGCATGCTCCGTGCTCCCTCCCGCTGGGAAGAGGAAGCTCGTTTACATACGAGTCATACCAGGCATAGCCAGCATGTCAGCGCAGTTAACTTGCAGCGGGCTGTGAGGAAAGCGAGCGCGGCTTTGTCCTACGAAATGTGCTTCGTGTTTTGCTTTTTTCACTCCTTTTTTATTTCGAAGAAAGATTCGTAAAGACTTCGGAAACGTTTTTTAAGTGCTCGATTGAGGATACAAAACATACACCGTCTACAAATAAGCCCTTGAAGGGTTTTTGTGTGAGTTTGATTTTTCGTGCGTGTTTTTTTTTTTCCCCCCTCTGTTTCTTTTTCTTTTTCTTTTTTTTTTTTTAACTTTTACATACTTTGTTTTGATCATCTGAGGCTGGGCCTCACAGTCTTTGTGAAGTTTGAGAAGAGCCAGGAGCTACTCAGTAATAATTGATTTTTTGAAACGTATTCTTTTGGGGCAAAAGCAAAGAGCTGGTTTTCTGTGCGAGCCCAATAAATGCTATTTATGAAGATGGACCTGTTGAACTACCAGTACTTGGACAAGATGAACAACAATATCGGCATTCTGTGCTACGAAGGTAGAGGTTCCGTTCTAGAAATTGCTCTTCTCTTGCTTTTGTCAAGGCCACTCCTCCTTTAGGGTTCTGAATGCCTTCTGTGTATTTTGTTCTCTTTCTTGAGATTTCAGGGTGCTTTGAAGGGCGAGTGTTGATTATGTACTATTTTCAGTACAAAGTTTGTTGTTTGTATCTTAGCCTTCAGGGTTACAGTGGGGGAGGGAAGGCAGTGAAATATAAACTTAAAAGTTTCCTTTTTGCTTGCAACATATTAACTCTTCACATTTTTAACTCTTGATAAATATGATTATTTTTTAATTCTGTTGGTGTTCTCTTTAGAGGAGGAACTTCTAGGACCAGGAAAAGTTAAACATGTTGGTTTTTTTCCCCCTGCTTTGATACTTATTTTAAACATGCACTATCTACAGTATTCATGTTGTATTCCAATCAGTACTTGGGAACAGAATTCAGTATTCCAATCAGAGGGGAACAGAAAGTTACAGTAAGTTTTTGTTTTCAGGAGCGATTGTCCCAAACAATGAAGAATTTTTCTATTCAGTTTGGGGGACTGAAAGGGCACCCATGTCACAAAGCACAGGCTGGCTCTTTGTCTGATTTCCCATTTCCTGTACAGCTCTGAGAGAGTTCTGACATTGAAGGATGTTCCCTCCACACTCCGGTCCCTTGTGGAAGTGATTGCACAACACACCAACCAGAAAGCTAAATTGAAAGAAAGGAAGAAAGAAAAAAAGAAAAAAAAAAAAGAAAGGAACCTACTCTGAATTCTTATTGTTTATTACCTCCTGCTATAACCATGAGGTGTTTCTCCACTGCCTTGTAGCATTTCGAACTGTCCCTGTTAGTAATAAGAAGAGAAAAAGCAACTTCTTAATCTATTGGAAACATTATCTACGTGCAGTTTGAAAAAGTGGTAATGGCCTGGGTTTGAGTGGCCGGAGATGCGGAGAGGCATCTCCGGGGGAATTTAGCTTGGCAGGAGGAGTGTTTTTTGTTGTAACCACATACAAATTGAGGAGGAGACATCTCCTTTCTGATTCAGTAGGACCAGTTTCCATGTTTTCTCTTAATAGTGAACTGAACGTTTCTTTTGAAAAAGAAAACATTGAAGAAACTTGCATGTAAAATTTCAGGCCTGTTGCCTAATCAATTGAAAACTTACCCTTTCCCCTTCAAGGAAAATGAAATCTCATTCATACTGTTTTGTTTTGTTTTTTAATTTAACTCTGGATAAGGATTTCATACTTAAGTTTGTTTTTTTTTTTAAAGGTATATATATATTTTTAACTCCTGCTTGTTTCACTGATGAGAATTATGGTGGATGGCTTTCTTTGAATCTGCTGCTTTAAGTATATCATCTTCTGAAGTCACTCATCTTAAAGGCAGACTTCTTCAGGATGGTGACTGGGCAGCAACGAGTGACTGGGCTTGTTTCTTGTGAAATTAACATACTGCAGTTTTAAAAAAACATTTCTTTCTTCACTGAATTAGAAATCACAGACTTTTAAGGCAATATCTGTTGGCTTGTCTTTGTCATTGTGTAGTATGATATTTTTCTTTCTTTTTTTTTTTTTTTAAGATTTTATTTATTTATTTGACAGACAAATCACAAGTAGGCAGAGAGGCAGGCAGAGAGAGAGGAGGAAGCAGGCTCGATCCCAGGACCCCGAGATCACCACCTGAGCCTAAGGCAGAGGCTTTAACCCACTGAGCCACCCAGGTGCTCCTGATATTTTTCAAAACAAAACAAAACGTAATTATCAGCCTAACTGAGGAATAGACAGATTGCAAGGAAATTGATACCACATTAATTTTGTATGTCTCCAGTTGCGGGGTGGTGAGGAAAAGCTTATGGAAAGCTCGTCCAGGTTGATTTGTTGTTTTGTAGTCTGTAATATACTTGAGAGTAGTCTGCTTTGCATTCTCCCTCTTTATTTGGGGGAAGAAACTTTGATTTTGAAAGTTGAGTAGATATGTAGGATGATTTGCTGTAGTCTGTTTGGTTTAAACATCTGCTGCTCTTTTCCTTGCTACGAAAGTTAACATTATTTTAACACCAAAATAAATACACAGGAAATGAAGAAAAGCACAGCAAAACTTGAGTGGTGTTTTTAGTGGGTTGTTTATGCCCTGGTGGTTTTCTTAGTGTAAACACTGCACACATCTGTTCTGAACTCAAAGGGGTGTTTTGAGGATGGGCATAAATCTCAGATGGGAATTTTTTATTTTTTGTAAGAAAAGTTGGAACCATTACTGTTCCTTTAAATCCAGTACTCTGGAAGTATTCGTATTAAGCATAGCAGCTCACCAGCATTCCAGGGAAGTTATTTGGAAAATGGAATGTACAGTTGGTAGGCAGCATTTGATTTCACTTAGGGCACAGGCAGGCTTTACATCTCTTTAAGAATAAGGGACAATTTAATTTTCTGAAGTTTTAGTCTTAACAATTGAGATGTTGATGGTTATTCTCCAGGTTAGTTATACCATATGCCCTGGTTCTTTCACAGCGCTACTCTGCCAAATAAACCATGTGTCCGCACTGTCATTCTTCAGCCTCTCTGGCAACATATACACAAACAGATCTTTTTCAGCCAGTTATCTTGTAGCCTACAAGGCCTTCCTAAAGCTCTACATTTAGAGCGACTCTAAATGGTTCAAATACGGACTCTGCTTGGTGACTGCTCTCTGGCATCTGACTTTCCCCATATTAGTCTGTAAGCATAACTGAAAAAGAAAATAAAGGAAAAAATTAACTGCAAATAGGCTTGGGGTGGGATCCATTGGGTAGGAGAAGGAGAAGATTGGCAAAGGGCAGAAAGAATCTCAGTTTGACTAACTTCTGGAACCCATCACTTTCATTGGTAATGAGCAAATTAGCAAAACTCTGCTTGTGTTAATGAGTGTTCAAAAAACCTCATGGTTTATTACCACAACCCTCAACAGTCAACCAGCTCATCGTTCATGACCATAATGCATGTTCATGTTATACCCATTTGAACCCCAGTTTTGCCTCTATCTCCATGAAAATGTCATAGGCCAACCTCAGCCTTCATGTTTTCCCTATGAACTCCTGAGAATATTCCGCCAGTAGACTGAAAGCCTCCTGAAGGCAGGGTGTTCTGCCTTGGTCGCCACTGGATCCTGGAATCCTGCCAAGGTGCCTGATTTGGCTCCCAGAAAGTGGCTGACTGAAAAAAAAAACAAAAAAAAACCCAAAACCATGAAATCTTTCCGATAGCAGTGTAGTCACTACTGTGTAATTTAGTACTTCATTATATATACATCTTGTATTATCTAATTATTGTAGAGCTGTACAGGGCCTTTAGGTATATCTTAGACATTGACTCCCCCCTGCCCCCCGAGGAAACCAAGGCCCAGAGAGGTAAATTGTCTGTTCAAGTTGATTCAGAAAGTTTGTAGCAGAAATGAGTTGTGAGGACTGAGTGGTTTTCATTAGTCTCTGATTTTTCTGTAGTTTCACTGCCTCTCCACAATCATTTTATGTCTTGTCTCCTTAGTTATTAGCTTATCAGTGATAGGGACTGCGCTCCGTCTTGGGGACCCTCCCAGCAGGGGGTGGCAGGGGACATC
This sequence comes from Mellivora capensis, assembly GCA_004024625.1. NCBI lineage: Eukaryota > Metazoa > Chordata > Mammalia > Carnivora > Mustelidae > Mellivora > Mellivora capensis. The sequence continues at coordinate 150,150 of PISX010000113.1, read as the reverse complement.
TGAGATTACAGGGCACAGTGAGCCCATCCTGGAGTCCTCATTGCCCTGAAGCCAGTTGCTGGTCTAGATTCCCAGGCTGTTGTGATGTCAGGAAAGAGAGCAATGAGAACTCTAGGTGACCAGCCTTGTTGGAATTTGTTCTCCTCGCTGCTCTGGCACTTAGGTTTGCTTTACTTTTCTTCTGATTGTGCAGAGGAGGAGGCCCTGTGTAATGCCAGTTCACAAAGAGTGTTTTCCCAAGGGAGTAGAGAACTGGTTAGACCATTGATTTTTCTCAAGATGGCTGTCGGTTCTATTTACATAATTACGTGGTGCTGAAAACATAGGTCCTAATAAATGTGCTCATGGTTGGCCGTGGCTTTAAGCTGCTGTTAGTGATACTTTAATTATGGGTTAAGAGCCATTAGTGTGTAATTTGGTAGAAGAATTCTCCCCTTTTAATTTAATAGTGCGATTTATATTGGGAGAAAGTAAGAATAAATTGCATATTGTGATCATCTGAAAGCTTAAGAGGAGAGTATTCTAAGTTCCTCAGATTTTGAGCTACTCATTGTTTTAGAACATAATTACACTTACTTCATCACAGGGTACACTTAAAATTAATTTTCTGGAATTGAAAGGAAAATGCAGACGAGTTGTTGAGTGAGACTTTGCCAGAATTAAGAGTAAGTTTCGGTGATGGGATTCCTTTTGTTTTCTGCCAGTTTAATCAGCAAGCAGTTTAGTGTTCTTTGTCTAATGAGTTCAGAGGCATCAAGGAAACTTAGAGCATTGGATACTATTAAGGTGAAAAGGCCACAGAGCAGAGCCATTTGAACCCGCCTCTGTTCAAGCCCTGTGTATCAAGTGACCAGCTCTTGATCCAGGGGTGTATTCTGAAGTTGAACATCTGCAACTATTTTGCTGTGGAAATTCATTTTACTTTAGCATTTTGTTTGCAGGAGAGAGACGTGAAGGGGAGGAGTGGGGGGGGAGAGGAAGGGGAAAATTGGGGGGAGAGGAAGGGGAGGGGTGGCGGGGGGGCAGTTGTTGGGGGAGAGGAACGGGAGGTGGTTGGCGGGGGAGGCTGAGAGGAGTTTGGTTAGTAAAACATGCCTAGGTGAGCCCAGGAGATCTCCTGCAAGAGATCCAGCCAGTTTGTATTTCTTCTAATTACAGTTTGTGAAGGGAAGGTGTGATTATATCCTCCTTCCTTCCAGCTCCCCTCCCTTGTTTCTCTGCCCTCTTCTGGAAAGATTATTTTACTTGGCTGTTTATCTCTTGGAGCTTACACATGGCTTTGTTTTGGAAGGCAGATTTCTCTTCCTTCCTTCTTCCTTTCCTTCCCTATTGTCTGCATGGCCTTCTATTCTTAGGGTGTTGGGATTTGTTGCTGTGAAGATTTTTTTAAACACGCCATAAGATACAAAAAATACCCCCGCAGCTTGTGAGAAGATTCAAAACCTCTCAGTAGAGCCTCGTTCCGCTCAATTGTGAGGATGTTGCAGAAAACTGGGTTTTGTCTGAAGAAATTAGATCCAGACTTAGCACTTCTGCATATATACAGATATATAAAACCGGTCTAACCAGGGGTTGTTTCTGGCTCTGTTTTATCTCCATATCTGACATTTATTCAACGAATGTTTCTGTTTAGTGGTATCTCTGTATCGGATATTGAGTTTATTAGAAGTATTCCCTAGCCGGGCTCATCGACATCAGTTTGTCCTACAGAATAGTCCCTCTCCTGCATGCTTTTATTTTTAAGTAATCCCTACACCCAAGGTGGGGCTTGAACTCACAACCCTGAGATCAAGAGGTGCGCAATCACTCTTTTATTTCTTAATAAACTCATATGTCAGCCCCCTATCCCTCCCCTCAAAGAAACCCCAACCATGGATGCTTAATTTTAAAAGCAGAGTTTGAAAATGATTTTACTTTCTCCATTTGTTCTCTCTTTGCCTTCCTAAATGTTACATGTTCTGCCAAATTCTAAGGAATTCTTTCTGTCCGTTTGCTTTGTTATCTTGCCTTCTTTTTTCCTTTTTTTTCTTTCAAGAATACTGTAGATTGTTACAATTTCAGTGTATTGTGTACAGAATGTGTTTAAATTCTAACAATGCAAATTACTACTAGTTGAAAGGTTATTTACCCTAAATAAAGTAGAAAATCTGTTCTTAAAGTTACCTTTAATTTGTTGCTAATTTATATGATCTTCCTGAACTCTTAATAACTTGTTTGTTAACAAAGAAGTCTGTAAACGTAACAAACTGAAATATATTTAGTAAGTCATCACAGAAAACTCAGTCCTGTCCTTTTCCCATCCAGTATCCATTCTCTTAAAGGTATATGGAATGCGTGTGCTCTGCTGGAATATATTAAGTCTTGGGTCGTCCCTCTCTCTTACAACACTTTTTATTATGAAATATGCCATATGTACGTAAACATGCATAAAACATATGTGTGGTTTGAAAATGAACAACCTTATAATCACCACCAGCTCAGGAAATAATAATTTGCCTCTTTCAAGTATTCTCTCCTTGTCTAATTCTTCCTCGCCCCAAGAGGTCATCACAATTATAACATGTCTTTTCTTCCTATCTTTACTACCTCTATGTGCAATTCTAAACAAATTAACTTAGTTTTGTGTGTTTTCCCTTTTCTTCCCCCCCCCCTTTTTGAGCCCTAATTGAAATTATTTCCCATGTCCTCTTTTGTGTCTTGCTTGAGGTGTTTTATAGTGGAGATGTCCTTGTCTTTTCCGTATGAAGCCAGCTTATCTTCAAGTGTGGGAATCTTGGCTGTGGAATATATGTGGACGCCCCAGCGCCCTTCTCATTCACTTGCTGCTCACTGTCTACTAAACATAGCTGGTGATGCTTTGGTCCAAACTTTTTTTTCAGTCAGTGTTTTGTTAACAGTCTTCCTCACCTGTTGAAAGCCTTCTACCATCCAGGTTGTAATGGGAACTTGTATGTCTGAGAAACTCTGCAGTTTGGGAGAGTGCACAGTGGTGGATGCTTGAGGAGATACATAGCTTAATTGGGTCTGAACAACGGCTTTCGTTCTGCATTAATAAGCAATTTGCTTAAAGGCTGAGACTTGTTACAAGTCAACTTTGTTACAGTGCCAGATTTCTTTGGATGTTAATCCAGGGACTTTTAGATACACAGAAAAAGCTTAAATTGTTCCAGTATTCAAACAATACTCTACATTGTAGAGAGGTGGCTGTCTGAGGGCAACAAAGATTTGAAACAATCATCTGCATTATGCACCACCTAAAATTATGAATGAAAAAGAATCATCCATATGTATGGCTCTTGATTTTTATTTTATATCTGCTTTGCATGAAAATAGTTGCCTGTTATTGTTTTTGGCTAATGATTCGATTTTAATAGAGTGAATTCCAGAATTTAATGATTTGTTGCAGATGCATTCTGCCAAGCAATTTAGCAAAGTTGTTTACACTACCCCAAATCCAGCTGGACAGAGTGAGCCTATGCTTCTTCCCTGATAACAGTTCAGGGAGTGATGAGTGCAGATTTCTGGACATTTTTTCCCCTTTGAAAACAAATACGTCTTCCATTATATGGCAGCACTGTTAGAGTGGCAGGGGATTAATTTAAAATTTTAATGTCAGCAGCTCTTTCCGGTACCCATTTTCTCCCATTCTTACTATGTGTGTCCTTTTAAATGATTATTTTTTTCTGATGAGCAACTGATAAACTGTTGGCTGACCTCACAGAAAACTCTTGCTTTATTTCTCTGCTGAAAAGTTATGACCTCTTTGCCAGTGCTTAAAATCACCCACGAGAGGGCTTTGAGTAGCTTTCTTAAAGGAATATCCAGTAGCAGCTGTACCAGGCTCTAAGTTCTGTTGAGCAGGGGGCAAAAGAGATGGAAAATAGTAGTCCTTCTCAGGATAAAACCTATAAAGAGTTTTCCAGCACGAACTCTACTGGATTCAGAATTGGTAACAATGACCACTAGTTTCTGGAGACCACAATGGGAGCCCTTTTCTCTGAGAGGCGTTATACTGGTGAAAGATGGCTGATTTGGGGAGGGAGGAGGTGCAGTAGAGTTCTAGAACCGACAGCAGACATCGAACATTGCTCTTGATGTCCAGCAATAAATGTAATACACATACACACTCACTTGGTTCTATATTTTGTCCAACACAGATTGGGAGAGTGCCTTCTTATAGAGCTGGAAGAACTCTTGTGTATCCTTTAAGGAGAAGATCAAAGAATCACCACATCTTGCTTTTCCACCTGCAGACTCTTCTGAATCCACTTCCATCTTCTCCCCCTTCCCTTAGGCTCACTGAAAGGCTAATTCTTCTATTGGTGCTCATAGATACCAGCCCTTCTGGCCTCAGGGACTTTTCTATGATCTGCTTCTGATTTCCCCTTCTTCCTCTCCTGGTTCTTTCTCTTTATCATGTGCTTAAGCACACAAGTTTTTCCCAACTTTAAAACAAAACCAAACTCATCCCTAAATCTTACCCATGCTCTTGTCCCCCACCCCTGCTGCAGCTATTAGACTCTTATCTTTGCCATCCAAGTTTTTAGAAGAATGGGTCAACTTGTTTCTACTTCCCTTCTGTCCAGTCTCTCCTCAATCCACTGTCATCTCACATCATCTCATTTCTGTTCCCACAGCTCCACTTAAGTTGTTCTGGACGAAGCCACTAAGTGATATCCTAGTGGAAAGTTCAGTGGACACTTTTTAGTCCTTACCTAGTTGAATCTCCTAATACCATTAGGTGTTGACTCCTTCCAAAATCTTCAACTTCTTATATCCCTTGGCTCAAATACTCTTTGAATATGCACTCCATTGGGAATTAAGCACTGGTGAGCATGTGGTGAGCAAAATGGACAGGGGCTTTATGGAGCTCCTGGTATTGGTAGGAGGGTATGAAAGAGTGAGGCAGGCTGATAAACATTAAAGACAAACAAACTGTGGTTGCAGCTTGAGAACAGATTGGAAGGGAAGAAGGAGAGAATGTAGAAATAGGAGAGAATGTGAATGTGCTGCACTGGTTTAGGCAAGAGATGGTAGTCACTCAGATTGTGGTGGTGGTCATGGAAAAGGAGAGGAGAAGAACTAAGAAAAATTTAGAGAGAGGACTGACAGGACATGGGGAGAGGCTGGAGTAGGGGATGAGAGAAGACGTAGAAGACATGGAGAGTGCCTGCCTCCTAGGTTTCTAGCTTGTCCAGGTGAGTGGAAGGAAGGTTCTGCCATTTCCAGAGATGGGAAATACAGGGAGAGGACTGGGTTCTGGGATGAGATCATGAGTTTAGTTTCAGATATGTTGAGTTTGAAGGATCTTTAACATTTCGAAGAAGAGCTAAATATTACAGGATTGGATATATGGGTCTAGAGCTCAGACAAGAGGCCATTGCTGATGATACTAGTTTGGGAGAGAGAATAAGTGAAGCTCTGGGCAAGAATGGTCACTGGGGAACAAAGAACAGAATGAGAAGTTGAAGAGGTGCTAGGAACTCTTCTCTTAGGTCTCTATCAGTTTTCTTCTTTATTCCTAAAATAACCCCACAACTGACCCCTGCCTCTAATCTTTTCTTCTAAGCCTTTATCCATAGTATTACCAGAGTGCCATCCCTTATTTACTGTTACAGCCCTATTTTTTATTATTCCTTTGCCCACGCCCTGTAGCCCAGATACATCAAACTACAGTTGACAGACAACTGAGGGTTAGAGGTGCCTGTCCACCCCTCCCTTTACCGCCCCCACTTCGTGTACTTGAAAACATGCGTATAACTTCTTACTTCCCAAAAACTTAACTACTAATAGCTTACTGTTGATTGGAAGCCTTACTGATAATATAACAAAAAGAGTGATTCAAGCATGTTTTGTATATCCTGTGTATTGTATACTGTATTCTCACAATAAAGTCAGCTAGAGAAAAGCAAATGTTAATAAGAAAATTGCGAAGGAGAGGAAGTACATTTACAGTACTGTACTGTATTTACTGGAAGAAAACTGCATGCAAGGGGACCTGAGCAGTTCAAACCCATGTTGTTCAAGAGTCAGCTGTATTTGAGTGAACCATTGCCTCCCTCTGAAATCCACGTCCCCCACCCTTTCTCTTGACTTCTCTTAGTCCCTCAAGTGCAGAGACTCCTCGAAAGTGACCCACCTCACCCCTGCCTTTTTAGCTGAATTAGGTGTTGTGTTTGTAGTTTCATGGCATGCCGAGCATGCTTTTGTCAGAGAATTTATTTCACTGTGTTATGTACTCCTCAGTCTGCCTTTCTGTAAGCTCTGGGAGGGCTAGGACTTTGTCTTTCATCTCTTTGTTCTTAGCACCAAGCATGTGGTGTCTGCTTAGGTATGAATCTACTCCAGGGTCTTTTTGTTAAAGAAAGAAACATTGAAATTGTGTGGTTAACCCAGGGATTGTCAGTTACTTGGTAACATAAGAAAGTTTGTTAACTCTTAGAATGTCCTTAGAGGAAGGAATGGCAGCTGGCAAAGGAGAGGGGAAGAAAGAAAACTGTTTAAGGCTGTTTCTATAGAGAAACTTCGCAAGTGGACTAGTTGGTTGTAAATAATTGCCCCTGTTCTTTTTGTTTTCTAATTACTGCACTCTGGATTGTCTATTAACTAACTGAACATTTATGGGAAGATATTTAATACCTATTGTGTGCCAGGCACTGGTTTATGTGCTGGGGACTTAGCTCTTAACAGAACAAACAGCAGTATCCCTGGGTTTTTGGAGTCTACGTTCTAGCAGGAGAGATGGACTGTGAACAGGTACATAAATAAAGAAGATAATTACAGATTTTGAAGTGTCATTATTAACAGGTTGATGTCTGTTAGCTGATTTACTATTTAGAATAGTTGTATCCATACCTAAAAAGTGACTGCTTTTATTTTTAAGCTTCAAAGTACAGATTTGAGTAGATGATTTATTTCCCTCATGGTGTTGTGAAGGATTTAAAGTATATCAAAGAAACTTTTGGAAAATTTCCTTTGGAATATGAGAAGTCAGATCTTTTACTTTTTTTTTTTAAGATTTTATTTGGAGACACAGAGAGAAGGAACACAAGCGGGGGGTGGGTGGTGGGAGAGGGAGAAGCAGGCTTCCCACTGAGCAGGGAGCCTGATGCAGGGCTCGAACCCAGGACCTTGGGATCATGACCTGAGCTGAAGACAGACACTTAATGACTGAGCCACCCAGGCGCTCCTTTTACTTGTTTTTTTTTTTTTTCCTATGGTCAAAGAATCAGACTGCCTCACTCCATTATACCTGGCTTTTATATTGAGACCTAACATTTATTGTAGCATTATCACCTTTTCCTTTTCATTTAAAAAAAAATAAGGTTTTATTTATTTGACAGAGAGAAACAGCAAGAGAGTGAACAGAAGCAGGCAGAGTAGGAGGCGGAGAAGCAGGCTCTCCGCTGAGTAGGGAGCCTGATGCGGGGCTCAGCCCCAGGACGCTGAGATCATGATCCGAACTGAAGGCAGATGCTTTATGACTGAGCCACCCAGGCCCCCCTCTTTTCCATTCATTCATTCATTCATTTTTAAAAGATTTTATTTTTTCATTTGACAGAGAGATAGAGAGCACAAGTAGGCAGAGTGGCAGGCAGAGGGAAAGGGAGAAGCAGGCTCTCCACTGAGCAGGGAGCCTGATGTGGGGCTTGATCCTAGGACCCTGATGACCTGAGCCAAAGGCAGTTGCTTAACTAAGTGAGCCACCCAGGCGCCCCTCTTTTTTTTTTTTTTTTTTTAATTAACAAAGGTCAAATGATTTGTTTGGGTCCTTAGAAGAATATATTTAGAATTTAAAAAGTCAGTGAATGTTGGGGCACCTGGGGTACCTTGGTGGGTGGCTCAGTTGGTTAATCTCCAACTCTTGATTTTGGCTCAGGTCATGATCTCAGGGTCATAAGATTGAGCCCCATATCATGCTGAGTGTGGATCCTGCTTAAGATTCTCTCTCTCCCCTTCTCTCTGTCCCTCCTAGTTCCCTCTCTCCCTCCTCTAAAAAAAAAAGGAAAAAAGAAAAAAAATCAGTGAGTTTTAAAAAGGCTCAGGTTATCAATTTATATGCTCTTCTTAAAGGACTCTGGTCAGACCTTTAAAGTTATTATTGCCCTGAATAGAAGAGATCTTACAATACCCCAGGGGGAGATTTTATTGTCAGCTCTTACTTTGTGAAAAGCCTATTTGGGGAGGACTAGCCTATCTAGTCTAAGGTTGAGGGACATTTGTGTTGTTTCCAGTTTTTAACTATTATGAATAAATTGCTTTAAATGAATAAAATTGCTTTAAACATTTTTTGTGGCAAAATATACATATGCTAAAATTTATTATCTTAACCATTTTTAGCAGTATAGCTCTTAAATTCATTCACTTGGTGGTACAACCTCTGAAAGCCTTTTTTGGGGACAAATGCACTCCTTTCTCTTGGATACATACGTGTGGACCTACTGGGTCATTGGTATGTTTCACTTTCTTTCTTCTTCTTCTTCTTCTTTTTTTTTTTTTTAGAAACTCTCATCTGTTTTCCAAAGTGGTTGTACCATCCTGTTCTCCTACCAGTGTTGTATAACGGTTCCAGGAACTATACATCCTCACTGATACTTTGTGTAGCTGGTCTTATAAATTTTAGTCATGCTGGAAATCTCTGGACAATATTAAAGTGTTTTCCATTGTTAACTTAAAATGCGTTACTTGTGGGAATACTTGGTATGACACTGCTGTTTGGTATTTTGTGCGAAAAGACGTATTCTTTACTTTCGATGGGTTGATCGTCTAAGAGGCTGGAATCTGTGTGTTCCTTGTCAAATTACAAGCAGAGGTAGTGATTTTGGTATTGTCAAAAAAGGGGTTGTTTTTCCAAATGGGTAAATCCAAGTCGTGGAAACCAGCAGGCAGCCAGATTGAGGGATGTGAACAAACACCAACGTGGCACAGAGGACTCTTTTTTTGGGAACACTTTCCTTTAGTGTAGTGTTGCTTTGCTTTATTTTGTACTTAGTAATGATTCATCCAACCACTGGCCTGTTAAAGTAAAGCTCAGGGATTAAGCTCTCCTCGGTCCAATTTGATTTCTCTCCTGGTTTGCACAGCCATTCCCTCCGGTAGCTTCTTTTAATTTCCCAATTTGGAATACCCTTCCTGCTTCTTTCCAGCTAGATGAATTCTATATACCCTTCAGGATGTGGCTCATCCTCCTGTGAAACTTTATCTAAAACTTTTTAAAGGCAGGAATTGTACTGTGTGTAACCTTTTAAGTCCTCAATGCCTAACAAGATGCCTCGTCTTCTTTCATGTATGACGATGTTTATATCCCCCTCTTGTGAATTTCTGTAAGGTTTATAGCCTGTAATATTCATTTGGCAGTTGTATCACCTTGTATTTTGTTATCTCTAATGTAAATAGAGTATGACATTAAAAGCAAACAAATGTAACAACTTATATATCCGAATAAGTAAGGTGTTCAAACTTGTCTTCAAAATAATTACCTTGGAAAATTACACATTTAACCTAACGTTGTGGTGATCTCATTCTCAGAACATTGCTTTTTTTTTTTTTTTTTTTAATTTTTTTAAGAAGTTGCCGTTAAGGTCTGAGGTACATTCTTTTGACTGTTGTATGTGGTGGCTAGTGATTGTATATATATTGTGTATACATTGTATATACATGTATATATACATATAAGTATTACATATTATATGTTCCATATATATTAGACACTTGTAGAGTGCTATTTGCCAGGCACAGTTCTGTGTAGGTATGCCTATAAAATGATGAACTATTTTTTTCCTGTTACTCTAAAGCCAGTTCCACAAGTAGAGTTGGAAAATACCTTTTTTTAAAAAAAAGATTTTATTTATTTATTTGACAGAGATCACCAGTAGGCAGAGAGGCAGGCAGAGAGAGAGGAAGGGAAGCAGGCTCCCTGCTGAGCAGAGAGCCTGATGCAGGGCTCAATCCCCATGATCCGAGCGGAAGGCAGAGGGTTTAACCCACTGAGCCACCTAGGCACCCCAGGAAAATGCCTTTTTTTTTTTTTTAAAGATTTTATTTATTTATTTGACAGAGAGAGAGATATACAAGTAGTCAGAGAGGCAGGCAGGGAGGGGGAAGCAGGCTCCCCGCTGAGCAGAGAGCCCGATGCAGGGCTCGATCCCAGGACCCTGAGATCATGACCTGAGCCAAAGGCAGAGGCTTAACCCACTGAGCCACCCAGGCGTCCCTGGAAAATACCTTTTAATCAGTGACCGTTTTCTTTGGAATAGGTAGATTTGCATCATTCTAGAATGACTGCTTTGAAAATGACAAGACTCAATTGTATGTATAATAAAAACTTTCAAATTCGCTTTCACTGCCATCTAGATAGGAAATCATCACATCTAAAGGGCAAGTTACTTGAGGGCATGGAGAACACCATCTTTGTTGTATCCTTCTGCCAGTAGCATTTCTCATTGTTTGTGACCATAGCAGGCACTAAGTAAATATGTGATAATTCAAGATCATAGAGCCCTTATGCTAGAGGGCTGAGATAATTTGATTGTTATCAAATAACAGTTGGGTCTTTTGGGTAGACCAACAATCGCTGGCTTTGACATTATTGTGTTTTACTTTGCTCACTGATTTGTATGTCCCACAGTACAGTGGCTGTTTGTTTGACCTTCTAGCAACCCGTTTTTCACTTCACTTTGTGGAAGATGGGAATGCCACTTAGTTTGTCTGTAAGTGATTTTTCTGTAGAATGACTCTTCCATTCCCTTTATTTTTTTTTTAAGAGTTTATTTATTCATTTGACAGAGATCACAAGTAGGCAGAGAGAGAGAGAGGAAGGGAAGCAGGCTCCCTGTCGAGCAGAAAGCCCTATGCAAAGCTGCCCTATTTACTCACCTCATTGTTGGTTCTGTTTCTGCTATAGTTGGTTTAAAAAAAAAAAAAGATTTTATTTATTTATTTGTCAGAGAGAGAGAGTGAGAGAGAGCGCAAGCAGGCAGAGTGTCAGGCAGAGGCAGAGGGAGAAGCAGGCTCCCCGCTGAACAAGGATTCCTGACCCTGGACTCAATCCCAGGACTCTGGGATCATGACCTGAGCGGAAAGCAGTGGCTTAACCAACACCAACTGAGCCACCCAGGCATCCTCCTGCTATAGTTTTTTTTAAAAGACGATAGTTATTTTAAAACCTAGGATTTTAAAACAGCTTCGCTGAGATGCAGTTCACATACCACAAAATTCACCTCTGTAAAGTGTTAGAGCTCACCGATACTAGTATATTCACAGTTGGGCAACCATCACCATGATCTAAGTTGAGAATATTTTCATTACCCTCCAAAGAAACCTTGTACCTATTAGTAGTCACTTTCCATCCCTCTCTTACCAGGCCCTGGTAACCCCAAGTCTACTTTCTGTCTCTATAGATCTGCTTATTCTGAACATTTCATATAAATGGAATCATATAGTATATGGTCTTTTGTGACTGGCTTTTTTCATGTAGCACGATAAAGGTTCATTTTCTTGGAGCATGTATCAGTCAGTACTCCATTTCTTTTGATTGCTGAATACAGTCCCTTGTATGGGTATACCACGTTTTATTTATCCAAACAATAGTATTTTTAAAGAAGCAATAATAGAGGGATGCCTGGGTGGCTCAGTCGATTGAGTGTCCCAACTCTTGGATTCAGCTCAGGTCCTGATCTCACGACTTGTGGGATTGAGCCCCACATCGGGCTCCACACTCCACGGGAGTCTGCTTAGATATCCTCTCCCTCTGCCCCTTCCCCTGCTCACGTACTCTCTCTCTTTTTCTCTCTCTCAAATAAATAAGTCTGTTTAAAAAAATATATATATATATGTAATAGCTCCTGGGTGAAGGTTGGGCTGAACAGTATACTGACTACAACGCCTTCTTCACTCTTCTTCAGCTATGAAAAAGCAAGAGAAAACATGTCATTTTATTTGCTGATTAGCATATGAACCCCAGCAAGGTGTCATGGTCCCAGCCCAGGGGTATAACTGCTCTAGTGCAATAAAATGGTTTATTTTGAGTATCTGAGTGATAATTTCTGTTTACAGGTCGGCTGACAATCTCTGGCTTTGTCTTTACTCCATTTGGCTTCGCTCCCCTATTTATATGTTGCACAGAGCCATAACTGTTTGTGAATTGCTCTGGAGTAATTTACACTTTAGATGTGATTTTGTGTTTATGTATGAAATTTTATATATACATGTCTGTGTGTATGGCAGTGAAATTAGCTTTTTTTTTTTTTTAATTTATTTATTTATTTGTCAGAGAGAGGGGGAGAGAGAGAGCAAGCACAGGCAGACAGAGGCAGAGGGAGAAGCAGGCTCCCTGCCGAGCAAGGAGCCAGATGTGGGACTCGATCCCAGAACGCTGGGATCATGACCTGAGCCGAAGGCAGCCGCTTAACCAACTGAGCCACCCAGGCGTCCCAGCTTTTTTATTTCAGATCTGTAATTTCACGTGGCTATCTATAGATACATATCTATACTTAGGAAATTATATAAAATAGAAACACATTATATATAAATTTAAAAATATGTATCTACATCCATATCTCTGTATGGCTATAGATGGATAGATGGTCTTTGACATTTTCAAGACTGTACTTTGAAAGATTTCAGAACCAAATGTCATTCACCCTAAACCCATAATGGGTTATAAACTAAGTGTTCTGTAATTTTGTTCTACGTTGTCACGGGGTCAGATAAGACTGCCAAATGCTAGCAATCCTACTTAGAAGGCCTGCTTGTAGGATTTAAAGGAAATGTACGGCCTCAGATGAATGATCTGACACACATGGCAACGTGTAGGTCTCCTGAGTGCACCCTTCTGTCGGAAAGTAGCATTTGGGAAACAATCTGGGACAAAAGGAAAAGCTTCTGGTACTTCTGAAGTTTTGAAGAGAGAAGACTTTAGAAGTCAGCATGTGATTTTTTTCCCCTAAATTATTATTTTATTTCTTAATTAGTTTTACTTTATTTCTTATGCTGTAAGTATTTACAGAATGAAGTGAAATGTTTTCCAAGGCAGATCCACCAGAGGATTTTGATTTCTCCCTCCACTGACACCAGTCATGCTGAGCAGGTCTTAATGCCGTCCTCAGTTTACCTGCTGTGACCTCTCAGGGAGTGATCACAGTGCTTTTGTAGCTGGGCTCAGTTTAATCATGAGGAGCTAGTTGGAAGAAGGCGAGCCGTTTCCTGCTGAGCAAGTTAAGGCTAGTTTCTGGGGTTAAAGTGGAAGTTTCTCTTTGCTCCGTTTCCTTCCCCTTTTGTTTTTCTAGGCTTTGAGAAATTTACAAACTGGTGATCAGAAGAATCTATATGGCTTTTATTGACTATCTCAAAGCTTTTATTGCATAGTTCAAAGCTTTTGTGGGGATGAGTTATTTTGTCATGCAAAAGACCTGTAGGAAGTATACGGCAGAATACACATTAAAGAGCGTGTAAGGGAGCAGGTGTTTGGTTTACCCATTTTACATGTAAGGAAACTGAGGCACCAATGAGGGTCACTTAACTTAAACATTCTAACATCTGAAGAAGTGAACATTAAAAACAACGAGAGAACTATGTCTTTGTTTGAAAACAGAGGTGAGCTCTCTTGAAGGCTATGTTTAGCTCTTTTACATGTTATTGTTGGCTGGTGGTAATGGAGAGAGCCTAAACTCTATTCTCTGAACCCCAGCTCTTCAGAAATTTCCTGATTGGATGCCTGAGGATTCAGATACTCGCAGTCCTCAGTTTTTCCCTTCCACCAATTCCTGCTGCAACGACCCTTAGGCAATTGGAAATGTTTGATTGATCATAGTATTGCTTAATCATATCATTGATCAGCTTTAAGAGTGAAGGGACACAAGAGAAGGTTCAAGCAAAATGCAGGAACCCCCCTGGAGAGCATGCTGGACTTAAAATTTTTAGGGTCCCTCACTTTTTCATTAGGACTGGGGTCAGGCCTAGGAATATTCATTTTATTTTATTTTTAAAGATTTATTTATTTGAGAGAGGGAGAATGTGCATGTGCGTGACTGGGGCAGGGTGCAGAGGGAGAGAATCTTCAACCAGATTCCCCACTGAGCATGGGACCTGACTTGGTACTCATCTCACAATCCACCATGAGATCATGACCAGAGCTGAAACCAGGAGTCAGACACTCAGCTGACAGAGCCACCCAGGTGCCCTTGCGTTTTAAATAAGCGTCTCTGGTGATTCTGATGCAGGTGGTCCAGGGACCACACTTCTAAAAGCCTTGTGCTAAGTGAAGAATAGGAGGAATTGAATGAGAAACAAAAAGGAGAATTTCCATGGATTGATAAAAGTAAACTTTGGATTTCATGGATTGATAAAAGTAAACAATGAACCATTGTTCATTGTCCAAATAGGAGCTCAGTAGATCAAGATTGTACTTAAGTGAAAGTTAATTTATTTCCAAATTTCCAGTAATAGCATTTGTCACATAGAGTCAGCTTCATCTCAGTAGTCCTAGAAATATTCATTAGCAATTTACAGAAAATCCTGAGATTAAAAAATGCAATTTCTCTTCTGTATACAACACCTGTTTTTAACTCTTTGCTAAAACAAAAACGTTTACTGCTTCTGCTTTGTGGATTCTTTCTTCTTTCCCTTCCAGCAAGTCTGCAGTGCCTTGATATTATCCCAGTAGATAATCTGCTGTCTCAGTGAGGAAACTTGATGATGTGTGGGTTGATGTGGAAGCTAGGATTTGGATATATCTGAGGTGATGTCACTTTCTCCATCTGGGATTATCACCTCTGTGGTTTCTGCCACATTGGGGATCCGTAATAGGTCTAATATGAGCATCTTCAATAAAGGTCCATCCACCTTTGGCAAGAAAGATAGAAACTTCAGCCGTGTAAGAAGTTTGCTGAACTACTGAGCACTTAAGTAAATGGGCCATCCAGAGCCTGAATAGCCCTGAGTGAGTATAAGAAACTGTGAGAGTCTCAGTCCTCAGTGGGACAGATGGAAGCCTCTCAATTACATGAGCTCACATCTGTCTCTCTGATTTGACTGGGTCTGTGCCATAATGTGCTCTGGAATTACTGATTCTGTAATCCTAAGAAAGCATGGTTGAAGTGAGATTGACAGAGACCTAAACCCTGAAGGTTAATGGCACAGAGAGAATGTGGACCCTGGAGAACTAATAGTGAAATATAAATGCCACTGGTTGCAACCACTCATCCATTTTATTTGCCAAAAATCTAATATAGTCTAGTAGGCCCCAAAGTAAAATGTTTCAGTTTTGTTTTATTTCTTCATTAGTCTAATTCCCATTGACGTTGTGTCAAGGCTAAAACAATTTGGGAGCATTCTAGCATGGGAGCAGTTTTAACAATCATTGTCAGCATGGTTTTTTTTTTTTTTAAAGATTTATTTATTTATTTATTTGACAGAGAGAAATCACAAGTAGGCAGAGAGGCAGGCAGAGAGAGAGGAGGAAGCAGGTTCCCTGCTGAGCAGAGAGTCCGATGCGGGACTCGATCCCAGGACCCTGGGATCACGACCTGAGTGGAAGGCAGAGGCTTTAACCCACTGAGCCACCCAGGCACCCTCAAGTCAGCATGGTTTTAAAGAAAATAGGTTGGCAAGATGCATGTATGTTCTGCAATCTATTAATAGCATGACATTATATTTCTTTATTTTGTAAAACCATTAGAACAAGGCTTTGGGAGGATGGATTGAATTTCTAAAATGGCAGGATGTCTGTGGTGAACATCACTGTTATTTATTTTCCTGGCGTTTGCTACCCTGGTGGGTATTTAGTAATAGCTGGGTCCTTGTCATTCAGCATAGATTGGCTTATCACTAAACAGGGTGGAGGGGCACCTGGGTGGCTCAGTCGGTTAAGCATCTGCTTTCAGTTCAGGCCATGATCTCAGAGTCCTGGGGGCAAGCCCCATATCGGCTCCCTGCTCAGTGGAAAACCTGCTTCTTCCTCTCCCTCTCTCTGCCTTTCCCCTCCACTCCTCACGCATGCACACTCTCTCTCGAAAATAAATAAATAAATAAAATCTTAGAAAAAGGAAACAGGATGGAAAGATAATGGCTTTTAAAAGAGCATTTGTTATAAAATTTGCATGCCTTGTAAAAGAGGTAAGAATAAGGGTCAGATTTTGTGTAAGGGTCTTTTGTTCCCAAGTCTGAAGGCCATGGAATAGATAATTGGTAATAATAGATTTGAATGAGAAGGCAGTCCACAGACTGGAAGAACAATTTGTGCAAATCCTATATCTGGTAAGGGACTTGTATTCAGAACATATAAAGAACTCTTACACCTCAACAATAACATAGATAGTAACCCAATTTAAAGTTGGATAAAGGACTTGAATAGACATTTCTCCAAAGAAGATACACAAATAGTTCATGAGCACATGAAAGAGATTGAACATCATTAGTTGTTAGGAAAGTGCAATTAAAACTACAGCGAAATACCACTTCATACCCACTAAAATGGCTAAGATAAAACAGACAGTAACAAGGGCTGACAGGGATGTGGAGGGATTGGAACCCTCATATGCTGCCGGTGGGATTGTAAATGGCACAGACACTTAGGAAAACAATGTGCTAGTTCCTCAGAATGTCAAACTTAGGGCTGCCATTTGACTCAGTGATTCCATTCCTAGGTATACACCCAAGAGAATTGAAAACATAGCCTCACAAAAGTTTGTCCACAGACATCTATAGCAGCATTATTCAGAATAGCCAGAAAAAAAAAATAGGACCAATGCAAATACCCCTCAACCAATGAACGGAAGATGTGGTAAATCCCACACAATGGAATATTACTTGGCAACAAAAAGGAATGCAGTACTGGTATATATATTGCAACATGGATGAGCCTTGAAAACATTATGCTGAGTGAAAGAAGCCAGACACAAAAAGCCACAGATATAATTCTCCTTATATGAAATATCTGGAATCGGCAATTATAAAGAAACAAAAAGTATGGTGGTAGTTGCCAGAGACTGGAGAGGGGGTATAGTGTGGGTAGTGACTGCTACAGGGTCCATTGTTTTTTGGGGGGAAGAAGTATTCTAATGATTGTTGCTTGCACTAAGACACATTGAATTAGACACTTTAAATGGGTAAATTGTGTGGTATATGAGTTATATCTTAATAAAGCTATTATACAATTTGGAGATTTGAAGGTGAGAATATTGTTTGTACTCTTATTCCATTCATTTGATTATTTGCAAAGTCCTCCATGTGTGATTTGCTTACATGAAAACATTTTGCCAAATATCCTTAGTTTGGTGATGAACCTTACTAATGGCACCTGTAGGTCATCCAATGAATATTTGAGCACCAGGTTTTGTGTCTGGTGTTAGGGGGCCCACACCGCTCTTCTCAAGGAGCTGACAGTCTAGTATGTTTTCTTTATAATCAGTACTAGTTATTGTATAAGAAGCAAGTTAGGCATCATGCATGTTATAAATTAAGATAGTCTTTACAGAGAGTAAGTTGTGGGTGGGAGTGCTTGGGGCCTGGGGATAAGGATTAGCAGAAGAGGGGGATGGAATTCTAGGTGAAGCTGACCGCCAAGGGCAGATGTGCAGATGGCAACGTAAACTTGTGAGTATGTTGCTTTTCCGGTTGAGTGTCCTCATTGGCTCCCCATTGCCTCCAAAATAAAGCCCACACTTGCTTTAGCCTGGCTTGGGAGAGGAGGCTGCTGCAGAATTTCCATGCAGGAGAACTCTAGTGGTAGCAGTCCAACTGGAAGTGGGAGAAGGCAGGGCTCATGGCCTTGCCTTGTGTTTGTCTGCATAGAAGCTAATTTTTCTTATAATGAACATTTATTTGAGGGGGCCTTTGAGGTGCTAAAGCATTTAGATGGCCAAAGCCCAACCTGTCCCCCACCATCACTGTCTTTCCCTGCTTATGTCACTTACTGCTCTTTCACTTTGCCCGGTACATCCCAGGAGCTTGGTCGTGCCATGCTGTTTCCCACCACTGTGCAGAGAGCTTGTTTGGTCTGCAGGACTTTTTCCCCTGCAAAATTCCTGCTCATCCTTCAAGCCCCAGCTGGAGCACCATCTGCTCCTTTAAGCCTCTCTGAATGGCATATGACCTTGGGCAACTTGCTAAGCCACTTCTTTGCTTCCATTTCCTCCTCTGTAAGATGAGGCTCGTAAGAATACCTACTTCACGGTAATTAGGAGGATGAAATGAATTCATGTATATAAGCTTTTGGAACACTAAGTAAATGCTCCTGAGTGTTACCTATCAACCTGATTGTTAATTTCGGGCAGAGTGGGTGGCTCCCTTGTCCTTTCACCCTCTGCCCTTACATGCACTTCCGTTAATTAGCAGTAAATTACAGGGTGGGAGGGCATTGCAAATTTGGTGAAAAGTCTCCAGTGTGGTCAAAACCATACAGATAAGGTTGTACCATGTGTTAAAGGGGGTGAGGTAGGGAGTGCACATTTACCCTGCTTTGTAGTCATTCCAGGGAGTCTGTCTTGTGATGGAGATGAGACCACCTGACTTAAGGGCCCCTTCTATTGTAAAATCTTTCCTGCCTGAAGGAGCCTCTGTCTTTGGAGGTACTGGGAATGGGTGGAAAGTTGGGGTACAAGGAAGGGACAGGGTAGAATGAGGAAACTGTGGTAAAATCCTAAATCCGTTCGACTTTCTGGCTCCTTCTCCCTATCCCTGTTGTGGCTGTAGACCAGCTCTGCTCACACACCCAAAAGCCTCAGGCAAGTCTGGGGTAGCCTTCTGCATCAACACACTAAGCATCCTGCATTCAATTTGTGGGGGAAAATGAGTCTTACTGCTTTACCCAAGACCTCTCAGAATCAGGAACTGTTTCCTTTACACACCTGTGGGCCTACGGAGAAACTGCTTCAGCGTAAATGCACTGTTTCAGAGACACCACCAGCTGCAGCAGTCCGTGAACCGCACCACATTTTTTAATTTTCGTTTTTGGAAGTGTGGGAATGGTGTTTGCCCCTTTATACTTTGGGTCACCCACCCCTCTGTACATTCAGGAGGAAGCCCCCGGAATTTGTGTGTCCTCGGTCTCTGTGTTGCGGGCACACAGGAGCTCCAGGAATGTCTGGTCCATTCCTCTGCAGTCTGCACCTCGGACCCAGGGGCTCCTGCTGTCAGCTCACCAGCCTCCGCTGAACCTTTGAAGTGGAGGGCAAGCCTTTCATCTTCTCTCATTTTCACTTAATGACAGCCCGGCCTTTGATCAGCTCAGTTTTCCTCTTTCTTTGGCTTCCTAATGAGTCACTTGGAGGTAAGGAGAGACCTGAAGTGTAGGCCCAGAACCAGCCACAACTTTTATGAGCACAGTGGTTGTTTGACCTTCATATCTTAAGCAAATATGCCAGAGGAGTCACTCCTTCCTGGCCTTCCATTGATAAAATTTGCTCACTGGCTAATGTAAACATTAAAGGAGAGGTGGAGGGGGTTAGACAGGATGGGGAGAAGCAGAAGTGAAATTTAAGCAGCATCCCCTCCTGCGGTTTTTAAATTTCTTTAATTTGGGGAAGCCCCCTTCACCTTCAGACTCCCCTATAAAACTTCTCAGCGTCATGGAGGTGTATTGTTTTTGGTAAGCATGTCAAATTCTCCATGCTACTGAAATCATTTGTTTTCAGATAAACTGTTAACCACTTTTTAGTTGATTATTTAACAGTATCTTCTCTTGGCACTTGATAGGGATACAAAAAGTTCCCCTTGATTGAGTATAATTTTTTCATAAGGATCTTATTTCCAATTGCTGTTAAAACCTAGGAAACAAATCTGCGTTGGTCCACCTTCCTCTCAGACTCACATATCCTTTGGTTAGGCTGCATATGGCTACCATGCCATTGTTTTTAATATGAGATAAAAATAAATTTGGGGATAATTACTTTTATCTGTAGATGAAATTAATTGTTTGCCTGTCCAGTAAATCTGCAATAAATGGTTTGATACTCTCTCATACTGGTTAGTATACTTTTAGACTCCAAGTAAGAGTGTTTTAGTTTTTGGGTAGGGAATGCAAACATCTTTCAGTAATAGCTTATGTAAACTATAATTAATAAAATTTTTCCATAAAAGAACCCCAAAATGTACTGCATGCTGTGAAAAAAAAACAAACAAACCCTAACAACTGTATATCATCTTGACACTAATTTAATGAAGGATGTTAAAATTTTTTTAGAATTGGCTTATTTTAACACAGGGTAGATTTCATTTGAGTCTGTTTTAAATCACTGTAAACAATTTTTCTTCTTGGGACACCTGGGTGGCTCAGTTGGTTAAGCGTCTGCCTTTGGATCAGGTCATGATCTCAGAGTCCTGGGATCCAGTCCCACATCGGGCTCTTTGCTTAGTGGGGAACCTGCTTCTCCTTCTGCCTGTTCTGCCTGCAACTCTCCCTCTGACAAATAAATAAAATCTTCAAAAAAAATTTTTTTTTCTTCTCTACGTACCCATTATTGTTTGAGATGCTTGATATTCTCCACAACTCGGGTATTACCCAGGAAATATCTATTAAATGAATTTGGATTATTCATGGATAGTTGGAAAACTCTTAGCATAACTCCTGCAACTAAAAACAGTAGACATCTCTGTTATTTTATTTAAAGGAAATGAGTTTTGGTGTGCTGATTTTTTTCCTCCAGCAATAAAAATCATCTTATTAGAATATAAAAATGTCATAACAAAAATGTGGATGTAGAAGGCTAATTAGACTTTTACATCAACCTGGCAAGCCTAAAATACAGACTTAGACTTGTAACTCAATCTTTATTTTTCCGCTTATATATTGATAAGGTTGAAAAAGAGTGTAGCTTTCTGGCTTTTCCAGTTTATATAGTTTCTCAATTTATAAAGATCTTTCCTTAAAATGTCTCTTGGACTTGCCTCTTCACTACCTTCACAGATGTGAACAGAGTTGCCCTTCCCCCTTCCCCTTACACGTGCATGTGTACTGCCTTGTCCCGTGGCTCAGGTGTCTCCATCCCGGAGGTCACTAGCATAGTGTCTGAAGATTTGCTTTAGCTGTGTCAACACTTAAAATGGCTCCCTATCAGATGCTTGTCACACCAAGTCTAAATGTTCTGCCTGTGTTCAAAGCCCTTTATTTATCAGACCCATCTATCTCCTTAGTCCTAACTCTTTACTGCTGGAAGGAATGAGCCTTTCATTCCAGTTAGGTTGACCTGTGAACATGTGCACACACATGGCATCATCCTTGCTCTCTCCATTTTTTCATATCTTAAGCAAATAATCAATACCCCTGAAATACCCCTACCCATCATTTCAAGCATTTAAATCCAACCTGTTTTTCAAATTCTACTCCTATTAGAGCTAGAATTAATGTCTTCCTTTTACAAAATGCCCATTGCTTTGTCTCCTTTTTTTTAATGTACTAAGTTTATTTTTATCTTCAAATTAATATTTGAACACTTTCTTCCTAATATGGTAATTATTGATAGATAGAGCCCATATAATAAAAAAAACTCTTTATGGTCCTCAGTTATTACTTTTTTTGTAACAGCTTTATTGAGCTTTGATTCACATAGCATACGATTCACTCAGTTAAAGAATATCTCTTTTATTTTGGCATTTATGTTTTTCCTTGTAGTTATTTATCTCCATGATTTATCACTCCTATAGAACTACAGTTCCTTGAGGCAGAGACCAGATCTGAAAACATCTTTGTATTTTCCTCCATTCCTGGCATAGTACTCCAAACATACCAGGCACGAAAATGCTTTTGAGTGAAATGTATCCCTTCATTTCTCCTGCCAGCTCTAAAATCTCATACTTTTTTTCAACTGGGGCTATCATCAACAGTTAGCATTTAGCCTTAAAATAAAGGCTCCACATGTCCGTTTCTGGGATGATAGGCAGGGATACAAATCCCACTTTTAACTATCATTGTGGGATAAGGATCATCTCAAGAACAGAGCTTGGGTGGCAGCTTTCAGAGCAAAGGAGAACAGACCCTGGAACTTGGGTCTGTCCAGTGGCCTGTTGGCTTACCAGCTTTGTCCAAGCTTCTGTGAAGCAGTGCTCCCGTTAGGTGATGTGATTAAGAACACAGTGCATGACCCAGAGAGCCAGGTTTAGAGATATTTTAAAGACAGTAAAAAACTAGGAATGCTGACTTGCCAAGGAGGATCTTGCTAAAGAAGGTAGGATTTGTACCCTAACCCAGACCTGAGTGAAAGTGAGGGTATGGTTTAGACAGGTGGGAGGGGAGATGGAAGACCATGCCTGGCGGAAGGGAACCGCACGTGCAGTGGAGTTTGGGAGGAGTAGTGAAACCCAGAGAGAGACACAAGGCTAGAGGCTGTGGAGGTCTAGACTACCAGTTCAAAGAATTTCAGACTTTATTTCAGCAGTCCAGTTCCTTCGGGATTTTAATCTCTCATGGCTGAAGGCTCTTGGCCCAAGGTATAGGTGATGTGAGAAGGAAGAATTGAAACACAAGGTTAGTGCCAGTAGCTTTTGTTTGCCTGAGCTATACAGATCACTTATTCAACAGATATTTATTGAGTACCTGTTATATTCCAGGGAGAGTATAAGCCAACCCCTGATAACACTGGGTATTTCATGATATATTTTTTTCATTGTCTTTTTTAAAAAATAAATATTTATTTGAGAGAGTCATAGTGTGCACACATGAGTTAGGGAAGGGCCAGAGAGAGAGGATCTTCAAATGGACGTCTTAATGAGCGCAGAGCCTGACACGGGGTCTGATCTCATGACCCAGGAGGCTGTGACCTGAGCCAAAGCCAAGAGTTGGACGCTCAACTGACTGAGCCACCCAAGCGCCCCTAATTGTCTTTTATATGAAAATATTATATCCCAAATCAGACTTGTGCTGATTTGCAATCAGAAACTTTATGTTTGATCCAGCTTTGCTCTGGTCTCTTGTATAGCAAATAAAAAGTGCTTAATAAATGAGCAAGCGATTGAGTGATAATGACAAGATGCGTACACCCTTTGCTACTACAGAGGGGGAAAGACCACTTTTTCATAGTGGAGACATCTATGGACACCATCTTAAGCAAGTAATCAAGCTTAGCTTCACCAGCAGTGGTGTAAAGTGACACCAGGTGCCTCCCAATGTGAGTCAGTGAAATGTGCACAGTATCACCTCCCTAGTATCTTGCCACAAAATGTCCAACTCGATTGTAATTGTGAGGAAAATCTCATCAGGCCACAACAAGTTGTAGGACAGCTAATTGGCCTGGATTTTTTTTTTTTTTTTATAAGATGTATTTATTTCGGAGAGAGAGAGAGCATGCATGAGCAGGGATCGGGAGAGAGGAGCAGAGGGGGAGAGAGAGAGAGAAAATCTCTGTTAGACTTCCCGTTTCAGCCTAGAGCCCAAATGAGGGCTCGATCTCACAACGATATCATGACCTGAGCTGAAACCAAGAGTCAGACACTTAACTGACTGAGCCACCCAGGCACCCCTGGTTTGGATCATTTTTAAATGCAATGCCATGAAAGAGGAGGAAAGATAAAATTCCTTTAGATAAAAAGAAATTAAGGAGGCATGACAGCTACATATAGCAGTGTGAGGTTCTTGATTGGATCTGGATGCTCCCACCACTTCCCCCCGGGTCTCCAGAAAGAAGGCATTCAGGTCAGAAAATCTGAATATGGACACATGGATTGGATATTAGAAAATGGCAGTTTATCCGCTTTCCCTTGTTGGGTGTAGTGAATGTATTGTAGTGATGAAGAAGAATGTCAGTGTTCTTGGAAGACAACTGTTGGAGCATTTAGGGGTGAAATATGATATAGTACAAGTTACTTCAAATAGTTACAGCAAAAAAATTAAAAAAGTGTATGTGAGTAGGGAAAACACTGACCAGATGCTTATACTGGTGCATCTAGGCGTAGAGGGTGGGATACCCCTTGTTCATTCAACTTTGGATGGCTTTAAAATGTTTCTGAAATAAAAGGTTGGAAGAAAATGACTCAAATACCTAATTCTTTCACCGATAAAGTTTACATAATGTTACTTTAAGTGGCTTGTTTTACAGTCTTCCTGGCTATTAGGCACTTGAATTGTGTGCATGCCCGAGTTCTTAATGCTGCTTTCGCTCTCCCAGTCTTGTGTGTCACTCTCTCAGTGAACTGCGTCCCATTTTAAACCTTGGGAAATTCACTCTGTAGCTTCTGAAACCAGCCTGTTTAGCAATGATAAGTAATACAGTGAGTGCATCTCTGTGGGATGACAGTGTGGCTTTCTGAGATAATTGACTGAGGATGTTTGTCCCATATATATTTTTTTAATATTTTATTTACTTATATGGCAGAGAGAGAGAGAGGTCACAGGCAGAGAGGCAGAGAGGCAGGCAGAGAGAGGAGGAAGCAGGCTCCCCGCTGAGCAGAGAGCCCGATGCGGGGCTCCATCCCGAGACCCTGGCACCATGACCTGAGCCGAAGGCAGAGGATCAACCCACTGAGCCGCCCAGGCGCCCCGTTTGTCCCATCTTAACAACCTGCCCACTTCAGCTCTGTTGGTGGTTTGGAGCTGATAATGAGATTTCATATTTGGAGTAGGTAGGCCCGTATGTGCCTTCAGCAGTCCATATGCCGATGTGTGTAACGATTCTGAATTGGTTCCTGGGAGTTTCCTTTTATTTTTCAGGGTCTGGACTAGAATATATTGCAGAGACCATAGCAAATATGATGGTATGGCTCAAAAAATCTGAAGCTTTTGGAGTTGGAGGCAGACAGTGCTAGAATGTCCCCCAGACGGTGATGTTGGTCGGCCTTACCACATGGTGTCAGAGGAGGTACTCCAGGCGGGGGTGGGGGTGGGGCGGGGGGGGGCGGGCAGGGCAGCAGTGTGCCTCTGGGTTGGGTTTGCCAAGTGGAGGGGAATATGAATTAGCCCAGAGGGACTCTGAATGCATTCTAGTAGGGAGAAAGGTGTATGGAAGCCAGCATATGGAGTTGAGTGTGTGCCTGGGGTGGAAGTGGTGCCAGTTTTCTGAGCACCAACTATGTGCCAGCCATTCTGCTGAGTTTCTTGTTGAATCTTTGAACTAGCTCGGGGCCTGCCTATGTGTTGGTTCCCATGGTCATTTTCACACATGTGGAAAAAGTCATAAAAGTCAGGTAACTGCCCCCAGCTGACCTGCTGGCCCCCGGTGGAACAGATTGGAAACGCTCACTCACCCATGCTCCTTGGCACAGTCTCCTGACCTTTTAGTTGGTAGAAACTGTGTATGTTCCGAACTTTATGGGAGAAGAGGAATTTTCACAAATACTGCGAGTGATGTTTGGAGAAGTCTCTTTTGCCCCCATCATCTCATCCTTTAAATTTTTAAAAAAGATTTTATTTATTTATTTGACACAGAAAGAGAGAGAGAGAGAGAGAGCAAGCACAAGCTGGGGGAGCAGCAGGCAGAGGCTGAGCAGGGAGCCTGATGCAGGACTTGATCCTGGGACCCTGGGATGGTGACCTGAACTGAAGGCAGATGCCTAGCCAACTAGGCAGAGAGGCAGGCAGAGACAGAGAGAGGGGGAAGCAGGCTCCCCACTGAGCAGAGAGCCCGATGTTGGGCTCTATTCCAGGACCCCGGGAGCATGATCTGAGCTGCAGGCAGAGGCTTTAACCCACTGAGCCACCCAGGCACCCCTCATCTCTCATCCTTTAAATGGAAATGTTATCTGATGGAATTAAACACAGTACAGTACATGGCCTCTTTTGGGCTGGGAACTTTTGATAAGTTTTCAGTGATTCTTGCAAAAGTCCTTGAAGGTAGATGAAGAAATGGGGGCTCTTGAGAGAGGTGAAGACACTTTGTCAAGATCACTTTTTCTGATTCCCAAGCCCTCTTTTGTAGAATTTCTCTGTGGGGCTAGTTTAGTCAGGGGTACCGAAAGAAGTGAGGTACTCCTGCCCATGGGTATGGTGTTACAGAGTGAGCTGGGCACCGGTAGACTCTTCTATAGGTGGACTGTGATGAGTCCATTCCAGAGGTTATGGGGTATCAGAGGAAAGAAGTTCTCCAGGCTCACCTTTCCCTCCCAACATTGTCTTTTTTTTTTTTTTTTTTTCTTTTCTCCTTTCCTCCTCCAGTGGTCAGTGATTCATTGTAAGGCTTAACCTTCCAGAAGCCCCTGGCCCAGTCATACCCTCCAGAATTCCTTTCATGTGAAGAATGTTTTGAAAATGCAGATACTAGCATAGTATCTTCGATGTTTAACCTGTTGCACACCAAAGGTCTTAAAGAGAGAGTTTCTTTGGGTATTTTTCCCCACATACATTACACACTTCCGTTTACCATTTCCTCCACAGCTAAATTTCTCTATTTTATGGCAACTAGAGTCCCTCAGGAGGCAGCTCAACTGTTGAAGAGGCTAGAACAAGCCTTTTTCACTTAGCTTGTTTGGTGATTCCTTTTAAACATTTATGAGCTGTACCATGGAGGAAATTGAGCCTGATTCTAAGACCATCTGTAAAACCTGTAATTCTCTTCCTTCTCATTAGCAGTAACTTGTCACAAAAGTAGTTTTTCTGGTAAATATAGTGAAGAATTTCTGCCGTTATAGGGTCTTATCCATTAAGGAAGTTTCTGGACGCTTGCCACCAGAAGGTTCTTGGGCTGCCTTTATTGGGTCATGTGTTGGTGCTGGACCCTCTGACAGGGATTTGCGAGGAACTGTGACACATTATGTCGATGTTCTAATATCCAGGCAGACACAGCCCTTCCAGCTTCATTGGTAGAGGAAAGCAGTGCTCACACCCTGAGACTGGGCTTCCTGATTGACTTTGAATCCTCTGCAGCTCTGTCAGAACCACAGTCTAGGGTTGGAGGACCAGGAATAGAAGTTGGTGTGGTCATTGGTCTGGCTCAGGAAACCAAGGACACAGACAATTGTTAGATCTTTTGAGTCCCAGTTGTGATTTACAAAAGCCAAAACCCAGCCTGATTCTGAAATCTGATCTTTAGCCTCATTGTGTCGTTGCTAGATACCTGAATTTTTCTTTAAGCTGAAGTGGTATGTATAATAAGACATTAATTTCAGTTCTCTTACTTGGTGATAATTTCACCGAGGTTACAGTATTTTTTAAAAAGATGTATTTATTTATTTGAGGGGGGTGAAGGGGACAGAGGGGAAGCAAACTCCCCACTGAGTGGGACCCCCCCCACCCGCTCAGTGGGGCTCAGTCATAGTCTGAGCTGAAACCAAGAGTCAGATGCTTAACTCACTCACTGAACCACCCAGGCGCCCCTGAGGTTACAGTGTTGCATATTCCATGAAGCTACTGTTAAACTGTAAAGTGAGTTGAGTAGAGCAAATGAGATTGCAGGGATTTTCTTTTTTTAATCCCAAAGACAACAAAATTATTTTAAGCGGTACAAAACATAATTAGGGGCGCCTGGGTGGCTCAGTGGGTTAGGCCTCTGCCTTCAGCTCAGGTCATGATCCCAGGGTCTTGGGATCGAGCCCCGCATGGGGCTCTCTGCTCAGCGGGGAGCCTGCTTCCCTCCTCTCTCTCTGCCTGCCTCTCTGCCTACTTGTGATTTCTCTCTGTCAAATAAATAAATAAAATCTTAAAAAAAAACACACATAATTAAATGAATAGCAACATATGGATGTGAATATAATAATTTTTAATTGACTTCAAAATATCTTCCATTAGTGCTTTTTGATATTCAGATTAACCTTTCTATTCAATTTATTTAACATATATTGTCTATTCAGAACGGAGGTTGAGAATTCTAGACATTTTAGTGTTCCCCTGGGGTTATTTTTTACCCTTTCTATACCAGTCCCTGTAGAATTACAGATGTTTAAAACCATTAAGGATTGTAGACACCACCCCCCACCCACCCCCGCCCTCCCACAGACTGTCTTGGAGCAGGTGCTACCCAGACCTGCTCTGCAGGGTTCTCTCCTTCACCTGTGCAGCTAAGAGAGCACCCTGCTCATTTGTGCTGAAGCTCTACACTTTTCCTGGAGCCCAGCCAAGATGTCCACTCTCTCTCAGTGCTGACCCATTGGTCTCCTCTCCTCTGTGGCTTCTAATCCCAAAGCAGCATCCATGCATCTTGAGCAGTCCTGCCGTGTTAGGTGAGCTGGAATAGATGAGGTGGCCGGAGCTGTTTGGTTCCAAACTGAAGAGCTTTCTCCTTGGAAACAGACAAAGGTTTTACACCTGTCCTCACCACTCTTCTTCCCTCCCTACTGTTCTTCCCTGCCTAGTCTTTCCTCCTTGTGCTCTTCAGCTCTGGAGCCGTAACAAAGCACCCCAGACTGGGGGCTTAACAAGTGTTTGTTGTGTCACAGTTCTGGAGGCTGGAAGTCTGAGGGCAGGAGGTCAGCAGGGCTGGTTTCTTTGGGAGCCTCTATCCTTGGCTTGCAGATGGCCGTCTTCATGTTAATATGGTTTCCTTCTGTGCATGTCTGTGTCCTCATCTCTTTATAGAAGCATACCAACTTACAGGATTATGGCCCACCCTAATGACCTCATTTAACCTTAATTATTTCTGTAGAGAGTCTGTCTCCAAATACAGTCATATTCTGAGGTACTGGGGTTAGGACTTACAAATTTGGGGGGTACAAAACTCAGCCCACAACACTGCCCTTCTGGATTTCCCCTCCTGCTCTCTCCTCCTTCCTCCCACTTTTATTTTATTTTTTTAAAAGATTTTACTTATTGGGCACTTGGGTGGCTCAGTGGGTTAAGCCGCTGCCTTTGGCTCAGGTCATGATCTCAGGGTCCTGGGATCGAGTCCCGCATCGGGCTCTCTGCTCAGCAGGGAGCCTGCTTCCCTCTCTCTCTCTGCCTGCCTCTCTGTCTACTGTGATCTCTCTCTGTCAAATAAATAAATAAAAATAAAAATCCTTAAAAAAAAAAAGATTTTACTTATTAATTTGAGAGAGAGAGTTAGAGAGCACAAGCAGGGGGAGCGGCAGGTGGAGGGAGATGAGGGAGGTGCAGGCTCCCCACTGAGCAGGGAGCCTGATACAGGGTTCAATCCCAGGACCCTGAGGTCATGACCTGAGCCAAAGGCAGACCCTTAACCCACTGAGCCACCCAGGTGTCCCTCCCACCTCTTTTCCTTAACCTGATAAAGCATCCTGCATAGCTATAAAGAATATGAAAATGGAGGGATCTGAATGCCATGTTTCTCCTTCCAGCTCTTCTCTGGATCAGCTTTATGACCTTGAGCAGTTCACTTAATTCTTGAAACACTAGTCTCCTCAGCTACAATTCAGGAATCATTCTTCCCTTCTTGCAATATAGGACTATAGTAAGAAAAAACCAGAGTTACAGATCCTATTTTTAAATGCTTTAAAAGTAAAATATACTGACATAAGATACAGGAAAGCTCAGACGAAGTGTAATGTTTACAGGATTATTTGGATTACTTGAAATTCTGGTTACAACGGGGTATGTTTCAACTCCACGTTTACTGTGTCTTCTTATCCTTAATTATATTATTAGCAGCCAGCAATATATTGTAAGCATTTTTCTTTTTTTCCTGAGCAATCTTCTTGTTGCTCTGAAAAGACCAGAGCTGCTCAAATCATACGCAGCTGGGGGTCTGGCCTCCCCTGCCTGGCTGACTGTACAAGAGTGACCTTTCGCTGAGGGTTGGCCTCCAGATGTGAGATTGGGCTCTGCAAGTCTCCAGCTGTGGCTCTGGGCTCCCAAGAGTGGTGGTGGGAAAGGGGTGGGGGCTCGGGGGCTCGGTCACTGAGTTGTAGAATCGATTGTAATCCCTGCTCTGCTGGCAGACACTACGTCACGTCTTTTATCTCTGCTGGCTAGCCCGGGTTTCATCATGTTGCCCAACAGCCCTCCTCACAAAAAGAAAAAAGGGAACCAGAATGGGGAGAGCCACCAGTTGAACTGTGTGAAAGAGGTTGACTTCACGGTCTTCTCTCCAGCTGCTAGTCCCTGAGACAAAGACGTATTATTTGAAAGAGAACGAGTAAGCCCCGGGCTGCTGCCCTGCACAGTCTTGAGTGTGAGAGAGGAGTGCTGCTGTTTATCTGGGTGACTCTCGCCAGTAGGGTGATGTCAGTCTGGTGGCCGGGGGCTGTGGTCAGACAGGAGACGTTTCCACGTAGCCCAGAGGCTTGTGGGTGTGGGGGGAACTGAGCTGTGGTTTTACTTTGATTTAGGTTCAAACATGATAAAAGAGTTGGGGGTAGGGAGTAGAACATAAAGTCTTAAACACCACAACGATTTAGACTGTGGAAGAAAGCTTTGGAGCAAGGAAGGCAATACAGATTTTTGTGAAAAATCTACCCTTAAAAATTACAGCAAGATACTTTTTCTGTTTTTCTTATAGTCGTTACCTTCCCCTTCTCCGTAAACACAAAGACACTGCCATTTCAGCCTTGTATTGTTTGACTAATCTTCAAAAAAAAATGACAATAAATGCCTTGATTTTGATTAATTCCTCATGAGGCTTGCCACAGTCTTTTTTTTTTTTTTTTTTTAAAGACTTTATTTATTTATCTGACAGAGATCACAAGTAGGCAGAGAGGCAGGCGGGGGAGGGTGGGGAGCATGCTCCCTGCTGAGCAGAGAGCTCGATCCCAGGACTCTGGGATCATGACCTGAGCTGAAGGCAGAGGCTTTAACCTACTGAGCCACCCAGGTGCCCCTAGTATACTTGATTTTTAATTGCACCTCCTTCAAGGATGAGGTAAGTTAGGAGTACTTAGTGGGGTCTGGTTTTTTTTCCTATTGTGTAAAGGGTGCCCTATAAAAGTTGAGTATTTCTTGATCATTGGTTAAAGTGTAACTTAACTTGAGGAGATGTACATTACCTAGAACAGAGATCTTTAGAGCCGAAGTTAGGCCATTATGGCCATGTAATCAAACCGTTTAATTTTACAAATGAAGAAGCAGAGGCTAACAGGGCAGATGCTGTTTTGAAGGCTCTGCAGTTGGGTTCCATAGTGTATCCAGTCTAAGATGCACCGTTATCTTGTGTCCCACTAAGAAAGAAACTGCCTTGCTTATTAAAATAGGCCAGTTGATTGTTAAGACAAACTCAGGCTTAGTTCTATTAAAATGTGGGAAGTAAAGAGTCTTGTTAGAATCTTTTCAGGATTCTGAAACGAGGCCCCATCTTCCTGGGTCTTGTCCCCATGCCTTGCTTTTCTCCTGCTTTATTCTGACTTGAAAGCAGAATTTTCTTGTACTGTTTCACCAGAATCATTGTATGGCACATTGTAAAGCAAAGCGATTATTTTTATTTCTCTGCTAAACTTTTTTTTTTTAATTGAAATTAATATGCTAATTCTTGTGAAATCTTGGGCCAAAAATCTTTGCTCATTTTCCGTTGGAAGACATATTTAAGAATATTTTTGATCCCTGCATTAGAACTGCCATAGCAGTTACTTAATCTTTGTATCCATTGGGCATTTTTCGTAGTAATCCATCCCTAGTTAAAAATGCCAAATACAGGGACACCTGGGGCTCAGTCAGTTAAGCATCTGCTTTCCACTCAGGTCATGATGGAGGCCCCACATCTTGGTCCTTGCTCAGCGGGGAGCCTGCTTCTCCTTCTGCCTGCAGCTCTCCCTGCTTGTGCGCTCTCTCTCTGATTAAAAAAAAAGTTTAAAAAAATACCAAATACATTTTGAAAAGTGAATGTCCCTTGTTACAATCAGAATTTTTTTTTTAAAGTTAAATTGACAATTGTAGTGAGGCCAACTTGAGCAACTTGAAACACCAGGCTACTGAGATCTCCTTTCTCCTGCTTAATCCTGAAAAAGAAAGATAATCCTTTCTCCATTTTCAATTACCAAGCCATTGTGAAATTTAGAATACACATTAGTTCAAGAGCAAAAAGTCTTGTACACCTCAAGGTAAGTTCCTTTTGGCGTGTATTCTTTCCTCCCCTGTTTGTGGTCAGGGTCTGTATAAATTTCATCAGTTGTCTCTGCGACACAGCCCTTCACACAGCCTTCAGCATGCAGCAGGCGCTCACACATGCAGTCCGATTATAAGCCAAGCTGGAGCTTAATAGAACTCTGATGAATCCAAGTGCCTCCAAACCTCAAGCAGTTCCCCTCCCTGCTTTGCCTTTTCTTAACTTAATAATATTAAAAAAAAAATGATCTGACTTTAACATTGTAGAGAACTTGTAGCTGTCATAGCAAAAGGTTGATTTTTATTCCAGGAGAAATAAATGAATAGATGCTTGTTCTTATGTAACAGTTCAGTGTGAAAAACCTGAGGTAGGAAAGGAACTAATAATATTGGAGGGTTTTTTCATCTACTTATAAATATATTTTTATTTTTAGGGGTGATATTTTTATTGAGATATTCACACACCAGTATAATTTTCACCCGTGTAACGTATACAATACAGTGGTTTTTAGTATATTCACAGAGTTATGCAACTTTTACCACAGTCTGTGTTAGAACATTTTCATCTATCACCCCCGAAAGAAGCCCTGCATTCACGAGCAGTCACTTCCCAAATTGTGTAACCACCCCCCCTACACACACACACAACAGTCACTACTGTACTTTTTGCCTCTTCACATTTGCCTATCCTGGACGTTTCATGTCTGTGGAATCAGACAGTATGTGGCCTTTTGTGTCTGGCTTCCTTCACTTCTACTGTTTTCTAGGTTCGTCCGTGAATCAGTGCTTCATTACTTTTTATGGTTGAATAATGTTCCATCATATGGATAGATTGCATGTTTTCTGTACCAATATGTCAGTTGCTGAGCATTTGGGGTTTTGACTGTCTTATGAATAATGTTGCTCTGAACATTCATAGAAGTTTTTATGTGAATACATGTTTTAATTTCTCCTGGTTAAATGCCTCAGCATGGAATTGCCGGCTTATGTGGTAACTCTATGTTTAACTGTTTGAGGAACTGCCCAGAATTGTTTTCCACAGCAACTGCACCGTTTTGCATTTATACCAGCAGTGCCTGAGGGTCCCAGATTCCTCACATCCTTGTCAACACTTGTCACTTTCTGTCTTTTGATTATTGCCCCACTAGTGTGTGTAAAGTGGTATTTCATTGTAGTTTTGATTTCTGGTTTCCTGACCGCTAATGATGTTAGACATCTATGTGCTTATTGGCTGTTTGCATATCTTTCTTTGAGAAAAGGCTATTTAGATCTTTTCCTATTTTCAAATTGAGTTCTTTTTATTGTTGAGTTTTGAGAGTTCTTTATATATTCTTAAATCTTTTGAAATTTCTTATTTTATGGCATCTTTGATCTTTAACATATCCTGTAACTCTCTAATATGGGCACCCCATTGCCCCGCCTCACTGAGTCCTTCAGGCAGTGTTTACCATCCAACTACTATGTGGAAGATACTGTGCTCTGCATTTTCAAGTATATAAAATGAATTAAATGTCCCCTGCTTCAAGGAACACAAAACCAAGTAGGAAGGGAAGTATCATCGGGATAAATTTCTGTGGGTATTCAGAAGTGATGACTTTTAGATTGAGCAGTCAAGGAAGACAACCTGAAGGAGGAGGCATTTTAAGTGGCCTTTGCTGGTTGCATAGGATTTAAGTATAAAAGATCGGAGGAAGAAACTGAGCAAAGGCCTTGGGGTTAGATGGTGAGATCTCTGAGCTGTGGTGTCCAGTCTGGTTTAACCTCCAGGGCTGACACTTTGACAGCTTACAAAAGGGGATACTAGGAACAAAGACTGGGAAGGCCGTGGGGCCACCTGTTGGGTATGAATGCAGAAGTAGCGTGGAGGTTATTTCATCAGTGACTGTTTGGGGTCTTGCTGGGTTGACATAGCTAGAATTGCTGCCATGGAAGACTGAGTTTACAGAAATCTGTAGGATGATGGGGGTGGGGGGTCACTAAAAGCAGCACTGTTGTGTTTCTGGCTTGGGAACGGAGAAGTGCTTTAGAGGCCAAGGAGGCCTGTAGTTGAGGCAAGGCCGTAGAGGGAGGTGTGTGCCCATATTCACCTCGCCCTCAATACAGTGACAGTGTCCTGATTCCCAGACTATGTGTTCTCTTCAGATTTTCTAAAATAATTTTAACCTTCCTTTGCCACCTAGACCATAATAAAAGCAAATCTCAGTTTGTAGTACAAGGTGTTGCTCTAGGGTTCTTGAGTGGAGGCCCCAAAATGAACGATGGTACATAACTGAAAAAAACCTGTTTCTATACTTGTAACTGTGAATTTCTTCCCTTCTATCCCTAGTTTCTTTGCTCTGACCGTGTGTGGGCCTTTCACAGTGTTTATGAGGGGATGTCACTCTGATGGGCGGAGGCCATGGCTTCTTGCTTATAGTAAACCATTCACTCTGTGAACCTGAGCAGCTCCCTCCATGTCTAGGGGCATAGTTTTCTCTGTCCAATGAGGGAATTCAAGTGTCCAGGCCCCCCTCCAGCACTAACAACATGCATGTCCCCTGTCTGTAGGGGATTTGGTATAGTTTTGTCCCAGCCCTTAGGGGGACCACCTGTGGTTCCTCTGTGGGTAGTTTACCTATCAGGTTAGAAATCCCAGTGTTTCCAAAGGATTCTTGTGGACTTTCTTCTTTCTATGTCAGACACCAGCGACTTGGTCTTAAAGATAAGTGGGGCATCCACTTGATGAGCTTCAACTGCGAACAAGCACAAACAAGCTTATATCACAATGGAAATTGGGGAGTGCGGTGGGAATGTCGTTCTAACTCAAAGAGTTTTGCCTTTTGCATAGCAGTGTATGCTCATGTTGTAATGAGCAACTCTTCTTGGAGTGATTTGAATTTGTTGCTGCGGCAGGTTTCCATGGCAACAGCTGTTGCTACACATCTGGCATCTGATAAAATGGTTCCCAAAGCCCAGGGGTCCACACCGAGCCCAAGTGCTCCTCATCTCCATTGAACCTGCCAAGGATGTGGAGAAACACAGGGAGGAGGGCATGGTGGCTCTGTGCCATGCTGACGAGGCTTGATTTGCAATTGCCGAGTTCCTGGGGGTATCATCAGGGTTCCCCCAAAAGTTAGCTGAGCTACTGACACTTTACATTGGAAATGTCCTCTCCCTTTTCTGTGGAGGTGGGGGATACAAGAGAGGGGAGCATATTTGAAAAGAATATCTTCTGATTTATCACAATATAAATATTAGCATGGCTTTTTATTTGCTTGTGGGTTTTTTTTTTTTTTTTAGGTTTATTTATTTATTTGAGGGGGAATGGGCAGAGGGAGAGAGAGTCTTAAGCAGACTCTGTGCTGAGTGTGGAGCCCACATGGGGCTCGATCCCGTGGCCCTGAGATCACAACCTGTGCCCAAACCAAGAGTCGGACGCTTAACTGACTGTGCCACCCTGGAGCCCCTGTTTGCTTGCTTTTTTAAACCAAAAATTCATAAAGAGGAAGTAGAGGACAACCAAAAATTCTACTGAATGTCCGAGTGTGGCAGGCCGGCATATGGCCTGTTTTTAGGTATTTCATTTAAAATGGAAAGTTCCAGTTGGCTTTGGGGCCAAAATCTCTAAAAGAAATCCTCCTGGAGCTGTATTATGGGGTCACTGTATATTTGCTAGTTTATATCTTGCTGACTAAATTGGCAAAAGTTTTATTTTTCCTGGTAAACATTCAGGAGGCTTTTCCCTCAGTCCTCTCCCTAACAAAATCATATTTGTCGTACGTGTATGAAGGAAACGACTGTTAAAACTGTCCACACGTCTGTGATGATATGAAAATTAGTGGTGGCAAACAAAGATTTCCTTTCTTAGGTTCCACAAGGTCTCAGATGAAGTTGACTTTACCCTAATATTTCTTTCAAATTGTGACCAAGTGAAAACAAAATTGGCCATGCCTTAGAGGCCAGTATGAATAAATAGTAACATGACCAAAGGGTTATTATTTGTGAAAAACTTAGGTACCCCCCATATGACTTAGAAAACTAGAAGTTTTCCCTTCAAGCATATATTATTCTTGTTTATAAATTTTAGGTATAAAACATTTATTATAATAAAGGGTTATGTTTATTTTAGTTAATAATGAAGCACAAAGTTATCACTTAGTACAAAATCTTTTTAATTACAGGAATGAAAAGCCCCAAGATGTTGAATCATGTCACAATGTGGATTCTAGTTTGAGTGTTTAACTTTGAAAGTGTTTGAGAACTGCACCTGTGTATTAAGCTCATGACAAATTATATGCAGACACTTTGTGCTGATAATAGTAAAAAAATATATTTAATGTGCCATTTTTAGTGTGCTGTAAGAATGAAATGTTTATTTTTCATCAAGCAGTGTGTTTTCATTTCTCTTAACATTTTGGGCAAATATGTGAATTATTAACCCATACATTTTCCTCATTCTTTAAAAAAATAACATACCAAAAATTGTAATAAAAATGTAACAGGCAAGAAAAGTGAATTTCTATTCATGATCTAATGAAGCCTGTGTTAGGTCATTCTCTTCTAGGTATAGAGTCCAATACCCCTCATCAAAAGACCTTTGTTGTTTTAAATTAACTTTTGAGATGGTGTGTGGTCAGTATACCCATCTGTTACTTCATTGCAACTTTAAATTTTAAACTCTACCCTAAAGAGTTGGTGAAGACATGGTAATTGTGTGTCATGATGGAGGTGTTAGCAAATCAGCATGGCATGGCATTCGCCCTAACCACGCCCAGTGCCCTACATCCCTTACATCTCAGTAAGGCTGGGGGAGGGGAGGGCGTTATTGTGTAGAAAACCACGTTTGTGTAAAACGACCTGTGCTTGGCAGTTCACCTCGCGCTCAGGCCATGTTCCGAGAATGGCAGGCCACCCGTTCTGTTGCCAAAACTTTCCACTGGGAGTAGTTTTGCAAGGGGTGGGCCGGCAAGCGGCGCACCGAGGCGGGGGCGTTTCACCTCCTTGGTGACGACATCATCTCTCTTTGCGTAGGTGAAGCTGCTCTCAGGGGAGAACCCAGGATGCAGACCCTCCCTGTGGCGTCTGCCCTCACCAGTCACCGCACAGGCCCTCCGCCCATCAGTCCCAGCAAGCGGAAGTTCAGCGTGGAGCAAGGGGACGACGACCTGGACTGTGAAAACGACCATGCTTCTAAGATGAGTCGCATCTTCAACCCCCATCTGTGAGTTCCTTCTTTCTGAAGTGAAGGCGTTCTGGTGGTGGCTTCCGCGTGCTCTGTGCTGGGGCCGTGTTCTCTTGCAACTTTGTGCCAGCTGTGAAGTGAAAGGATGAACAGTGCTTACCTGCCAGGCAGGAGACTAACTGTTTTTAATAACTTGAGAGATGACATCTTCTTTCCTTCCAAA
This sequence comes from Mellivora capensis, assembly GCA_004024625.1. Classification (NCBI taxonomy): domain Eukaryota; kingdom Metazoa; phylum Chordata; class Mammalia; order Carnivora; family Mustelidae; genus Mellivora; species Mellivora capensis. The sequence continues at coordinate 112,923 of PISX010000113.1, read as the reverse complement.
TGATTTGTATGACTCTGTGTGTGTGTGTGTGTATTCCCCATGGATGTTAGCTTTCTCTTCCAGCTTCTGAGCAGTGGTTGTCTGAAGACTGCCTTTTCTTGCCTGTATCACTGATGGTTGTTAGGAGAATACATCTTTGGTGAATGTCTTATGGGCCAGGAAATGGAAGGAAAGGTTAACCCCTGAGCAGACATATGTAAAATGTTTTGCTTAGGAGTCCAGGCTTGTACACATTAAGAAGTACAGTAGCAGGGCGCCTGGGTGGCTCAGTCAGTTAAGCTTCTGCCTTCAGCTCAGGTCGTGATCTCAGGGTCCTGGGATCGAGCCCCGCATCAGGCTCTCTGCTTAATGGAGAGTCTGCTCCTCCCTTTCTTTCTGCCTCTGCCTCCCTCTCATGCTTTCTCTTTCTCTCACTTTCTCTCTCTCTCTCAAAATAAATAAATCTTTAAAAAAAAAAAGTACAGTAGCGCCCCCCCCCCCTTATCCGAGGGGTATATGTTCTAAGACTCCCAGTGGATACCTGATACACAGAGAATACCAAACCCTATATAAGCTGTGTGCTTTCCTAGACATAGATACCTGTGAGAAAGTTTAATTTATAAATTAGGCACGGTAAGAGATTAACAACAACAATAATAAAATAGAATGATTATAATCATATTCTGTAATAATAGTTATGTGAATGTGGTCTTTCTTTCAGAGTATCTGATGTACTGTATTCACCCTTCTTGTGGTGGTGTGAGATCATAAAATGTCTGTGTGATGCCGGGAGGTGAATGACAGAAGCATTGGGATGGAGCATTCAGCTGCTGTTGGCTAGAAGGAGAATCATTTGCTTCCAGGCCACAGCTGATTGTGGAAAGCAAACTGCAGAAAAGCAGGGGAATGATTGAATTAATTTTCACCTTGTGTATATTCAGAGTATAAACTTGAGACCTTCCTAAGTGGGAAAGATGGCTTTTTGTGTTTACGATAAGGTGCTGCTCGTCACTTCTGGTATGTGAGCCTGTTGTAGCCGTTAGAGCACTCGGCTTGGGGCTGGTCCTCCCTCTGCCACCAGCATTCTCTACAATCATGACATGAGTTGCTCCAACTTTCTGGCCTCAGTTTCCTTATTTGTGAAACAGAGGGGTTGAAATGAAAGTTTTCTGAATCCATACAGCATCCCAACGTTTACATTAGGAAAATAGCTTGCTTCTGTGCACCTCGTTCTGGCTTCCCCTTTGCACTCTCTTCTGAACACTCACGCCCCACAAAGGGAGTGGAATGCCTTTTCCCATGTTCTTCGCGCTTGGAGACAGCCAGCCAGCTGCCCGGAGGGTCTGCTCTGGCAACTGTGCAGCGAGTCGGTATTGTCGGAGTGGGGCAGCCTGTCAGAGCCGGTGAGCTAGCCCTGATGATTAGAAGGTGTAGCTTTGTAGATTCAGGTTAAAAGATCCTACTCTTTTTCCCCTCCCCGGGCAGGAATTGATGTTTTGTCATTATTCACAATGCTTGGCTTCCCCAGTTCTGATTTCTGAGGATGCTGCTGCTTCTGGCAGGAGCGTGACTGCTCAGAGAGTTCCCGTTTCCTCATTGGTGGAGACCCTGTGTAGGGGGAGGCCGCCGCCAGGGCCAGCAGACCCGTGCTGCCTCAGCGCCCCAGTCCCGAGCATTCCGTGCATTCCAGCCCGCTTGGATTGTTGTGTTCAGTCATAAGACATACTGACAGAGGTATTTATCCTCAAATAAATCACGGTAGTGTTAGTCAGAGGCTGAGCCTGCAGTCTGGAGCCCTGGAATTTGCTACAATCAGGAATCCAGCAACAAGGCACTGCAAAACAATGAGCTCTCCCAAATAGGGAGAGGCTTGTCATGTAGGTTCTGGGCGCTCAACTGTTTGTTCATTCTCTTGTTACTAGCAATTTCTTCTCCTTCTCTGCCTCCTCTTTACTGAAACCCAATTAGGAGACAGTTGTTTGGTTTTTTTTTTTTGGCGGGGGGAAGCAAAGGGGAGGTAGCCCTGAAACACTGTATTTTGTGAGCAGACATACCTTGGTTTAAATCGCTATTCTGCCACTTAATGAACCTGGGCCCACTGTCCTTCTTTGTAAACTGGCAATGATACTAGCTCATGGGACGCCTGTCAGGAGCACGAGAGTCAGCATGTGCGGGGAGTTTGGGCAGTTTGGTGCTCATCTGATGGTAGCCATTACTTTTATTATTGTAAGTCCCTTATTCTGATATTGATAACAGTGATAATGAATAAAAATACTATTATGGTGAATTTCATGCCTGAGTGTATCTGAATTGCACTCAGAATGTCTGGGCTCAAATTTCAGCTTCTTTATCTTTTGGTGGAAGTAATCATAGTTATGTCATCATAGGATGATTGTAATGCCTATTGCAGTGCCTGGCGTCTAGATGGTAAGCACTCAGGCAAAGTCATCATTAATATTATTATTATCATGTTAAAACAGAAAATGAGGGGTGCAGGGGTGGTTCAGTTGGTTAAGTATCTGCCTTCAGCTCAGGTCATGATCCCAGGGTCCTGGGATCAAGCCCCACGTCAGGTTTTCTGCTCAGCGGGGAGTCTATTTCTCCCTCTCCCTCTGCCTGCTGCTCCCCTGCATGCGTTCTCTCTGTCAAATAAATAAATTCCTTAAAATAAAAAAAGCCTAACAAAAGAAAATGATTTTGTAACCCCTTGGGTCGTTGCAAATATGATCTTGAAGTACAGATGACTATAAATTATTCATACTATGTTATAATGAGGACACTATAAATTAAAGTGTAAATAATAGAAATAGAATTGCTGGGTTTCATGTGCATCTCACAACTGACATCATCACACAGAGTTTTAGGCAAATAGAAAGAGCAGCGGCCCCCTGGGGCTTGGACTTCTAGGTGATCAGCATGTGGTCTGTTCATTCTTATGTCACTGTTCTCCTGTGATGATTATTTGTTTCAGTAAGGGTAACAGTGTTCCTATTTGTATCTTCTAAGAGTGGAATTACAGATTTTGTAGGCAAATTGGAAAGATGCTGCATCTCTCTTCATGTTGTACTTATTATTGTTGGACTTGAGGGAATGTTTTCTCTTTGAGCTATAAGGGTGTTCCCTTCTTTTTATTTGATATGTCTAGAGTTTTTAAAAAAATAATAAATTACAAGTTGATATTTCTTTGGAAAAGAATGGCCTAGTATATTTGTCTCTTTAAGGAAATTACAAAATGATTTTTTGCTTTTATCTTCTTAGAACATGTTCATGTTGTATAGTGAAAATGTGTTTTGTTTATCTTATCACTGAAAAAAATCACAATAATTCTGGGCATGGAGTGTTGTTGAAAAACAGTTTTGACAACTAAGAGAGTTTCAAAGATGCAAGCCTTGGCTGCATTTCATTATAATCATCATATTGAGATACTTTCCAGTAGAGAGGAGGAGAGCTTGGGTATCTCTGAGCCAGAATAGGAAGCTACAGACAGTGACTAAATTTCATCTGACTTAATTCAGGAAGGAGGAAGACAAATAAGAGAGGTTTCCTTAGTGATTTCTCCAGAACTTGGAAATTGAGAATTCCTGGACTCTTATTCCAACTCTGTATGGCCTGGGTCATTTGAACTCTTCATTGACTTTCTTGGTATGGTGACTCAGAGAAGTATTTTTTTGTTTGTTTTTTTTAAGAAAAGTGTTAACATGAATGTTTAATTTAGAAGTTGAAAGATACTGTGTCTCTTAGAAAGGAAGTGGATTAAGTAAGGTATGGGGGCATGGGTGTTGGGATTCCTCTCATGGAAATGTCAAAAAGTAATTTTTTTCTATGACCCTGGTATTCAGGTGTGATCTGCTAAGGAAGAGTTCTCTTACTGTATCCATGACCCATATGGACTCATGGAGTGCTTCAGCTGGCTCCTGTGTCCTTGTTACGGGCCTTTTTTTTTTTTTTAAAAGCACTTCTTATTTTCTGGCAAACATAATTCTCCTCTTGTAACCAACCTGTGCCAGCCATGAAATCAACCATTTCTCCAGGGGACCCTGGTTCCTTTTTGTGGCTAATAGGATTTAGAAGCCAAAATCTGGGTGCTAAGTATTTTTATGCTGTCATTGCTTTTGTCTTTTTGTTGTTGTTGTTATTGTTATCCCAAGCTTTTTAAATTAAAAAAAAATTTATTGTTATGTTAGTCACCATAAATATATCATTGGTTTTTGATGCAGTGTTCCAAGATTCATTGTTTATGTACAACACCCAGTGCTCAATGCAATATGTGCCCTCCTTAATCCCTACCACCAGGCTCACCCATCCCCCCGCCCCCTCCCCTCTAAAACCCTCAGTTTGTTTCTTGGAGTCCACAGTCTGTCATTGCCTTTAGATTTGAGTTGTTTAGTATTATAGACATTAGCTAGATGTGATAATTCAAATTTAAAATTAAATAAGATTTAAAATTCAGTTCTTCTGTCACACTAGCCACATTTCATACTCAGCAGACATATCTCAAGCCCAGCAGCCACATGTGGCTAGTGGCTACCCTGTTGTACAGCACAGATATAGAATAGTTCTACCATCACAGAAAGTTCTGTCAGGGGAAAGAGCTAAGAAATCATGAGTTCATATTACTACTCCCAGTTCTAATCCCAATTCCACAGAATTCTTCCTCACCATCCCCCATTCCATATTTGCATCTCCCTGTTTCCCAGCAATACATTTACTTATTGTTCACTCCTGTAGGTCACATACAATAGTTTCAGAATTGCTGTGCCCATACCACTTTGAAAAACAAACCTACCGGGGCGCCTGGGTGGCGCAGTGGGTTAAAGTCTCTGCCTTCGGCTCAGGTCATGATCCCAGGGTTCTGGGATCGAGCCCCGCGTCGGGCTCTCTGCTCAGCAAAGAGTCTGCTTTCCTTCCTCTCTGTCTGCCTGCCTCTCTGCCTAGTTGTAATCTCTGTCTGTCAAATAAATAAATAAAAATCTTAAAAAAAAAAAAAAAAACCTACCAAGAAGAGTTCAAGATTTGCTGGCAGTTCATTTTTTGGTCTGTGCTGACTGTGTAACAAAGTACTTGTAACTTTGTAGTCAGTTACTTCCTCTCCCCACCTTTTGTGTTGTGTTAACCAGAATATATAGTTGGGTTCATTCATTTCTCTTTGCATCTAGCTGTAGATCCATCTTTGTTGATTGTGTTTTATTTTTGAATATGTAAAACATTAACATGCTTCTAAAAGTCAAAACTGTGTTAAAAAGTACTTGGAGGAGTACATTCCTTTTGCTCCTTCCTCTTGTAGGCTATTATCCTTCTTGGGTTTCTTTTTGTTAAAGTTAAAGTAAGCAGATATACAAATGGTTTCTCAGTTCCCCATCTTTTTCTTAACATACTTTATATGTTCATTTGAGTTCTGGTGTTTTCATTCAACCGTATACGGTAGAAATTTTCACATGCCCTTCCTTCTCCTAGCTGCATAGCTTTCCACGGTGTGCGCGTGCCAGAGGTCAGTTAACCAGTCCCCTTTGTCTGGACATACAGATAATTTCTAGCATTTACAATCCTGATAATGCTGCAGTAGATAAACTTGTACCTTTGTAGTGTCTTGTATATTTGCAGTACTGTAAAAACTCTTGAAGGCAGACAATTGGTGGAATTAAAACAACAGGCTAATTTCATACTGGTTTTGTGACCTGGTTTGGGCTGCTTGGCTGAGAGTTCTGTGCTGTAGAGTACAGTCTAAGGTGACTTTTGGAAAGAAAGCCGTTTTCCAGTTCTGTGTGTGTGTGTGTGTGTAGGTATGTGTAGGGTTTGTGTGTGTTGTGTGTGTTAAAGGTTTGAACAGTTGAGTTGGTCATCTGTGAGAGGGAGGGAGCATTTATTGAGTGCTAACTGTATGCTCATCCTGTGCTCGATACTTTAAAGATATTGTCTTACTTGACTCTCATAATAAATAGGACCCTTTAAGACAGGTAGGGGTGTGTGTGTGTGTGTGTGTGTGTGTGTGTGTGAGAGAGAGAGAGAGAGAGAGACAGAGAGACAGAGAGAGAGTTGCTCTGTTACTTAGAGAAGCAGAAATTGAGACTCTGAGATAATTGTGGTCCAAAGCATTGGAGCTGGGATTAGCCCTGTTGTGTGTGAAACAAAAGGTCATTTGCCAAAACTGTATTTTACCCAAGGCAGGATTGCATGCATCTTAAATATGGACATCATATATTTATGACACTTCACCAGTGCAATGTCCAGTACATGGTAGGGACTAAATAATTTCTATGTTGAATTGAATTAGACCCACTTGCAAGAGATTGTGCTCCTCTTCCATCTGCGGGAGGCATCTCCTTATGATCAGTGCTGTGCAGTTGCAAAGTAGTTGCCCCTGGCCTGGGATGGGGCAAAACCCCATAAGCTCACACTGGCATCAAAGCCATGGTCTCTAGGCTTGTGCTCTAACCAGCCGAGTTTGCCACAGATGGAGTTAGCAGTCCACACTGAATGGGGAAGGGCTAGTGAAAGAAAACAGTGCCTCTCCTCACGGGTGGCGCTCCTTTGAAATACTGTCCTGGTGTGAAATGTGTCCAGTGCTGTTGTCTTTACTTCTGTGGCCATTCTTTTGAAGTCTTTTCTCAAGCCTAATGTAGCCAATTCTGCTTTCTCTTTGAATGCATATGCAGCCTCTGGGCTCCTCTGTTTTCTCTGCTCCTCCTTTTCCTCTGTTTCCTCCTCCTTTGGTCTTTGCTTTCTCCTTCCCTTCACTCCCTATTCTTACTCCTTCCACCACCACCCTGGCCCTAGTTGCCTACTCTTCCCTCCGTCAGCATGAATAGAAAAGAGGGAGAAACAGACAAACTCAAAACCAGTGATTCTTTCAGCTTGACAGAAGGTTGGAGATGGCCTTTGAAATTAAGTGCTTAGTCCTGTAAAGGAAACTCAGTAAAACAAAACAAAACATAAAAACTTACTAACTACTGGCTAAAATGGGTTTTGGGGTTTTCCTCTGGGTTTTATTTTTTGCAGTGGGGTTGATTGTATAAATGGTTACCTCAGATGTTCCGGAGTATCTGTAGTTTGTGTTGTCTGTGTGTGCAATGCTTGGCGGCATCATCATGCTCCCTTGGGTGACGCTGTGTTTCTTGGATCTCTTTAGTACCTTTAATTTGGATACATATGGACATGCTTTCCCGAGGGTTTATTCCACAAACTCCACGAAAGTGATGAGGGCAATCCCTCATTTCATGTTAAAACTAGACCCAGAGGAAGTTGAAAAGTTGGAGTTATTTTGGTACCTTGACCCTGCTGGCAGCTGGGACTTCGTCAGGTAAGCAGTAATACGTACTTACAGACAGCACGCGTTACAGATGTGTTCACGTCCACATAAGCCTTAGAGGGGGCACACTTGACCACCGAGAATGGTGTCCGCTCGGGATCTGCAACATCCCCGGAATCACGAGAGCCTTTGCCTTGGGGCTTCTCAATAACAGTGAGGATTGGTTATTGTAAACCAGGCACTGTGCTGAGCACCTCATGAGCATGATCTCACCCCTTCCTCACGACCCCAGGATGCGGATGCTGTGATTATCCCTCACTTACAGATGGGAAAACTGAAGCCCAGAGAGGTTCTGTACTTGGTCAGGGTCACACAGCTCGCTAATAGGTCAGTGGGCCAGGAATCAAAACCCAGGCCGTCTGATCCCAGAGCCAGTGCTCTTGGCGAGGACGGTACATTTACATTAATAGTGTCATTATTTAGTCGCTCTGAACCACCTGATACAGGACCTCGGCGCCTTCTAGTTAAGCACTCTCAAAATGCTACTGATGATGCTTTGGAGATGAGAGGTGGAGACTTCACTTTAACAGTAGCTGGGGTGGGGCACGAGGTGGTCAAGAGCTCTCGGTAACAAGAAACACTGCAGTAACAGTAACTCTGCAAGGCGAATCCTCTCTGAGCAGTGATGGGTCCCTTTGGAGATGGCCAAAGAGCGCTGCCATTTAGCTTCCCCAGAAGAGGCTTGAACTGATGTGGCTGTGCAGCGAGTGCCCTACAGGAAGGCGTGTGTGTCTGTCTGTTTGTTCATTTATGCCCAGGAAAGTGCCTTTTTTTCTTTTTTTAAGATTTTTTTTTGTTTATTTGACAGTCAGAGATCACAAGTAGGCAGAAAGGCAGATAGAGAGAGGGGGAAGCAGGCTCCTTGACGAGCAGAGAGCCCGATGTGGGGCTCGATCCCAGGACCCTGGGATCATGACCTGAGCCAAAGGCAGAGGCTTTAACCCACTGAGCCACCCAGGGGCCCCAAGGAAAGTGCTTTTTAAAATGTTTTAAAAAGCCTGGGTGGCTCAGTGGGTTAAGCATCTGCCTTTGGCTCCAGTTACGACCCCAGGGTCCTGGGATCTAGTCCCACATTGGGCTCCCTGCTCAGCGGGAAGCCTGCTTTTCCCTCTGTACCGCCCCCCCCCCAACTTGTGTTCTCTCTCACTCTCTCTCGCTCTCTCAAATAAATAAAAAATCTTTTTGAAAAAATTGTTTTAGTTCTTGTTTAAAAGTTCTAACCCAATTTTAGTGGGTTAGAGGCATAGGCCAATAGTAACCTTAGTCTAACAGACTCACACTGGAGCGGTTTAAAATTTGGTTTAAGTATATAGAGACACATATAATCCTTTTCAGGATCCCGTTCAGGATCAGACACAAAATCCTTTTCAGATTTCATAAATCAAATGCTCTTGAAATAGAATCCCTCAAACTATGTGCTGTCTCTTCTCTCCCACATCCTTCTTGGCGTCTTCCAAACTTGGGACATTTTAGCCTTGAAATATTCTGTATTTTTCTGTAGTTCTACACACAGCCTTATAGGTACTCCCAAAAGTGTTCCGGGGGATTCAGGAGGATATTTTATAGTCTTAATTTTAGTTATCCTAAGTAATTAGCTCAGAAACCGAGATAATGTTAAATTAGGATTTAAAAAAAAAACCTCTCCCCTCCACGTACAGCAAATAGGTGAATTTACTTTTAAAAAAAAAAGTAAATGAGAAGGGAGCCTGGATCATGAGTAATGTTTCGCATCTGGGAAGCATGTTAAGAACCGGTTCGTGTGAGACTGCCCCTACCGCAGTCATTGGAGCTGCGGGCCAGCCTCAGCAGGGACGGACACGGAGCTGGTTTTTTATGGCCGCCCCTGCTCCCTTGTGACGTTAAAGGCGCATCTGTGTGTTCCGTGCAAGTGTTTGGCTAATGAAGTGTGGTACCTTTAAATAAAGGTCACAGGCCTGACCTGTGTTGTGTGGGTTGCTTGTTTGTCAGGCTAGAGGCATTTTCTCATTTTCACAGTTCAGCCGAAAACAAAGACCTCCTTATCCGAGCAGGGAGCTGTGCTCTTAAAAGCTGACATCAGCCTTTTCCCAGCAGGCATCACTTCTGCCTTAAAAGTCTTTGCAGAAAGCTGGAAAGGGAGATACCCATCCTGCTACTGGTATTTTTTCGGGCCAAATAACACACAGAGTAAAAAAATGCCAGGAGTGCCAGAAGTCAAAGGAGCAGAATCAACAAGACTGTCATTTGTCAGGTCTGCTCTGGGGACCTCTGTGTTGTTTATCTTTGTTGCCGAGAATATAAAAGTGGGACAAGAACCTTGAAAAAGGAGGACTTTTTTCCTAGAGAGGAATTAGAGAACATTCGGGATATATCAGAAAACTTCCATTAGCATGTAAAGTCACTTTTTAAAATGGCATGTTAAAATTGAAAAAAAAAAAAGAACTCTTATTATTTACAGAGTAAGTCAGAGACATTTGTTCCAAAGGTGAGGAAACAAAACAACACAGCCTTTGGCTGTTTCTCTGTCCTGCCGGGATCTCTGGGCTCTGAAGCTTTCCAAGCGCTGTTGTCTTAAGGTGCGTCTGCTTGGGGACACAATGGCAGCTCTGTTTATATATAGTTAGAGGATTAATCTTGAGGTGGCTTTAGGACCACAGAGACCTCTTGTTGCAATACATAGCCAGGCTGTCCTGCAAGTTTAGAAAGTGCTGTCAATTGAGTAGATTGGACCAAGGACCAGGAAGAGGAATGCTGAGAAGCATTGCCTGTGTGTGAGTGCTGATGGTTCTTTTATTTTCCTTTCGGGTCTTGCTTGTAAACCCATCATTTGCCTGTGCTACATGCGCTGGAACATAGCAAAGGAGTTTACAAACGCACTGATCTGTGTCTGGCATAGCTTTCATTTGAGAAGTGCCAGTACCCGGTCTCTATCTTCTTTGCTAAATTCCTGGGTAAGCCAACCCTTCCCACCCCTGCCTCCATTTTGAAACTTCTTCACAAATTGTCTGCAAAGCGTAATTAGAGACCTTAAATTTGCAGTAGTGTTCTCAGTCTGGCAGTAGCTAGAATCCTTGCCAGACAAGAGATCTGAATTCTGGATCTAAGCCTTCATAGTCCTGACAGAGGCAAAATGTACTGCAAAATAGAAGGAAACTGATGTGGGGGGCCTGGGTGGCTCAGCTGGCTGGGCATTGGACTCTTGGTTTCGGCTCAGGTCATGATCTCAGGTGCAAGAGGCATGAGGCTCAGTGGGGAGTCTGCTGGAGATTCCCTCTGCCTTCCCCCCCCCCACACACCCCACACTGTTTCTCTCAAATAAATCAATCTTTAAAAAAAAGTGGGGGGGTGCCTGGGTGGCTCAGTGGGTTAAGCTGCTGTCTTTGGTTCAGGTCATAATCCCAGGGTCCTGGGATCAAGTCCTGCATCAGGCTCTCTGCTCAGCAGGGAGCCTGCTTCTCTCTCTCTCTCTCTCTCTCTCTCTACCTGCCTCTCTGCCTACTTGGGATCTCTGTTTGCCAAATAAATAAATAAAAATCTTAAAAAAAAAAAAAAAAAAGAAGGAAACCGACTTCACTACTGTGCTCTCCTCAAAATTATCCTTCTTGCCTTCCCTTTCTTAAAGAGATCTAAGAAATGCAACTAATGGGTCTAGAAACCAGCTCCAGAAACTGGGTGAAGGTCAAGTGGAAGAAACAAACCAGCTCTCACTAGGTCAGGTCACTGTAGAATCAAGTCTGAGAACTGAAACCTCATTGCTTCCCTAAATCTTTTGCTGGCATTGAACCCATCAAGGAATGGTTATGGAGTTTTCTGACTCATCGGGAATAATCTCCTCAGCTACATGTGAACACTGAAGTCCCACTCCTCACAGGTTCAAGGCACCATTGCCCATAGATTGTCTCAGAATGCTCTGGCCTGCACATGCTCTAAGGAAAAAAGTGTTCCCTCGCCCAAGTTCGGGAAGTACTTAACCTGATCTTGCAGGTTTGCTTGCTCATGGTAGCACATAGCAGGCTTTGAGAAGTCTGATATATGGAAACATTGTTTAGCCCACGACTTATCATGTAAGTAGCCATGGACTCCTTCATGCCTTTTTCATGAGACCTGTCAGGAATATTCTAGGAAGCATTTTGTTTGGTTTCAAAATTCTGTTATGAACGTTCAGATTCACAAAGATCTGGTGCTCCTGTACTGTTGTAGCAGCTGTTGGAATGAAATGATTGTGTCATTCCTGGATTTGGGACTATTGGATGCCATCTTTCCTGTCTGGGGCTCTTGGGGAAGTTCCGTTGAGTCCAGAGAAGTTGAGGCAGGCTGAGGTCCTGTCCTCCCTTGACGTTGTCCATCCTTGGTTCTCTCCCCCTCTCTCAGTTCTTTCTAGAAAGCATATTATTTCTACTTCCGTATCCACTTCCCAGTCCAGTACTGTGATCTCTGCCAACAACTTATGTATTTTTAAAGACTTATTTATTTTAGAGAGAAAGTGAGCAAGCGAGCCCGAGCGGGAGGGGGGGCAGAGGGGGAGGGGGAGAAGCATACTTTCTGTGGAGCCCCATGTGGAACTCAGTCTCAACGACCCCGAGATCACGACCTGAGCTAAAATCAAGAGTCGGACACTTCACCAACTGAGTCACCTAGGTGCGCCTCTGCCAACAATTTTAATGAAACTTCTCTCCCTCGTTCACTGGTGTCCCACTCATCCCCAGATCTAGAAGAAAACCCGCAATTCTTTATCTTATTGAACTTCCTCTTCCTTGTATCTTCCCCCTTGGTTTCTATGGCCCCTTTCTCATTTTCTTTGGTTCCCCTCCTACTTCTGTGCCTGCTCCACTCAGGATCTTTCAGAGACTTGGCATTATTGCTATTCTGCTGAGCTGTGTCCTGGTCACTGTCCAGATGCTGCTGAGGAAGCCACATGCCAACTCGTGGGTTGGGTCACCACTCCAGGTGGAGGGTTCCCAGATCTTCACATCTAGCCGAGTCCTGCCCTTCGCACCTGTAGAGCTGCCTGTCTTTGAGCTACTGCGTGTGCTCCTCGGGTCAGTGCTGATTTGCTGGAATTGATTTTAGTACCTCCTTCCTTCTTCTTACAGTCTGTCCCCCATCTTTATGATGGGACAGCTATCTTTCCACTTGCTCTCGAAGTGGCTTCCTCCCACTTTATCCCTCGTGTCAAGCCCACTGGCATGCCCTGCTAAATATCGTCCATGTCGGTATGGGCCCCATAGTTTAGACCCCGCTTCCACGACAGTGCCCTCTTTCCTGGTCTCGGCACTTCAGAAGGTTTCTGCCGTCTTCGTCTCCTCCTCTGTGACTCCAGTCCACCCCAGAAGACATCACACAGACATCTGTATGCAGGAGCTTCTGCCCCTGTGCTCCGGCTTGCTAAATTGAGCCCCTGTGCCTTCACTCCTTCCTGGTGCCCTTTTCTTGCCTCCCTCTCTTGGCGAATGGGGATTCCTTCTGCTTCACGATGAACATGTTTTTGTATAAAATGGTAACACTTTGCTGTAGTTGTGTGCCAGTGTGTGTATCCCTCTCCCCAGACTGCACATCCTTCCAGGGTGGGGGCTGAGTCTTACTCACGTCTGTCCCACTAACACCCAGCACCATGCCCGACACCTGCTAGGTGCTAAATGAGTGTTTGAATGAAAAGTCACTAGGAGAATACTGTTGAAACTCTCTTCCCTTTGGGAAAGATTTTAAGAATTTATGTAATAACCCCTGCATGGCACCACTTACTATGCTTCTGGGTTTTCCTTGGAGCCTTGATGTTTAGTTCAGAGAACATGTTGGAACAGAGAGAACCCCACTCTCACTACCTCCACTGCCTTCCTTTCCCTATCTGTCCCTTGCTCCCCCAAGACAGGAAAGTGCAGATCCCTAGTACCTGGGCAGAGGTACAGTTTACAAGGTGAAACACTAGCCCTACTTGGGATGCTTGTTTGGGATCAAATGATCTTTTCCTTCATAATTTATCACATGAATGAAATGTGTTTTTTCCTCACTTCTCTATTTGTATTTCTTCTTATGCATCATGCTCTAATGCCAGTGTGTGCGTAATGTAAGGTATGTGGAAATGAGAAATTCACCCCAGCTGGGTGCACCTCATGCTTCAGAGGGATGGCCAGACATTTCTTCGGGGTGCAAATCAACCCAAAGAGTAGGTCTGTTCCTCTGAGAAAAGCAAACAGTTATTTGCCCAAGTGTTCATTGCTTTTGGTGTTTTTTTCAAATCTACCTAAAAAGAAAGTTCTCAAAGCCAAAGTGTGTACTGGCTATTCTAGTAGATGTGTTGTGCTTATTTTATTTGTGTGTGATAGCTTTGGGCTGGCATTGCCAACAGCCCGAGGTCCCTCTGTGTTGGTTTTGAATGATCTGCATCATTTTGCATTAGGCGTTCAGCTTTAGAGCAAGTGAGAGCAAGTGATGGAGACAGCGCTCTCTAGGAGCCAACAGTGAAATGTGGGTAAAGCTGGGAACTGAGACCTCCCTGCAAGAGGCTGATGGCTGCGGGGTGCCGTGGTCAGCAGATAACCTTGAGAGCTTATTTGGAGGACCTGGCAGAGTTTGTTGGTGAGGGGCGGGGGTGGGGGTGGCTCTGGCTCCTTTTTGACAACAAGATAAAATCCAAGTTCTTTACGGTGACTTTCAGGGATTTGGGTGATCTGTCCCAGACTCCCTTTTCCCACTTACTTCCAAGGAGATGGCCGCCTTGGACTATCGATCATTGAACTATTCCTTAGCTGTGGTTAAATTTTAAAAGAATTTATTTGAATTCACGGTGTTACATACCTTCAGGCAAGCTACAATGTGGGAAGCGGCTTGTGGAGAATTCAGGGTGGTCAGTTTGGATTGTCCATCCTGCCTCATGATTTCCATTTTGAGGCTTATATTTGAAACTAACATTTTCATTGCCCATGGCATCTTAATGTGTATGGCATGACCTCTCCATCCCACTGTTCCTCCCCATATCCCTGTATTAGCTCTTCTGTAAGACTGTGTGACATGCCACTTGGCCTACACTTGGTTAGATCATTCTAGACATACCATCCAAATTTGGTGATAATCTGACCTGTCATCCTTCTCTCCCTCCCCTATCCCCTGCCCCAGTTTTTTATTCTGGAAAAAGTTCAGATCTACAGAAACATTGGACAACTAATTCAGTGAGTACCCATCACTAGATTCACCAGTTAATATTTTGCCAAATTTGCTTTCCCCTGTATATATGTTTTAACAACGATAAGACCTAATATATTCACATTCAGTAATGTCCTTTATAGATATTTTCTCTTTAATTCAGGATTCGGTTACACAACATACTTTGCATTTAATTTAGGATAGATTTTCCCATTTTGTGGGGGTGGGTGGTGATGGCGTTGTGGTGGCTAAAGGAATGAGGACCTGGACAGGGACAAGTGTCAGCACCTTGTGAGGTCTCCCTTGGGACTCCACTGGGCCCCCTGGCAGGGAGTTGGTTTGTCTGTGAAGCTTGGGAGGGGTGGCATTGTACAGGATACATAAAGGCCGTATTCAGTCTATGTATGTGGTTGTTAAGTGGTGGGATGTGAGAGCTCAGAATCCGGGGATAAGGGAAGGAAGTAGAGGAGGAGGGAGGCAAAGGATCTGGAGCACAAGACGACTGAGATTAACGGAACAAATGAAAAATTTTCATGCCTCCGGTCTGATACCTTTTCATAGATTTTTACTACAAATGCCTCAAAGGCTCATTTCTATTTCTAGCCCATAATTCCAACAGTTTTACTTAAAACAAAACAACAATACCTTCACTTATTCATGGCAAAGATGGAACATTCCCTGTTCCTTTTCTTCCCAAACCTACACAACTCAAACAGAACCTCAGTAGATTGCTTTCCTATAAGATCCCCAATTTCTTACTGAGAAATAATTCATGTAAAGCTCAGGTGAAGTCTTTTGGCTAAAAACTGGTGCCATGGTCGGGGGTGGGGGGAGGGGGTGTCTTCTAATTTTCAGCAGCATGTATGGTGTCTAGTAAAAACAGTCTCAGAATTTTTAAGACTTTATGTCAGTAACTCCTCAATGGCGCTGTGATTGGGTTCAGGTATGTGGGTAGGACCTGGGAAGGGGACCAAGTGCTAAGACCTGGAGCTGTTGGCCATGGTACCTCCTAGCCAAGCATCTTGCCCTGGTTCTGAGAGAGGGCAGGCATGGGCATGCTCCGGGCAGCAGGAGCTGGGGACTGCTCACAGGAGTATGGAGCTCCTTCTGCCTCCTGTTGCTGAGGTTGTGGGGCTGCCTCATTTTTGTCCTTTTCCGGAATTGGTTGTTTAACTCTTCTTTCATTTCCAAGAAATGTAGCACAGTATCTTTCCAGTTAATCCCCCCCCCTTTTTTTCTTCAACTAGCTAGCCTTGTTTTATGTTGCTTGTAACCAAAAGAACTTGTTGACAAATGCAGATATTGTGTTGTTTGCAATCTGTTATTTGCAAAACTTCTGGGATGATGTGTGTATAGTTGTCCTGGTTCATAGGTCATATGTCCCATTTTTCTGGAAGTGGGATTTCTGGGTCCAAGGGCACCCTTTTCTGCTTTGGCGTATTTTGCCAGCTTGGTCTCTGGTAGATCCTCTGATTTGCATTCCCACTAGTGACTGTATGCATGTGCCTTTCTCCCTGCATCAGCACAAAATGACTGTTACGTATTTGATTTTTGCAAGGTTTGCAGGGGAATCATTGTAGTAACTTGCCCCGCTCCCACTAGGGAATTTGAGTGATCTTTTCACATGCTTATTGGGCATTTGGATTTCTTCTTTTGTGACTTTGTATCTTTCTCTCCCTCTCTCTCTCTCTCTCTCTCTCTTAATTAGGTCATTCATCTTCTTTCTCTTCTGAGTTATAACTTTTCATGTCAAGCATCCTTCATCAGCTATGTTAGGAAAATAACCGTTTTCCTAGTTTGTCATTTGCTTTTCAACGTTACTGGTTTTTTGAAATCTTTTTTTTTTTTTGGAAGTGGTTGAATCATTCAGTCTTTTATTTAATAGAAGATCTTCTAAAGTGTTCTGGGATGTACTGAAATGTGTTGGTTAGTACCTTGTAACATGTCTGCTGTGTTTTGATAGTGGGATAATTGTATCTGCTTAATACATGGTTGCCGTGGAATGGAGAAGGGCCTATTGTCTGTGTATTACTTCATTAGTCCATTTTATCTGGCATTTCCCAAGTGCCTCTTTGTTGGTGGCATGGGGGATGTGGGTGTGCAGGGAAGGAGTCAGCCCTCGTTAGGGGAGGGAACTTAGCTGTGCCTGCTGATGTGCAGGATAGAGCCCGGTGGGGAATGCTCACCACCTGCCTTTCCTGACTTGTCTGCTTTTTCCCTCCCTCCCCTTCAAGGACATTTTTCACCATCACTGAGCACTGTGCGTGGCCAGAGTGCTTTCGGTATTTGTTTCATAGCCTCTTGTTGGGTACCATAAGTAAGCTCTGAAATCAAAAGTTTAAATTCTGTTTTTATTTAACCATTTTACCAGATGTTTCCTGTGGTTTGACAGATGTACCATTTACTCGAAAGTTACACTCCTGAGATTCTGAATGTTATGGACACTGTTGCTATAGACAATGATTCTATCAGGGCAGGATTTGGAAGACAACTTTCAGATCATTTTTGGGTTGAAGATGTGTTTTTTGCCAGAACAGAAATGCTTATCTTCATAATCTGCTTTTACCTTCTCCGTTAGTGTTCTGATCGGTGATTTATGAAAGACTATAACCTACTCTTTAGAGTTTATTCCAGTCAACGCCACTGTGCCTCAGTGGGGATTCCTTTCTGAAAACAGCTGGACTCAGGTTTATCCAGGTTTCATTTGCAAAACTCACCTGGGTCGGAAAAAAAAAAACTCCAGTAGTGGGCAGGAGATTTAAATTGGGTTGAAAATCTGGCTTGATGCCCTCCCTTGAAGGGCCACCTGATGCTGGCAGTTGATGGAGAAAGCTGTAGACTTGGCAGTTTTCTGTACCCACCGAAAGCCCATCGAGACAAAGAGAGGACTGCTGTGGTACCTTTGCCTTCCCAGTGCCCATGGCCAGCAGTTCTCTATAGCCCGACTCCTAACAGAGAAGAGCCCCATCTGCTGATGGGAGGAAAGGAGAAGGAAGTTGCTTCCTACAAAACACAAGTGAGACTAGCTGTGGCTGCAGTGGAAGAAAAATGAGGATTTTTGACATTCCTTCACCGAGGGGCCAGATACAAGGGTGCCGCAGAGTTGCACGCCTGGTTCCGTCAGAGCTGGCTCCCTTCTCCAGCAACCTTCCCCTCCTGTGTTTTGTTTAGCCTTATTTAGAGTTTTATAAAAGCCTTATGTTATGGAAGATGGAGAAACAAAGAAAGCGGAAATCGCATGCTATAATTCTGACAGCAGATCTATTTGCGCACCGAATGGAACTGTAATGATGCATGTAACGTTTTGGCAAGACACCCTGTGTACATAAACCCTCCCAGGAGTTGCTAACCTACCCCAGGACCCGCAGGAGGCTTGGCTTGCAGCGTGGGGGCAGGCAGGCCCCCTCACCTTGCAGCTCTCCTCGCCGATGGGGACTCTTATTCTGACAAGCGATCTGCCTGCCCACTTTTGTGCCTGGGCCTGCTTGCCAAGTTTGTGAGGCCCAAGGCTTTCTTGTGGGAGGACGCTGGGCTGTCTTCATGCTCTTTGGCAATGATTAAAGTGAGGTTAGTACCAAAAACCCTTTCATTTTATTCCCTTATCCTTGCTTTTTCAAACCAGATGGCAACCCTGTATTTTCAGCTGTAATTAATTTAAACCATGAGGCAGCGAGTCCTGGGAGAGGTAGAGTTGACTCTGCTCAGAAGGGACAGCAGTGATTTTCCTGCCCAGCCCTCTCCCCTCACCAGACGGTACCTTGTCCCGAGCAGAGCCATGTCTCCTGCGCGGCTTCGGAGAGGGGCCCGGGCCCAGAGAGGGCCGTGTGCTGGGCTTCCGCGCTGGCCACCGATGACACATCTGAGCTGGAGGGGCGGACGCACACCAGTGATTGTTCCTTGATGGAGTGGAAGGAACCGGGCTCCAGGCGATGGCTGACATGTTCCTGCCCGGCCCGGCTGTCGTGGGACTGCCTCAGGACAATGGGGCATAGTTTGAGGGGCTGCTGATTCAGGGAGTAGAGGGGACTTTTGCTTCCTACTCACTTCAACTGCCAGGATCACCTCCAAAAGGGTTAACATATATTCTTCAAGAAAATTACAAGGGAAATAAAAGCCCATGGCCACAATTGCAGTCTGGAAGTTTTGACCTCAGCTACTTGACCACTTCCCTCTGTGGAAATAGTACTCGAGTCCCCTCTCTGTAGGTTGGATCAATTAGTGATGGAGAGATCCTTCCCGTTTAATAGAAAATGAGGGCTTTTGTGTAAGTAACTTGTCAGGTCACTCCACAAAGTGGCCTCCTCGCCCCTCCTTGCTCCGAATCAAAGCTCAGGTTAAAACAGAGCGAGGTGACTGCCTCCTGGAGAGCTGGGCGTCTGGGAGCCCTCACCTGTCTGCACAGGCAGGCACATGGGGTTTTAGCTCCATCATTGGAGAAACACATTTTCTGGGCAGCGCGGAGGAGTTGCAGGCCGAAGATCTGTTAACGATAATGTATGTGCAAAACACTTTGTAAAACAGTACGCTAATGCTCTACAAGTGGTAGTTATTATTAACATTAGCCATCCTTGGGTGACTTGGAGTAATTTTTAAAGGCCCATGGTGAGAAATGAAAACCACAAATTTGTATCTCGTGAGTCTCCAAAATGCTCACTGGTGGTTACCGCGTCACTGACTGCAGTCCCTGTGTGTGCCTGGCTTTGCTGAGTTTAGTGAGCTGGGTGATGAATGTTCTTTGTTTGCTTAATTTTATTTCAAATATTGACATTATTCATGAGCATTTCTCTCATGGACCACTTGGACTGTGGTTGCCAAGGCTTCCATTCTTGTTATTGTTGTGGGCCAGACCCATCCTTTTGGAAGCCTTTTATTTTTCTCTAGTAGAGAGGGACAAACATGTAGATGATTTGTCAAAACTTGTAAGGACTAAAAATGTAACATAGAATTAGCATATGACCCAGTAAGTCCACTTTACTGGCCCGTGCCCCAAAGAATTGAAAGCAGAGACTCACACTATTATTTGCACACCCATGTCCGTAGCAGCATTATTCACAATAGCCAACAGGTGGAAACAACCCAAATGTCCATCACTGGGTGAACAGATAAACAATATGTATGCACACAGTGGAATATTATTCAGCCTTAAAAAAGGAACACAGTTCTGACACATGCTGCAACATGGACGAACCTTGAAGACATTTGCCAAGTGAAGTGTGCTGGTCACAAAAGGACAGATAGTGTATGCTTCCGTTTATGTGATGAGTCAGATTCACAGAGAAAGTAGGACGGTGGTTTATGAGCAAAGGGGGAGGGGAACAGGGCGTTCGTGTTTAATGGGGACAGAGTTTCTGTTTGGGAAGATGAAAACATTCTGGAGCTGGATAGTGGTGATGGCTGCACAACAGTGTGAATATACTTAATGCCACTCAGTGGCATACTTAAAAATGACTAAAATGGTGAATTTTGTGTGTATTTTACCACATTAAAAAAAAATCTAAGAATGCATGATTAACTTCAGTTCACTTGAATAAACAATAGTGATTCTATTATGTGTTCCATACTTAGCTGGGACGAGAGGTGTGTAAGGTGGAGATAAATGGTTTAGAGGACAGCAGACGTCCAGTTCCCTGGGGATATGATATTCAGTATCTAACACTAGAGAGTCACAGTATGATGACTCTTGGGGGGTGGTGGTAATTGCAATTTAAAGGGTAGTTAGGATTAATGATTACCATTTGGTTTTGTATTCCCCAAGGAGAGAAGAGGGGTTGTGCCATTGGGGTATTAGGGAATGGTGGTCTTCCAGATTCTCCAAAGGTGTTCTAGAATCATCAGCTCAAGAGTTTGGGGAAAATGCCACCTCAGTGTGGAACAGAATCACCAGGTTCCCTGAGGTTCCTTTTCCCTCTTCTTTTCCAGGTTCCAGGTTTGGGATATGGACATGATTTTAATAGCCAGGGGATGGCTCTTAGATGTTAGTGTTGTTACAATAGAACCAGGTGGGCAGTTTAATTAGTTCTGAATTCCATGGTTTGCAAATGAGAATATTTGTAAGAAAATACAACTTTATAACTTAGAAAAAAATGAAATGGGCCATCTGTGTTGATTTTTTTTTTTTTTTTAGGTCCTTTGGGAACTTTGCTTTAAGAATAGAGATTGATGTGTGATTTGCCTATCAGTTGTAATAGCCTTTTCCAAGCACCTGCGGGTCCTCAAAATAATCATTAATTCACATCTTGTTCCTATCTTATAATCTGTGTAAAAAAAAGCCAACTTTCCCTCTAGTCTTTGAAAGATGGGGTTTAGCCTAGACTGCCTAGATGCTCAGAGAGAATTAATGCACTAAATGCCTAGCATTAATGCACTACATAATTTACTCTCTGATAAAAGTTCTTCGAGGGACAACTGGGTGGCTCAGTGGGTTGAGCCTCTGCCTTCGGCTCAGGTCAGATCATGATCCCAGGGTCCTGGGATTGAGTCTCGCATCATGCTCTTTGCTTGGTGGGGAGGCTGCTTCTCTCTCTGCCTCTGCCTGCCACTCTGCCTGCTTGTGCGCTTTCTCTCTCTCTCTCTGACAAATAAATAAATAAATAAATAAATACAATCTTTAAAAAAAAAAGTTCTTTGAGGTTCTTTGCTACAACTATTTTAAAGAATATTGGTAGGTCCTTCATTATATTAGATGAATATTTAATCACTTTACTTTTAATCACTTTACCTTATTTCTATTTTCAAACTTTTTAGTCTAGTTATGTGATAACTCAGTAATTTAGCCGAAAAGTTTCTGATGTCAGTCAGGGTAGGCGGGTGGTGTTGAGAGAAAAACTGGCCAATTTTTTTTTTGTTTGGTGCTGAATACATGTACTGAATTAGAGGTTATCCTCTCATACCGAGAAGTCAGGAAATCATTTGGAACTGGTTGCTACCAGCATCAGGTACAGGAAGGTGACAGTGTGGGGTGCCCGTAGGGGAAGAGGGGCGGCGGCAAACCCAGCAGCACAGGAAGGACGTTGGTCCGTGCACCTCTGACGTGCATGCATGTGTGATGCAGCTATGGCTGGCACCCCCTCTGTCCTTGCCAGGGTGGGGTCCCACACAGAGCTGAGAGAAAAAGAGCAGGAGGCATTTAGAAGACCACACACTTACTCTGTGACCCAGGTGCATCTTGGGTAATGCTGTTGAAAGTGTAGTTCTAGATGACTGGGAGTGTTGAAGTCCTCCTGGAGTGTTCTATTCTGTTGACCTTCGTTCTTACTAGACCTTATGTCCTGATGTTACGATATGCTACGATAAATTGAAGGGAGGTCTCTTTTCCTGTGTGCTCTGCGTCAGGTCACCTCTGGAGTATTATGTTTAGTTCTGGGCACCATACTCACCGATGAGTATTCATTTGTGCTCTCAACCAGCACGGTTGAGAGCGATTCTCTGATGAAGAGGAATCTGTCCGTGGCAGGGCTGACATAGTAGTTTTCCAGGAGCTGAAAGAGGAAAGAGACCTCATTGAGTTCTTCAAAAGGCTTTCCAGAGGTTTGGACCTTTGACCAAAGAATCATACTGGAAAGCAGATTTCATTCATTGTGAGGAAGAACATTTCACTGAAGCTCTTCAGTCGTTGAGTGAAAGGCCTGAAGAGGAAGTAAATGCCCATCTCTAGAAGTGTTTCAGAAGGAGCCACCCCTCAGTGATGGAATGAATGAGTCAAGGGTGTGAAAGGCACGGCATAGGGAACATAGTGGTGCTGTGATAGGGTTGTGTGATGACGGCTGGTAGTTACACTTGGGGTGAGTAGAGAAGAACGTAACAGATGTATTGCATCACTTTGGGGCACACCTGAGACAGTGCAACATTGTGCACCAACTGTTCTTCAGTTAAAAAAGTAGCAGCATGGCCGTCTTCATCTTTGGGATGCTCTGATTCCTCGCCTCTCCTTTACTCACAGCCATCTTACTGTGAAGCTCTCTTCCTCTGAGTAGGACAAAACATCCAGTTTTTTTGCTAAATGGCTTTATAATAGTCTCCAATGATTTGTAGCAAAATGTAGAGTAAAAGCTAAGAATGAGCCTTCTGAAGAACTTGAATGGAGTTGTGAAGGATGGCTCGGTACCAGCCCAGAAGAATGGAAGGAGGAATAATGATGGAAGGTATTTCCAGACCACTCCTTTCTGCAGCGGGGTGGGGGATTTGAGGATGGCTGGAGTGGGCTCTGCAGTTCCCCCTGTGCCGGTGCTGCTCTGGTCACCAGCTTCGTGAGCTCCTCTACCTTGTTTGGACCAGTAAATGCTGGTTTTTCCTAAGAATCTATGTGCTCTTTGGTTGGTTCATTCGGAAGTTAGTCATTATGTGCCAGACACCGGTCCACACACCGACAGGCGGAGTCTTCTGAGAAGTGTACTGTGAGTGGAAGTCACTTTCCCGAGTGTGTTTCACCCCAGGTGTGTCTAGAGGGAACTTTCTTCTCTGGGTCTTAGACCAGTGGATAGCTAAGAAAGGGGGTGCTTCCATCCTCTGCCTTCCTGAGGAGGGTGCATAAAGCCATAGGTCACATACCACTTTTCTAGCACAAGGAAAGTCTTGCCTGTGGATCTTAGAATCAGACGGAGGGCATGGGAAGTGGGGTGGGAAGCAGCAGGGAGAGCTGTGCCTCTGTGTTGACCCTGGCAAAGCCAGTGCTGTCACTGGACAGTCTTGGTGGGTCCCTTGCTCCCCCTTTTTCTCCTGACCTGGCCCCAGCTGACCCAAGCATTCCCTAAATTAGGACAGCAGAGCAAAATAGCACCATATTGATGCCTCTTTGTTGAGGAGGGAGGTAGATGGTCTTTTCAAGGCTTTTGTCCACCTCAGACATTGTAGCTCAGTTACAGAAGGGGAGACATTATGCTTTCCATCCCATCTCTGGTACAAGGACTCTGTTTGATGCCAAAAATATGATAGTGGTTGTATTTTTTAAGTATCATTCATCAAGAGAATACATAATGTCCTAAGCTCCTACCAATTTAGTAGCAGTAGGAATTTTAAATTAATTTATATGTTATGAATCTCAGCCAAACATCCATTCTCATGAAAAGTCCGAGAGGGTACACGTGTGGGGCATGTGATCCATTCGAGGGGCGAGCAGGGCTTGCCATGCACAAGGACTCTCGCGTCCCCGGCCCGCAGGTGGGGGCCCACCATCTTAGTGGCAGTCATCATCAACGGGGGCAGTGGGGGTGGGGAGGGTTGAATAAGATGCTCTACAAGTCATGTTCTCAGGTTTTTCCTTGTGTCTCTGCTAATGGTGGAAAACATGTGCAGACATTTCTCGTGGAAGAAAACCAGTGCCTTATTTGCATAGGGTTGAGCTATTTGGAACCATGGCTTGAGTCTGTGGCAGTTCTGCCCTGCCCGCCAGCATCGCTGGGCGTCTCGCCTCCTGTGGGTGACAGCTCTGGGAAGCTCTTCCTTTGTGCAGCAGGTCAGCTCTGTGAACACTGGAGTGGGAGATGGGGAAGGGTGCCCTGGCCAGCCCTGAACTCGCTCAGGGCCTATCTACTCTTCCTTTACACACTGCTCTAGCATACCTAGTTGCCTGGCTTCTTGGCCCACCGTGAGGAGCAGGGTGACGAGCACAGGCAGTGGCTTCTCCAGGTGTGACTCTGTAGTAGTTGACCCAAGAATGCAAGCGGCCGAGCCGTCTGAGACAACTCGGGCCGGGCCTGTCACAGAGGCCTGCTCCTTTGCCTCCGAGAGCCATGTTTATGCTGAAGATCCCGAGTCACCAAGAACGGAAGGAGGTCATAGGATGTTTTAGACAGATTTCTAACCAAAATCATTAAGAAATGTATTCTCTTAAGGCTTACATTTGGATTTTCTCTAGAAGCTTTACTTAAGTGGCTGTGCTGGGTATGAGCAACCCTATGACTCTGGTGATGTCAGTCAGGTTTTCTGGGTTCCCCAGGGTCTCTTGTGAGATCTGCAGAGTAATTGTGCTCAAGGAGGGACTTGCTGTCTGCTGGAGTTCCTTCCAGTCTCCTGCAGGAGTTCCCAGAATGCTCATGAAGGTTGATCTGCAGGAGGAATGGAGGGAAGTCTGAAGAATCTTGAAGGCTGGACAGTGTGCAGAGATGTCCTTTTACTAATTTAGTGCCTCTCACTCTTGGGAAGGCTTTGACTAGAAACCTTTGACTCAATTATAGAGACAGAGTCCAAGTCCTTAACGGTGGAAATGTCACTTAGATACGAACTTCCTCTTACACTACACACTATTTGTGATCTCGCCCCCACTCCCTGCCCTAGAGGAAGGGGCTGTTTCTCAAGCACCCCGCAGGCCATTTTGGCAGAAGAGGAAGGGGTTGGTCTGGTTTGAGTCCCTGCCTCACCACCTACCCGCCTCGTGACCTTCGGTGATCATGCCACCTCTCAGCTCCTGTTCCTTCCGTGTTCCAAGGGCATGGTGGTGGGCACTCCAGATGGCTTGCATAAGCACTGATGTGGGAAGGAGGACAATACCCACAGTTGGCCTGTGGGCTGGAGGGATTGGTTGTCGGTGGGCCTATCAGTGCAGCATGTTGGAAAGATCTGGTGGGTCATTCATCCTGTCATTTGTCCAAAATGTTACTGAGCCAAAAGGTTTTGGATTATAACTTGGCTGACAGGTTTCTTCCCTCTTGTATGTGGGGGCAGCTGGGGATGCCTTTTCCTAACTTCCTGAATTGCTCTTGAAAGTGAAGTCAGGGGATAGCTTAACCCTCCAGCTTCCCCTGGCATGCCTGGCCTCACACACTATGTCAACTTGTGTTGTCATTTCTTGGCACTTTTATTAAATATCCCTCCTAATGACAGGCATGGATGACAAGGTCCAGTGGATCTTGGGAACCTCTTTGAAAATGAAGCTTTAAGACATTCATGTGTCTGCAGGGGGATGGGGTATGTTAATTACAGATAAAGCAAAAAAAAAACAAAAAAACATGATTGTGGAGAATAACTAAAGAAGTATAAAGCAGTGGTGTGGAAAAGCCATGGAAGTTGTACCGGTTCCCCCAGGAGCACTGTGACAAAGTGCTGTGGAGCAGAGGACTCAGGAGAAGCAGATTGTCACCCAGTCCTGGAGGCTAAATGGCCCAGATCAGGGTGTCAGCAGGGCTGGTTCCTTCTTGAGCGCTTTGAGTGTCCATCTGTTCTTGCCTCTCTCCTAACTTCTGGTAGCCTCAAGCATTCCTTGGCTTGTAGCATTCTCCCTGAGTCTTCACGTTGTTTCTGTCTGCCCTTTTATTCAAATTTCCCACTTTTTATAAGGACACCAGTCCTATTGGATTAGGGCCCACCCTCAGGACCTCATCTTTTTTTTTTTTTTAATTTATTTGACAGAGATCACAAGTAGGCAGAGAGGCAGGCAGAGGGAGAGGGGGAACAGGCTCCCCGCTAAGCAGAGAGCCTGACCTGGGGCTCAATCCCAGGACCCTGAGATCATGACCTGAGCTGAAGGCAGAGGCTTTAACCACTGAGCCACCCAGGCGCTCCTCATGACCTCATCTTAACTGGATTATCTGCAAAGACCCCACATGAAATCACATTTACAGTTCCTGGGGGCTAGGACTTCAACATCTTTTGGGGGGAAACACAATTCAACCTATAACAAATGAAAAGCGATTTATAATGGGAAATAGAATGACCAAGAGATGTATGAAAATATGTTCAACTCCGCTGGTAACTGGAGAAATGCAAGTTAAAACATCAAGGAGGAATGACTGTGCACCACGAGAATGGCAGAAATCCACAGGCTGCTGAAGCCGGACGTCGTGGAAGATGCACGTGGCCGGGGCCGGGCCGAGCGGGCAGCTATGTCACGGTGGGTTTGGCAGCATCTGTTGAATCTGGAAGGTGGGTGAGCTCGGCAGCCCAGCGGTGTGCTTCCAGCCATCTACCTGAGAGGTACTCAGAAACCCTGTTCCCAGGCAGAGACGTGCAAGGATGGAAGCACCGTGGGGTTATTTATAATGAGGGCAAACCAGAGAGATGATTGGGGTGCCTGGTGGTAGAGGGACGGGTAAATACATCATGGTGTCTTCCTGTGGAGATGTGAAGTAATCCCACACCGCAGGCGCACGACTGGATCTGTAGGTCAGGGCATGGGCAGAGCCCCAAAACCACGCAAGGAGGAGAGCATGGTTGTGAGGCGGTACGTACGGTGTGAGACCGTAATGTAAATTTAGAGTGGGCTGGCTACATAGTATTTACAGACAGACTCCTCTGTGGTGAGAGTACATAAGCACAGATAGGAAGACTCCCCAAATACAGGACAGTGGTGCGTCTAGGGCTGAAGAAGGGGCATGAGCTGGGGCCAGGGGAGCACGAAGGAAGGGCTTCAGCCGTGTCTCCCATGTTCTGCTTCATCGATTGCTGCCAGCATTTCCCATAAGAGGAAAGAAAAGGTCAGAAGCGCATACCATATGTGATTTCATTTGTCAGTCCTGGGTGGTAGGTACATAGGTCATTGTCATTTTCCCTGCTGCGCTCCCCCTCTCGTGAGAGGGAAAGGTGCGAAGGAAAGGCTTTTGGAGCCAGTCACATAGAAATTAGAATCCTTGTACTGTATTGGTTTTACAACTTTAGAAGAACTGCCTAACCTCTCTGAACCTCAGTTTACTCATTTATAAAATGGGGATGATACCACACTGTAATGAGGGGTTTAGTAACAATCAGGACTAGAATATGATCTGGCATGTAGCACTCAATAAGTGATAGTTCACGATAATAAAGATAATCAAGGTAAATAGAGGGATTCCCTGACTTTAAATGCATTATATTTTTGGACGCTACTTTCTAAGGGCAGCATGCCAATGGTATATGCTTCTCACCGGGACTGTAGGGCGCACATGTCATGTGATAGAGCAAATGGGTGCGTGGCTTGGTTCTATGTAGTTGCTTTTTGAAAGCTGAACTAGCAGAAGAGGGATGCTGCCTTTGTGGGGAGCTCACAGGGAAGATGGTTATGTGGGTGGATAGATGTGGCAACAGTGTAATTCACCAACTGGTGTGCCCTTCCCACGCAGGTTGGACCTTGGATGGTGATAGGGCTCTGGCTTTTGTCTTGTTAAGCGATGATAATTTCATTTGCAACACAGTGTCTCCCCACAGTTAAAGTCAAAGGCAGTCTCTGTCCCCTTTCTGCTGCCGAGCAGGACATGCTTGTGATTGAAGCAGAGGTCCCAGATTATTCTGTGTCTTTGGGGCACTGTGGATGCCAGTATTGCCCAGCTTTTCCTGCCTGTGACACACAGCGCATCATCCTGAATCTAGGAGGGGGCCTCTGCCTTCCCTCTGCCCCACAGTGTCCTGGTGGTGTCACGGCCCCTCTGCTTCCTGTCTGTAGTTGGTACCAACGAGTGACAGGCTTGACAGAGTGTCTTGGGGACATGTCCAAGTGCCCTCTTGCTTGTCAGGAAGCTGTGAATATTACCCTGCTCACCAGGAGAAAGTGGGGTGCATGACGGCCTAGGAGACAGTTGGGGGGGGCAGGAGGACAAAAATTGGGGAAAGTAGTTACAGGGAGAAGACATTTCACTACTGTTTATTCTCAGTATTTAAAAGCTCCCTAAATTCTGCTTGTTCAGAAAGTCTCTCTTGCTGGGAATTGCCTCTGAAATTTCCTTAATCCCTCTTTCATTCACCACAGATGCTGTCCTCTGGAGGCACGCATAACATAGGTACTTCAGTAATTCCCTTGTTCAGTGAAGAGGGAAATGTCCATCATGTGCCTGGCCCTGCATAGGCCGCTGGGGAGAGGGCAGAGCACGGGGAGTGCAGGATCCTCGCCAGTGTCCTTGGAGCTGGCTGACTGCAAGCAAGGCGACACAGTGGAAGGCTGGTCCCCTCATGCGTGTCCACTGTTCCCTCCATCCATGCAGCCCGGAGGTCAGGGAAGGCCTCCTAGAAGCTTGGGCAGAGCAGGCGGTAGAGAAGGACTCTCACAAGGGCCTGGGGGGACAATGGAGGAGCAGTTGGTATGTCCGGCTGATGCCCTGCCTCTCCCTCCATCCTTGGCTAAGTGTTTATCTTCAGCATCTTGCTCCTCTTTTCTGTAAAACTGGGGCAGCACCACCCACCCCGTCATAAACACGAGGAACTCAGTAAGTAATGGCTGTTGGATGCTTTTGGTTTTTAAAAAAATCATTATTATTTTTAATCCTGGTAAAGTGTATTTATCATACCATGTACCATTCTAGCCATTTTTTTTAAGTTTATTTTGTTTTTTTATAATCTCTACACCCAATGGCCTCGAACTCAATACCCTGAGATAAAGAGTCACATACTCTACTGACTGAGCCAAGCAGACATCACTATAACTATTCTTAAGTGTACCATTCAGTGGCATTAAGTATGTTGTCTGAGGAAGCTTTTTAAAATTAAAGATGCTTTCCTGACTTTATTACTGTTTTTACTGAAGATTTTCTTTGAGAGAGAGCATGTGTGTGCACTTGTGCAGGTGAGCTCGAGCAGTGAGTGGGAGGGGCAGAGCTGAGCCAAGGAGCCTGATGTGGGGCTTGATCCCAGGAACCTGGGATCATGACCTGAGCTGAAGGCAGACGCTTAACCGACTGAGCCACCCGGGTGCCCCCTGACTTTATTATTATTGTTGGTACTGGGCCGTAAAGGTCTGTTACTGTCCTGTAGGTTTCCCAGAGTGAGTGTAAGGAGTGTAATGGAGTGAAATGGAAGCGGGAGGACTGCACTCCTTACACTCACTCTGGGAGGGCTGTGTCTTAGCTATGACCCTCCTCTCATGGCCCCTGCTCCCTGGGGCCTCACCACTGCTCGGGCTCCTTTCTGCTTTGAACCTCTGTTGTGCACCATGGAGGAGGCCGGGACAGGCCTTTGGTTTGCTCCTGCAGGGGCTGGCTGGGCCCTGCCTCATTCACCTGGGCTGAGAGACCCGCAGCCACGGCGGCCCCCTGGGACCCAGAATATGCCCTTGAAAGCACCAACTAAAATGTCTTCTACCCATCGCCTCTCCCCTGCTAGAAGAATTCAGGCTCATGTTGTCTATTTAATAGCCGTCAGTAGTTCATGGAATTCACCTAAGGCCCCAGAATGTCAAGTGATCCTTTCCAAGGGTTTGGTTTCAACTTCGAGCTCCTGTTTGTCTAAAGGCAGGAAAACCTCATTCTAATGAGAACACAGATGTACACACTGCCCTTTCCACGCGTGGTGGATGGATTCTTTTGCCATCTCACTGCACTTTTCCCCAGACCCAGTGGATACTTGGCTTCTCAACTCAGAGAGGGCAGAGGGGCATGTGCTGTCCATTCCCTGGAACGCTTGGTCCTGGAAGAACTTGGAATAGACATCTTCCTTTTTACCACCTCTCCACGGTTGTCCCCCTTTCTGCTTTCTCTCCTTGAACGCTGGCAGTGGGGTGCTGCCCCAGGGCGAGTGCGCGTTCCCAGTGAGAGGCCGGTGTGCTGCGGAGTCAGCCGCCTGGCCTCCGGTGGCGGCCAGGCACCCGGGAGGCCTCTGGGCCCCGACGGGGCTGCAGTTGGTTTTTCACGAGCAGACTTTGCCTTTAACTAGAACGGGGGCGACTTGGATCTCCCAGGCGGAAAGTGTGTGGTATGTCTGCTGTCCGTGGGAGCACATGATTCTCTGGGAAGCTGGGAACCCTGGGCTATGATTCACTGGAGGAGGGGGGAAACAGGGAAAACAATGTCGGTCTTTAAGCTGCGGGAAATGAGCTGGGAATGTGAGTAATGTATAATTTTGCTAAAATTGAACACCACGTTCTTCAGACATCTTCTCTCTGTGTTTGTCAGTGTCTCGTCTGGTCCGTGACGCCCCACTGCGTCATGCTTGCAGTTGACTGGTTTTCGGGTTAGCCTCCCCAAAGTTCTCTTCTCCCAGTCCTGGGGGCAGGGTGGGAGCAGGTCTTCGGGGGTGCAGGTTGTGGGTATGGCCCGGGCCTGTCTTCCTGTCTGCCCTGTTAGCTGGATGCCTTTAGACCATTCCCTGCTGCCTTGGGGCGTCCTTCTCCCCTGGGATGTGGCTCACTCGTCCGCAGGCCTCGTCTGGCCATCCCGAGGCTCCGCAGGGTTGATACCCATCACCGTACTTGGCTGACACTGAAGGGCCCCATGGACGTCAGATTTGGGGGCTGCCCTCTGTCTGTACTGGTGATTTTGACATTGGATGGAGACAGGTGCTGCCTGAGCTTGAAACTGCTCCTTGCTGTCACCCCAGGGCGGCCCTGCCCTCTGACTCTCTCCGACATTCTGCCTCCCCTCGGGGCCCAGGGCCATGCTGGCGCTTCGGGGCTGTGGCTGCCCCTTGGGAGCCCGCGCCTGGCCTGCCAGCTCGCCAACCTGCAAGAAGGCGGGGCCGTGCCTTCCTGTCTATAGCCTTCACGGAATAGGGGCTCAGTTAACGTCGCTTGAGAAGTTGGGAGTCTGGATTGGACAGAGGCGGATTGGGACTGAGAAGCCCACCGGCCCGTGCCCTGAGCTCCTGCTGCTCATTCAGTGGCCTCCAGGACCGTCGTTTTGGTGGGTGGGGAGCAGGGGGAAGATTGTGTCAAGGAAGCAGTTTATGGATCCGTCAAATATTGTATTTTATCCAAATTGAGAAGAAAACCTGATACTGAGGATGAGTATTGTGATGATGTCGTCTTTTCCTAGTCTGAGAAAATGTATATTTAGCCATAAACACCCGTCTGGACAAAGTCCTATTGATCCCGAGTGGCACAGGCTGGTGGGCTGGCTGCGGGGACTTCCTCATCGGGGCTGCCTGATCCCGGCTGTGTGCTTCCGCAGCCCTTGTAGCCTTCCCTGGAAAGGCCTGTAGTGTCTTCTGAATCATCAGAGGAAGATGGGATGACGAACGGGCTGGTTTCAAAATTAAGTTGTTGTGTTTTTTTTGTATTTGTTTGGTACTGTAATTCTTTGAAAATGGCTGGGATGCCGGTGGCGTGTGTGCAGTGTAGCATTAAACTGTGTGACCAGAACATACTCTTGCATGACCGTCTTAATAGGCTGACAGTGTACTCTCTAATTGCTTTTAAGTCATTCTGTATAGTCAACCAAGGGTAAGAGGGAGAAAAACCACCCATGAATTAAACACTGTGCCTTCTGCAGTGAATTACCCTACCTTACAGCTGATGATGTGGTCCCACCGTGTCCACTGCTCACTTGCACTGGGCTAGCACGATTGTTGATGTCTGTCTTCTGTTCAGTCCTCGCTGAAACCCCTTTGAGGGATATTCTGCTGTGACGACAGGTAGATGAGGACGCTGGGCTCCCTGGCTTGCCCGAGAGATGATGTGCAGAACCAAAGCTTGGGGCTCACAGAGCTCGCCACATCTTGTGCTCTTTCTGCTTCGCCCCCCGGGCATATTGATCCAATCTTGTCCCACGTCCAAAGGGTGTCAACACCCCTGTAGCTGGCTCCTCAGCCCTCACGTCCCGGTTCTGCTCGTCCGTGGTTCCATTACCGCAGCGCCTGCCTTTCCTTCCCCGGTCACCTGCGTGCTGCTTCTCTGTGTTCACTCGTGCTCGCTGTGGGCCTGCCGCACGGGGCAGCATGCTGGGCGGGGAAGGTACCACAAGGTGCACAGGGCTTGGTGTGTTCCCAGAAGCCCCCAGGGAGGTTGGGGGGCAGTGCATGGATGAAGATGTTGCTAATGGTGTGATGGGTTTTTTATGAAGGGTGTGCACGGGGCACACTCTAGGGATTGAGAACAGAGCAGCTAAGGCAGGTCAGCAGGCACAGTCAGCAGTGAGTGGTGTATTTGTGTGTCCGGGGTGTGGGGAGGCACAAACACACAGTTGGAGGCTGAAAGTGGCACGTCTTACTTGAGGAATGGCAGGAAGATGGTTGTAACTGCAGAGCACCATGGCTGGGGGCATGACAATAGAAAGGTGGTCAGGACCAGAGTGGGAATAGGCCTAGAAGGGGTGCTGAGCTACTGAGATTTGTAACTCAGGGTGGGACGGGGGTTGATCTCTATAAAAAGGTCATGCTGGAGGAATACAAGTAACGTGTGCACTTCCTACAAGTGCACGTGAGCCTATGACAGAAGAAGGCATGCCTGTCACACACGTGCACCTGCTCGTGTGTATGAAATTCCAACTGACCTCTTTTCTTATTCAGGCAGAGAGGCAGGCTGTGACTTTTGCTTTCTTTGGGTTTCTTAGTGTGTGAGCCCAGGCTTCTCTGCTGTAAAACAGATTGTCCACTGAGGAAGAGGATGGTTGCTTGTGGACTCAGAATAATTTGCATTCCTTAAAGAAAAGTCACTGAAATTTTTTTCTGCCTCATTTCTAGTTAAAAGACTTCTCATATGTTCTGAGAAGTGTGCCGGCAGCTGAGAACATGGTGGATGGCAGGGGCTGAGACCCGAGGCAGAAAGAACCCCTGCAGAACAGGGCAGGGGGGAGCTGGGCCGACCCGGTGGTCATGGGCTTTGGTCAGCTGTGCCTGGCCAGTCATTGTCTGAGGGACGCCGCACGGGATGCTGCCTCGAGCCGCAGTCTCTCAGATTGTGAGGAGGTTGGCGTCGGCAGCCTGTCCACGTTCACACGGCACCTGCTGGGTGCTGCACATGTGGCCGAGGTCTCTGGGACTCTGCTGAAGCCGACTGTGGCTGGTGTGTTCCCGATGGTAGAGCTGCGTGCAGGGAGCCATGGCAGACGCCACCCCTTACCAGCCACACGCCCCTGCCCAGGGTCTCGGTTCTGTCCTCTGGAGAGGAGATCGCTGTGGCTCCCAACAGCTTGGTGCTGTTGGGAGGACCTGGAGAGCTCCTGCTGCCGGAGGCCCAGAACAGGATCCACCCTGTAGGAGGTGTCTGGGGACTGCGTCGTCATCCTCTTCATCCTTTTGAATGGCAGATCCTCGTCCAACCAAGCTGGCATCAGGCGCATGGGCTAGTTCTCCAGGCTCTGAGCACGTGGAGTTTCTCCTACAAGGGCTCTGGTAGGCACGCAGCTGTGCACGGGGCAGCATGCTGAGCAGAGGGGTGCCACCTTCATTTGGATGGCCCTGCAGAGCCGACTTCAGACCCTGGTTTAGTGCTGGGGCTCCTCAGCTTCCTGGTGAGCTCTTTGACCTGAGCCTCAGGAAATGGAAATGATGATAAATATTTATCCCCAGCACGGGGCAGAATTCAATGAAATAATGAGCTTGTAGTGCCTGGCACAGGGCTGGCGTCCCATTCGCCATTCAGGGGATGCCAGGTATTCCCATCTGAGTGCTCTCTCCTCCCTTTCAGGAACAAGACTGCCAATGGAGACTGCCGAAAAGACCCCCGGGAACGGAGCCGCAGCCCCATCGAGCGTGCCGTGGCCCCCACCATGAGCCTGCACGGCAACCACCTGTACACGTCCCTCCCCAGCCTCAGCATGGAGCAGCCCCTAGCTCTGACCAAGAACAGCATGGACGCCAGTAGGCCGGCTGGCATCTCGCCCACGCTGACCCCGGTGGAGCGGCAGCAGGTATGCCTCTGGCCATAGGGTTCCCGTTGGTGGCTGACCAGGCGGAGAGTGCAGGAGGGAGGTGGCGGGAGAGGTGGTGCTTACCCTCGGTTCTGTGCTTAGAAAGAAAAGTGGCAGCAGCACAGATCCTTTTACCAAATGCTGCCTTGTGTTTAATTCCCGCTGAGACCTGCCTGGGCCTGGCCTCCCAGGACTGATAGTCTTGGACAAGACGTTTAACATCTCTGGGGCTTAGTGTCTTTGCACAAGGCAGGGTCGGTTCAGGTTTTCAGCAGTCTTCCACGGGAATCCTGTTTCTAGGAGCATCAAGGAAAATCCTGTATTTACCTGTTATAAGGTCACACAGACAAAGTTAAATGTAAGGTTCCTTTGCTTTGGGTTGGAATCCTCTACCGTCAGTGGTTAGAGTGGTTCTTAGCTCCTGCTGGTGAGAAATCTGTGATTGGCAGATAGGGTTGTTTTTTATTAAAGGAAAATAAGGAAATTAAATTATTACTTAATAAACACAGTTTGCTTGATTAAAAAACAAACAAACAGTATTTCAAAAGTGGGGCTCCTGGGGAAATCTAAAAGGAAGCATTGGCATCAAGGTTTGGAATTCCTGCACAAGCCACGGTGTTTCTCTGTGAACCTCTGGGGCCTGTGGCCCAGTACGTCCCCTGTTGGCATTTGTCGAAGACTGACGGGCGGTGAACGAGGCAGGTGCCATGTCCCGAGGAGATGCTGGGTGCAGCTGGAGACTCTGCTACTGAGCGTGCCACGGCTTCCCTGCAGCACCCCACCGCGCACAACAGCACCCCTACCTGCCCCAGCTGTGCTTTGGCCCGGCCAGCACTGCCTCGCGCCCATCTCTGATCCAGTCTGTCGTTGGGACAGATGGTGCTGGTGCCTGGGAATCCCAGCAAGGCTGACATCTCATTTCCTTTGTTTTATTCGTTCACTTAACAGAACTTGGTGGGCGCCCACTGTGTGCAAGGGGAGGATATAGAAGCTGGTCAAGTAAGCTAGAAGCACTGACGGCTGCAGTCTAGACGAGTCCGGTTATCAAGTGACTGTAGTACTTCCGCTACTAATGTGGCAGCAGATGGCCGCTTACTCTGATAGCAGCTTGGGCTGAGTTCTCCCTGCACTCTTACTAGTTTTTTAGATTTTTTAGATTGCACACTTACTAGTGTGGACTGTGCCCCGGGGCTTTGCAAAGCCCTGGAGACACAGAGACACGCACATAGGATACAGGTCCAGCCTGGAAGGAGCTCGCAGTCCGGTCAGGGAGGTAGGTGTGTGCAGAGGGGGCTGCACTCGGGCCACGGGAGAGGTGGTGGTTTAAGTATCAGAGACTTGGTTTCTAGGATCAGGGAACTGAGCCCTCTGGCTGTGACCAGTGCCGTGGAGAGTCCCTTGATGTGTGTGTGTGTGTAGAGGGTGGGACTCCACGGGGAAGTTCAGCCTCTAAGCCCATGGCTTGGGTAGGAAGCTCCCCGGAACCTCTGGAACTGTCTCTGCCCAGAACGGCTGTGTCTGAAGCTTTGGATCATGGGTTTCTCTGATTTTTGAGGGTCTTCTGGTTGCTTCTGGTCATATTTGCTGTGTGAGAAGTGTGCCGTTGAACAGAGGGACCTGGCTCTTTTATCCAGGGTCTCCCTGACCCTTCTATAAAGTGTGCCTGGCTGTCCAGTCCAGCAAGAGGGTCCCTGGCCCATCAGATGAGCTGTGGGGCTATTGAGCGTGTTTTCTAGGACTGAGAACCTGAGTTCTTAGGGAATTCCTGGCTGGAAAACAAAGCCACTGGCCATAGAATAAGTTCACAGCTCTCCTGGGTATGGTGGCTTTGGCTTTCCTGACATGGTGGCCCAGACCTAAACTTTAATTCAAGGTTGGGGTTGGGGGTGAAGCAGAGGTTATCAGTTTGCCCCCTGCTCCATGGCTGCGGGTCAGCATGTGTTTCGTGCGCCTGGTGACCATTCATTGAGCTCCTTCCTATGCCAGCATGGTGTGGCCTGGATGGTCACTGGGGCCTGAGCTTCCTCTTGGATGGTTCCTGAGTTCTGTGCCAGGCACTGTGTTGGCCACACAGCAATAGGCAGCTCAGCAGCATCCGCCCGTGTCCGGGGTTGGGTTTTATTTGTGAGCTGTCAGGGTGGCTCCGGTGGGGAAGGGGGCCTGCCACCACACAGCTCGGAGCCAGGGCAGTGACGCGGACAGGGCTTCCTGGAGCAACAGGCACGGCTCCGGGTGGCGGGCAGGCAGTGGAAGCCTGCCTCTCTTGGCTGGAAACTGTGACTCAGATCTCTGGGAACTGGGATAGGAAAGTTCCCAGAGAGACATGTGTGGGGAGCCTGCCGAAAGTATCACCCCACTGCATGTTTCTGTGATGGCGGCTCAGAGGGGGAGAGTGTGGCCTCAAGAAAGCTGCGGAAGAGCCCGCGAGAGCAGGCAAATGAGGAGACGCAGGCTAAAGTTACATATGAACAAGCCCC
Source organism: Mellivora capensis (assembly GCA_004024625.1). Taxonomy (NCBI): domain Eukaryota; kingdom Metazoa; phylum Chordata; class Mammalia; order Carnivora; family Mustelidae; genus Mellivora; species Mellivora capensis. The sequence goes on along the minus strand of PISX010000113.1, from coordinate 76,585 downwards.
GGGGACAGTGAGGAGCAGGATGGTTCTCTTCTGGATGCTCTCTCCCGAGGGCAGCCTCGGCTCTGGGCGCAGCCAGAGCGTGTGGGGTGAGGGCTGAGAGAGTGTGAGTGACCGTCTCGGCCTGGCCCTGCCTCGGGGTGGCTGGGGAAGCTCCAGCAGGTTACTCATTTCTGGCCTCCATTTTCCCCATCTGGAAAACGAGGGTGTGTGGGGAGGAATTTGGGTCACGGGACCTCACTGCACTCAGCATCTGGAGGCGGAGGCCTGTTCCAGGTGGGTGTGTGGTGCCGAAGCCCTGGCCTGCACTCAGCCGGAGGCCTGCACTCCTTCATCTCCGGTCGGGAGGGGTCCTGGAGATGGTCTGCTGCTACTAGGAGTAAGGTTGGAATGTCTTCTTGGTAGCCACACGTTCACCGGTGGTTCTGTCTTGCTGGGCCCTGCTCAGGGGCCACCTTCTGCTCCAGAGTGGCTAACATAAAAGCTGGACATTGACTTGATTCTTATGGCTTTTTTCGGAGCTTCCCCAAATTTATCCTCTGACACTTTACCTTTCTTCACCTTCCATGACCCCTTCCCAAAACATGACCCTACTTGGTGACATTTGCGTCAGTCAGGACTCTAGTTGCAAGGAACAAAAACCAGCCTGAGCTGACATAAGCACAAAAGGAAGGGAGTTTTATTGGGAGGACCTGCGGCGTCTCCTGGAGCCCAGGGTCATGGGTATGGCAGGATCAGGAAGGAAGGGCCAGCCCTTGCCTCTGAGAGCTGGCGAGGAAGCCGCATTCTCCCTCCCCGGCTCTGTGCTGGTCCAGTCTCACGTTCTCTTCTCTTTTTCTGTTTCTCAACCTGCACAGCCATTCTGGTGTGACCATCCCATGACTCCTGAGGTCAACCTGAATCTTTTACTTAGTCTGGCTTAGTAGTTGGCCCCAAGCCTGGGTCAGATTTCCAGTGGGGCAAAGTCACTTACAGACATGGCTGCCTCAGCCCTGTCTCATGGATGGAGGGCACATTCTACGAGAGGGGAACCAGGGAGATCACAGGCTCAGGATTAAAAAGAACCTTCAGAAGGTGGGCTTCAGGCTGCAGGCTACCCTCCAGGGACAGTAAGACCAGCCCCTGCAGGGCAGGACTCCTGCCACCAAGGCTTGGCCCCAAGCTCTCACCTCAGGCATTCCTCCAACGCTCTCTTCAGCTGCCACTCCTCCTGTCTCACACATGGAGAAACGGAGGTGAGAGGGTGAAGGTGCTGCCAGATGAAGGGGGAGTGGACCTGGATCAGAGTCATGTTCTGTTTGCACCACTTTTGTCCATGCTGCGATGGCTCATGCCTGTGGCTGATGAGTTGAGCTAGTAGTGAAACCCCCCATCGTTCCTTTCCATGCTGCTACCGAGCCATGCCTTCCCCCATCTTGGATGTGAGTAATTTTGTGTTAGACTCAAGCACGTCCTGGCCCATCCTTACAGGTCCAGATCTTTATCACAGAACACGTTTTTCACTCCTATTCATTTCCCATCGTGGGAAGGTTTGCTGTGCAAGCCTTTTTGTCTTTACCCTGGCTACTGATTGACCTCTTCAAAGGCCAGGGGTAGAGAAGCCCTGATGGCTCACTGAGGGGCCCTTCCATCAGCTCCCCTCTACTTTTCTTGGAACTTGGGGCATATCCTCTTCTATCTTGTCTTCAGTACTGTCAGGAGGGGTCTTTCCTGGCTAGAACCTGAGGAAGCTGTTTGATTCACAAATATTTTCTGTCGTGGATACTGTGCCAAGGTCTGGGACTCCAGAAATGCTTCCTGGTCGTTGCTCTGAAATGTGTTAGAGGAGCCAGGTGCTGGGGTCTTCCTGATGTACTCGGAAGGCATGATTGACTTGCTAAATGGGGAGGTGGTCGTGGGGAAGGAGAGTGTGTCGGTAGAGCAATTTGGGCTGGGGGTGGGGTGCATTTAAATTCATACTTGGATGGACTTCCTGCATTTCCGTCTCTATCAGGATTTGTGTGGTCATAATAGAAACCAACTTGAGCTGCCTTTAGCTTAAGCAAAAACTCGGAGTATGTTGGGAGGGTACTGGGAGGGCTCCTAGAAGCCCTTGGGCTGTAGGGCACATGCCGAGAAGGGCAGGGACTGGGCTGCCCTGGGGACTTGACGGCAGGAGCTGGGGAGGCTTCTCAGGCACCCACAGAGGCCCACTCACTGTGAGTTTGCTGTAGCTTAGCAAGTTCACTCTGGTTTCACAGTTGGAGGTGGCAGACAGGCCGGCCTTGCCTTTGCCTCTTGTCAGGAGGGGCTGCAGGACAGGCTTACCTCAGAGTAGCCTTGCCCAGAGGACAGGGACCTGATGGACCAGAGGACAGTGGCCCCTGGCTCCTCGCAGGCAGGATGAGTGCTCTCCGTGGTGGTGGAGGGACAAAGACTTGTTCTGCGTCCCAGCTGTGGTACGTGAATAAGGACTGGGGTCGTCAGCGGGGCCGAGCACCACCGCTCCTCATCTGGCCTCCCAAGCCAGAGCTGACAGCAGCCTCCTCTTCTCCCCAGAACCGGCCTTCGGTGATCACGTGCGCCTCGGCCAGCACCCGCAACTGCAACCTCTCCCACTGCCCCATCGCGCACAGCGGCTGTGTGGCGGCCGGGCCAGCCAGCTACCGGAGGGCCCCGAGCTGTAAGTCACCCTGCGCGTGGGGCAGCTGGGGTGGGGGCTCGGGCTTCCTCCTTGGACGGGATTCAAGTGGAGTGTTTGCATTCCTTCTACATTGTGCTGTGGACAGAACAAGTAGCCTCTGGAGCTTGTATTTTTATTGAGGTTGAAAAAGTATTTTGTGTTGGGGCTTTTTGTTTGTTTGTTTTGAGCACACATGCACCCAGCATTGTGTCTGGCTTGAGTGGGACAGAGGGAAGAAACCTCCCGGGAAGAAACTGTAGTGGGACCAGATCTACCAATATCAAGGCCAGGTTTTCTCTCTGAACTCATCCTTAGCTCAGGTGGGCATGCTGCCATGTTACAGGTTCCGAAGAGAGATCTGGCCAAGTGCCAAGCCAGGGCAGGTGGGAATGGGCCCTCTGTCCCCAGAGTCCTGACTAACCACTGTCCTGCTCCCCCACAGCCACCACCACCTGCGACCCCGTGGTGGAGGAGCACTTCCGCAGGAGCCTGGGCAAGAACTACAAGGAGCCTGAGCCAGCGCCCAACTCAGTGTCCATCACAGGCTCCGTGGATGACCACTTTGCCAAGGCCCTGGGTGATACGTGGCTTCAGATCAAGGCGGCCAAGGACGGCGCGTCCAGCAGCCCTGAGTCAGCCTCGCGCAGGGGCCAGCCGGCCAGCCCCTCCGCGCACATGGTCAGCCACAGTCACTCCCCCTCCGTGGTCTCGTGAAGGGAGCGCCACCCTCAAACAAGATGTCAGTCTGCATGGTTTGCCTGAGCTTTGAACAGTCAGTGCTTAAAAAAACACAAAAACAACAAAAAAAAAATTGTCGGGGTGGGGTTGGGGGAAGGGTAGGGAAGGGGTGGTTCATTCGCAAAAACCATGTCATTGGATTTTTGTTCTGTTTTTGTACTTGCTTGGTGTTCATGCCCGGGGGCCCTCAGACTCGATACCGGGAGCTGCCCGTGGGCCATCTAACGAGCGTCCCGCCTTCCTGCCTCAGTTACCAAAGAAACCTCTGAGGCAGGTCTGCTGCCCCGCCGGGGGCCAGGACTCCACGGCGCACGCTTTCTCAGTCACAAGCCATGACGTTGGTGCCCCAGATGCTTCGTGCTTTTCAGTTTGCTTCTCGAGACTGGGGTGTGTGTGTGGCTTCGCTTCCATTGCGTGTTTGGTCCGGGCCGCATGTGAGTGCGTCTGCGTGCGTGCGTCTACTTGAAGAGAACAGAGAACTGTCGCGTCTGATTTGCACTATTGGAGGAGGGCTAAAGTTGCCTGCCTGACAGCTTTCTGTGAGATGCTAGTACTCTGAGGGCAAACTGCTGAAAAACAAAGGGTTTAAGGATGACATTTCTGACCATTTGTGTGTTGTTTTTTTAAATTTAGACAAAACAGCTTTGGAAGGGGAAGTCTCATACAGGTTATAGGTCTTTCTCTCTAGATTTCAGGTGCTTGCAACTGGACTGCAGACTCTACCAATCACGGGCATTCTCCCTTTCCTAAACACTGCAGTTTGTTAGACTAGAGCTGAGGTTGGAGGATTCTGTAGTGCTTTCAACGTGATGCATGTTTTAATGGAGAAAAATAGCTGGTTTCTATTAATTGTATAGATATAGTAAACAAGAACCTTAATACTTACTAGCTTCTTTTCAGAATTAGTTTATTTTTGTCATTTACAGTCCTAGATATACTTACTGCTGGTACAGTTGTACTCTGAGATTTGATATTCACGTTACTCCTGAGTCGTGTGGGGCTGGCAGGCCCTGGAGACGGGCAGGCCAGTCGTGGGTCAGCCGCCGTGTAGGATGCTGGAGGTTTTTGCTGCCAGCTGACATTTATTTTTTGCATCCCTGTCTGCTTATTACTAGCTACCAGGGGAGTTGGGGTTTGTGTCTCCCAACTTCCCTCCATGCAGAAACTGCTCCCTTTCAACCCTCTTGGCTGAACAGCAGATTACTGACAATCTGTGAGACGGTATTTTGTGTGCTTCCTCGTACGCTGGGGCCAAGGCAGTCTACATTCCTCTGACTTTATACAGTTATCACTGCATTTATTATCGTTTGCTAGAGTAATAGCTACTAACTAGAAATTAGGCGAAGAAGAAAGCATGACGGACACAGCTGTGGATGTTCAACAGCTGCTCCTCTTTTTGGTAAATGTACATTTCTATCCCCCCGCCCCCGCCCATTCCAGCCTCTAGAAGGCCCCCAGAGGGCTTACAAAGTTGCCTGGACAGGTGACAACAGGTGCGCCCGCCTCCCCTGTGAGGCACTGTGGACGCCCGGGAGCCCTCGAGGCTGGTTTTCTGTATAAGAAAAACACAGGTTAGCTGGTTAATTGTAAAAACTGTCACTGGGCAGAAAGGTCAGCAGATCGGCTCTTGTGGTCCCAGGGTGGCTGCAGGTCTTTCCACAGGCAGAAGAAAAGCCCTTCTCCTCTTGCCCCTGCACACATTTCACCCCCATGTAACTGGGCTTCCAGGCTTTCGCATTCGGGCCCCTATATTTTCTGTAGGAAAGATCGGTGAGAACACTTTTTTTATATAGGTAACTTTAAGACCATCATTACGCTGTGCGTAAAGAATGTACAGAGAAATTTGTAGGTATTTTTTGAAGAACAATTAATTTGTTAATGATATGTAGCTATTTAATTTCCCTTTTCCCATTGTAATCATTCATATTTTTGTTTGGAAAAAAAAGTTGATCTTTTTTTTTTTTTTTTTGTAGATTTGTCTGTAAAAGTGCAGGAACACAGTTACTCTATGAGAACACTGCATCTGCCTTAATAGCCACTAGTTTGTTATTGCTCCAGGCTACTGAGCGCTGCGGCGGGAAACAGCCGCCGCCGGCGGGCTCTGGGAAGGGCGGGCTCCTCGGGCAGCGGCCTGTCGGCGCCCGGCACTGACCTATCCGGGATAGGCGGGCCCCTGGAGGGGCCCCGGGCACACAGGGAAGCAGAAAACCAAACATTTCACTGGGAAAGGACACACTCCCTGGCCTCAGGAGGAGCACAGTGAGTTCTTCACAGAGCCACGCCGTCGCAGTGCGTTCTGACCGTTCTCTCTCCATGTTTGTAAATCTGTAATATACCATTCTCTGTGGCCTGTTTTTCCTGGAAGAAGAAGAAAAAAAAAAAAGGTTTGGCAGGCCATCTTTTTTTTTGTACTTAAAAGTAGCCTTAAGAACAATAATAAAGTGCTCTTAAACCACAGGCTATGCGTGTGACCAACGGGCCTGGGGACGGCACAGCGGGCCTGCACCTGCGTCCGACGGCGCCCACTCTGCCCCAGGCAGGCGGGCAGACAGCGTCTGTAGCTCCGACTCCCTGAGAAGCCCCAGTCACAACCTGGCCTGCAGAAACCCCCCCTTTCTCAGAGTCAGCCTTCAGACTCACTGTTGACTTGGGTCCCAGGCCCGAGGCAGAAGAAGACGCCCCAAGAATACAAGTGGGGAGAGATTGTCCCCCCTCCCCACCGAGGCCTCAGGTGCAGCTCTGGGCGTCACGGATGGCCACCACGTACTGCAGTCAGGGCCTTCCGAGTACCACTGAGGAGGGCCCTCGAGGGAAGGCGTCTCCTTCCCTTGGCCACAGAGGAGCGGGCTCTGGGGGTGTGAGGCCTCCTCCGGGGCAGGTGGGGTGCCCACCCAGGCCGTTACTAGGATGTGGCCCTTCCACCAGTTCAAGGCAGCAGCAGCAACTTTGTCCAGGTGTTTTGCCAGGAGGCGGAGGAACCATCTGGGTAGCAGACTCTGTCCGGACTGGAGTTCTGGGTTCACTGGGATGGGTTGTGGGCCCTTCTGTCCGGCACATCCCTCCCTCTCCAGCAGGCCAGACTGACAGAATTTACAAGGATCTCCGCCCTCACTGGTACCCAGAGGCCCCTCTCTGGGGTTTGTAGAATAGCCCAGGGTCTCTTATCTGCCCCGCATATGGCATGTGTTGGGCTCACTGTTCCCCATCCTCACTGCCGCCCTATGGGGGCCAAGCTGGTGGGATCCTGGGAGTTTTGACTATCAAACATTTGACAACAAGAAAAAAAGAACTCGTGGAGGGAACCAAGTCCCAGATCAAGGGCAATGCCAAAGCCAAGGTTATTATTCAGCTCAGAACTGGTAGGATCATGAGTCATGAGAAATGGAGAATGCCGGAAGCTCCTGGGCAGCGAAGCGGGGGCCCCGGTCCTCAAGGTATGCAGAGGAGGAGACCACAAAGGTTGGGGGGGGGCGCGCAGGGCCCAGAATCACCGGTCCTGGGGGCAGCAGTCCCACTCTAGTAACCAAGGGTTCCTCAGCAGGCAGTGAAGGTGGGCCACGTCATACGGTCTCATCGTCGCTCATGTCCCAGATCTGTGTGGAGAAGGGGAGACATTCAGTGTCCAGTCACCTGGTGGTGCCCACTGATGTGGCTTCAGATCTGTGTGGTGTGTGAGCAAGCAAAGAATGACGGCTCCCACTTGAAGACGACACACCGCGTGCTTCACAACACCCTTGTCGCTAAGGACAGATACTCCGGTTCTTGTATAATGAAAGCAAATCACACAGGTCTCACTGCTAAGTGAGTGGACGGCGGCCAGCCTGGGGACCAGGGTGCTGGGATCCGCATGGGGATCCCATGCGGTGAGCGCCCCTCACCGATGCCCACTACACAGCTGCCATCACTGCCCTGCTTTTTTTTTTTCCTGCCACACCGACCCCTGTCCCGTCATCCTGTCTAATTAATCCAAGTAATCCTGTCTCCTCATGGTCACCCCGGGGCCGGGACTCTGGCCTGTGTACTTGCTCAGAGGAGGCCCCACGTGCCTCCCCACACGCTACCCACCTCAGAAACCTCCCACCCCCGGGGCAGCATGTCAGCTGTGGTCCAGGTGCCAAATGCACTACAGATGGCACGCCTGGACAAGGACTGACGGCTGGCCCTTGGGAATCAGCTCTCTGCCCGCCAGTCCCAGGGGAGACAGCCAGGTCCTGCCTCTGTCCCTGTCTTTGGGGAGCCCAAAACTTTGGGAGCCAACCTTTAGGGGGACAGCATGAATAAGGGGACAGTGGGGCTCTCACAGCATCACCGCTGTTAAGAGGAATGAGGAGGCCCTGCCCAGCTGCCTTTTCTCTGTTGCCATCTGCCCGGATCCCTGGGAGGGAGCCAGAGGCCAGTACAGCGGCCCCTGGGGTTCCTCGCACCCTGGGCTCCCTGGGGGGCTGGTCTCTGAACTTAAGCCTTCAAACTTTCAAAATTCCTAGAACTGGTTGCAAAAGGCCACCTCAACCCTAGCAGAGCTAAGAGAAGGAACATGATGTTTACATGAGGCTGGCCCACGGAGATGGGGAGGCCCGGCCAAGGTAAATATCAACACCAGCTTGGCTTTCAAAGTCAAGGATGTGGAAAATAAATACAGAGAGAAGGAAATTTCCTTTATCCTGAGGGCCCAGCTGCCTGGGCTGCACACCCATCCCCCCTTTCTACATACACCCTACTGTCCCCAAGATACACCAGCAAAGATCCAGATCCTCTAAGAGCAGGGACGGGGTAGGGAGGAGCCTGGGCTGGGGTCCGGTGACCGGAGCGAGATCAGGCCAGTCCCGCCGTTCTTGGGGCCCAGTTGCCCACCAAGCTGCTCCAGACCATGGCTTGAAATAGACTCCAGGGCCTAGAGCCTCAGATGGGGTTTGATGGGGGGTGGGATGGAGTGGCTGTATCCCAAGTAGAGGCTGCCCTTCGGAGCCCCTGGATGTGAGCATCCCTTGGTCCAGACCACCTGGGTGCAAAATCAGCTCCCGGAGGGCTGTACTGCTGGGGCTCATCTGTTCCTTCACTCTGACATCCAGTAAACACACGCTGGTGGAGCCCCTGGTGGAGGCGGCGCCCCAGGCTACGGCTGCACAGAGCTGATGCAAATTCACCCTCCCGGACTCCAGCACACCTCGGGAGGTGCAGAGGGAGACAAATTCAGAGAGATAAGATGGCTCGCCCGGGATCGCAGAGTGAGTCAGGTACAGAGCTGGGAGCACAGGTGTGTGGGCAAAGGTTACAGGAACAACAAAGTTTGCCTGGGACAGGCTGCATGAAGGAGGGGGCGGTGGTTGGCGTGGGGGGGCGCTAAAACCTGTTGGGGGTGAGAGGGATGCCAGCCAGGGCCTGGGCCGTCTGTGTCAACAAGCAGTGCCCTCTGTGAATGGATGGGGTTTTTAAAAGGACATTGGGGGGTGGGGGAGTCAGGCCCAGGGAAGGGCACAATGGAAAAGCAGGAGCTCCAGAGGCTCCATCTGTTGTGCTGCATCTCATCGATGGGGAAGGGTCCTCATCACCAGGCCCTGCGTTTGCACATAGTGGGAGGAGGGTTGGGAGGGGTACTGGCTCTGCCCCTTGCTCCTGGCATCACCCAGGTTGTGCAGGGAATCAAGTTAGGCACCCCCAAGGGCTTACTATGACAGGACTCTACAGAAGGGGGGGGAGGGTAATGGACTTTTTTATAACTGCTCAGGGATTTTCAAGAAAGAGTTCTCTGGGCCTGAGATGGGTTTCACCACTAGGGCAGCCAGTCCTTTTCCCATAGGCTGGGCCCAGGAAGGCAGCAGTCTTAATTGTAAGCTTCCAGAAGCTTGGGCCTCGACAACAACCATATGAACTCACGTATAGGTAGAATCTAAAAATGCTGAACTCAGAACCAGAGAGCAGATGGGTGGTTGCCAGGAACTGGGGGAAATGAGATGTTGGCCAAAGGGTACAAACCTTCAGTTGTAAGAGGACTATGTTCTGGAGATCCGATGTACACATGGTGATTACACTTAAAAATACTATATACTTGAAATTTGCCTAGAGAATAGGTCTTAAGTGTTCTCAACACACACACACACACACACACACCATGTGAGGGGATGGATATGGTAATTAATCTCATGGTGTCAATCATTTCATAATGTATATTAAATCAGTACTTTGTAAAACCTAAATTTGTACACATATTTGTCAGTTATTCTTCAGTAAAGCTGGAGGAGAAAAAAAACAAGCTTTAGTCTCATCTCACCCTAGAATAAGGCCTCGGGGGTGGGGAGGAATGCTGTGGCCTTAGCCTCCCTCAAAGCGCCTGACGGACAAGGGGCCCCATGAACATCCTCTTTGTAATGAATGAAGGTTGTATTAAAACTGGCAAAGATTTAAAAAATGTTGATACTCAGTGCTGGCAAGGGAGTGGCAAAACACTTCCAGCAGGAACATAAATTGGTACCATATTTTTCAAAAGAGATTTGGCAATATATAACACAAAGCTTTAAAAATGTTCATACCCTAAGGAAGAGATAAATATCTCTTTTTGCAGATGATATGCAAGTATACCCAGAAAATCCAAGAAAGTAAATGTTGAGATGAATAAAGACAATATTCAGAAGATAGCAAGGTATAAAATGACCAACAACCAAGTCTACCTTCATATATGCAAACGGCAGCCAGTTGGAAAACAGTGAGAGAGAAGAACCCATCATAAGAGTGATAAAAAACAAATTCCCAGGGAATAAACCTACATGAAATGTATAACATCCAAACGAAAAAAACCCGCCAGCTCAGCCCCATAGCAGTCCTCACCAGGGCCTTGTGAAAAGCACACTGGAACCAATGGAGAGAGTTCTCCTGTGTGCACACAGGGAGACTCAGCAGCAAGAAATGCGTCAGGTTCACCCAAGGTCATATAGAGATTTACCACAATCTCCACTTGAAAAAAATCAACAAGTATCTTTTCTGGAACTAGACAAGCTGGTTCTAAGGTTTATGGGGAAAAAATAAAGATGTCTAGGAAAACTTTGGTGAAGAAAAACGATAAGGAGGTTCCCTTGCTCTATGTTCAAGCAGGTCATAAAGCCAACAACTTAGACGAGGATTGTGTCACCATGGCAACAGACAGATGGGCCCATGGCAAGACCTGAGTCCAGAGACAACAGAAGAGAACATCCAAGTACATACGGAAACTTAGTATCTTAATGATAAGGTGATCACAAATCATTAGAAAAAGACGACTTTTTAATAGATGATATGGGGACAGCTGGTCATTTGCAAAAAGATAAAATTGATTCCATGCTTCCCTGTACATTGGAATCCACTCCAAATGGAACTGATCTAAACGTACAACAGTGAAACCATACAAAACAAACATCAGTGAATTCCTTTATAACCCGGGAGTGAGGAGCCTATGGCCTTAAATCTATAAGCAATAAAACAGATACAATGGATTATGTGAAAACACATGTGTGGAATTTTGCACAGAAAAACTACATGCAAAGTTGGAAATAGAACAAAGTGGGAGAAAATACCACTTCAGCCCATAAAGGGCTAATCTCCCTAATATACAAATACCTCTTACAAATAGAGAAAGAGCAATAAAGGGACTCTATTTTAAGTAGAATACATGGACAGTCCCCAGAAAAAGATAGGCAAACAGCCCTTAAACCTAAGAAAAGGGACTCAGTTGTTCAGAATAAAAGAAATGCTAAAATTTCTTAGGATACAAAGAATACTCAGAAGAAAAAAAAATACTGACTCTTCACAAAAATCCAAACTTCGGATTTCTAAAAGATACCACTCTGTAAATGAAAAGGCAGACCAGAGACTAGAAGAAAATATCCACAGTGTACATAAAAAGGACTTGTAGCCAGAATATACAAAGAACTCCTATGGTCAATAATAAAGAGACAGGGGGCACCTGGGTGGCTCAGTAGGTTAAAGCCTCTGCCTTCGGCTCAGGTCATGATCCCAGGGTCCTGGGATCGAGTCCCGCACCGGGATCTCTGCTCAGCGGGGAGCCCGCTTCCTCCTCTCTCTCTGCCTACTTCTCTATCTGTCAAATAAATAATAAATTAAAAAAAAAAAGAGAGACAGGCAACCTTTTTTGTTGTTGTTAATTGACAAAAGATGTAGACAACTTCACAAAAAAGGAAATATAATGGTAAGAACTTGGACAGGTGCTCAGCATCCTTAGTCCTCAGGGAAATGCAAACCACAAAGAGACCACCACGCTGTATCTTCTACAACTGCCAAAATGAAAAAGGCTAGTAGCACCAAAGGTCTATGAGCATGTGCAGCACCAGGAACTCCCGTACTGTGGTGAGCAGGAGGGAAACTGGTCTAACCACTTGAGAGTAAGGCCTGCTGACTTCTAAAGTTAAACCTATAATATGATGCAGCCATTTTACCCCTCTCTACCCCAAAGGCATGAAAACACATGTCCACAAAAAGACTTGTCCAAGTGTGTTCACAGCAGCTCTATTCATAAGAGGCATAAACTGGACTCAACCCAAATGGCCAATGGCAGCAAAGAGAAACAAAGAGCGGTATCGCCTCACAATGGGGACTACTCACCATCAGAGGAACAGACCGAATGCGTGCAGCAACACGTATGTACGCGTCTCAGAGTCATTGTGCTGAGTCAAAAAAGTCCGACACAAAGGACTACATACCCTCTGGATCCATTTACGTAAAATTGTAGACGCGGCAAAACTAATCAATGATGACAGAAGGTAGATAACTCACCAACCAATGCACTTTAAATGGTGTCTCATCGTACACAAATTATACCTTAGTAAAGTTGATTTTTTTAAAGCTTCACAGAACAGGGGCAACTGGGTGGCTCAGTCGGTTGAGCATCTGACTTTTGATTTCAGCTCGGGTCATGATCTCAGGGTCGTAGGATGGAGCCTTGAGTTGGGCTTCCTGTTCAGCAAGGAGTCTGCTTGACATTCTCTCCCTCCCCCATTGCCCTTCCCACTGCGCTCACGAGTGCATGCTCTCTAAAATAAATAAATAAAGAAAATCTTAATAAAAAGGTTAAAAGCTGCACAGAACATTTTCTCACCTATCAGATGGGCACAAATCCCAAAGCTCGACAATACTATTCATTCATTGTATTTGTGAACCTGTGGGAAAGCAGCCCTCTGGGCAGAAGCTGATGGGACACAAACAGCACCAGGGCCCAACGGAGGCAACTGGCACTCCCCGACAGAACTCCTCCTCTCGGATTCTGACCCAGCAGGCTGATTTTAGTCTGTCCTAGGGCAGATACAACAGGATGTGATTCACTGGTGTATGGGTCGTTATAGGCAAAGACTGGCAATAGCCCGAGGGGACCCCAGTGGGGGACCAGCTGGCTAAGCTCTTTGCTCACAGCCACATCAGGGGCTGCTGTGGCCCTAAAACACAGCGAGGAAGCTCAGTGAACAGTAGGGCGCCATTTCCAGGATCTCCTTAGTGAGGGAAAGAAAAATGCAAGTGTCTGTGGCAAGCCACCTTTGGTGTGAGATGGAAGAGAAAGAACATCTTTACATTCTTTTACAATTTTGCAAAATTGTGCAAAATTAATTGGAAATTAATTTTAATGGTTCCCTACAGTAGGTGGGTGTGATGGGGGGTGAGGCTGTTTGAGCATCAAGTCCATGTTTATATAGTCAAAAGATTAAATCAAAAAGAAAAATAACTGAAAGCACAGCAACAAAACCAAGCCAAACAAACAAAAAAAAAACCCAGATAAACGGGACCTCATCGAAAGTAAATGTGCCCCAAAGGACACTAGTAGGACAGTGGAAAGACAACCCACAGAACAGGAGAAAATCTTCGCAACTCATACACCTGATAAGGGATTGTGTCTAGACACTTTATAACTCAGTAGTGAAAAGACAACCTAATTTATGAACGGGCAAAGGAGCTACATAGATGTTTCTCCAAGAAGGACATAAATGGCTAAGAACAACATGAAAATATACCTGAACATCACTGGTCATTAAGAAAATGCAATTCAGGGGCGCCTGGGTGGCTCAGTGGGTTAAGCCTCTGCCTTCGGCTCAGGTCATGATCTCAGGGTCCTGGGATCGAGCCCCGCATCGGGCTCTCTGCTCAGCGGGGAGCCAGCTTCCCCCCTCTCTCTGCCTACTTGTGATCTCTGTCAAATAAATAAATAAAATCTTAAAAAAAAAAAGAAAGAAAATGCAAATCAGAACCGTGAAGAGACACCACGTCGCACCCGTTAGGATGGCTCTGGTCAGAAAAGCAGAGACTCGGTTCTGGGGGGGATGCGGAACAGCCGGACCCCACGGATGCTGCTGGGCACGGACGCCGCCGCAGCCGCTGTGGCAAACGCTCTGGCCATTCCTCACAGAGTTAACCAGAGTGATCCGTGGCCCAGCAATCCCACTGCTGGGTGTGTACCCAAGAGAATGGAAACCCACGTCCACACAAAAACTTGTATAGAAACGTTCACAGCATTATTCGTAGAAGTCAAAAAGTGGAAACAATGCAGATGTCTCCCAACTGATGAGTGGGAATGGGGTCTGTGTGGACGGTGTGGATTCATTTGCCAAACACATGCGTGTCCTCAGTCTTCTCCAGGGCCCGAGGACGGTGGTGTGACGGTGGTACATTTACCAAGTAGGCAACTGCAGCCAGAGGAAATTAGGCAAACTTGCCCAGGAGACCCAGCTAGAAAGGGCCAAACTGAGGCTTTTCCACTCGATCTCACCACTTCCTTATTGTTCAACACGATTCCTTCTGAAACAAGCCGATGAAGGACGACAGTCTCCGAACCTGCTTCCTGGCCCGACGCTCAGTTCCGCTGACGCCCGATGAGTGGCCGCCCAGCCGGACAGCGCACACGGGGAACCATGCACCCACGCAGGCTGGCCTCCTACCTGTCCTGGCTCCCGCGGACCCCCGCCTGCTGGCTTCTGACCGCCGTCGGGAGTTGAGGCCTGTGCTGCCCCTGGCTGGCCCAGGGCCTGGCCCGCTGGGTCCCAGCCGCACCACGGCAGCACGGAGTTGGGCCCAGCCGCACCACGGCAGCACGGAGTTGGGCCCAGCCAGAGGTGGCGCTGCGGCACCTCGAGCCAGGGTAGGCCTGAGGACGACCAGGCAAGGGCGCTGCTCCGCAGCAGGACGACGCTCCCACATCAGGACTCACTAGAAGCCAGGCAGAACAGGCAGCCGGACCACACACCCCCAGAGAGGCCTATGGTTTCACTTTCTGCTCTCTCCACATGAGACAGACACATTTGAGAGGAGCCGTTCATCATCCAATTCTAAACTTGGGTCCCCTTTCTGGACCGCACTGCCTGGAGCCTGCCACGAACTAAGGTTTTTCTTTTATAAACATGGTAATTACCCTGTGAATGGCACGATTATATTTGTGTGTGTGTGTTAAAAGTGTTCATTTGTTAAATGTAAACATTTAAAATATACCACAGTTTCTGAAGCCCAGTTTGGGCATTTCTTTATTTTTTAATATAAAAATTGAAATATCCTGATCTCTCTGGGCCTCTGAGCAGCCCTGCTCCCCATACCTCCTCTCTGGGATCCTTATAGGTATGCGTCTTTCTGTGGGAAGGTCAGAGAACAGAGAGGTCTAGAAGGTGGCCTTGGCTGGGGACCAGATGAGGACATCTGCCTGGATTTCCCCAGCAGAATTCCCAGCTGGATTTGGTCCACTTGGGAAGGAACGAAGTCCCCATCATGTTTCCAAATGGATCCCACTATAGCCATCCATGCATTCACTCATCTACAATCACTTATTCAAAAACAGGTTTACTGGGTAGGCACCACTAGGCTGGTGGGGCGGGGCATGGAGGGGGCTGTTCTCCATTTCTTGCCTGTCCAGTTGGGTCAGTACCTTCCTTTGAACTATGGGAAATGGGGGTGCCTGGGTGGCTCAGTGGGTTAAAGCCTCTGCCTTTGGCTCAGGTCATGATTCCAGGATCCTGGGATCGAGCCCCGCATCAGGCTCTCTGCTCAGCAGGGAACCTGCTTCCTCCTTCTCTCTCTGTCTACCTCTCTGCCTACTTGTGATCTCTGTCAGATAAATCAATATAATCTTAAAAAAATTTTTTTTAAAAATTAAAAAACTATGGGAAATGGAGGGCATTAACCCCCATTTCGTCTGAGGGGCAGGAGTGTGGTAGTCTCTGGATCCCTTCAGAGCACTTCCTAGGGACCACGGGACCTAGGGACGACGCTCCCACATCAGAGCAGAGGAAGCAGACGCTTCCACAGCAGAGGAAGAGATCAGGAGGCACCCAGAAGATAGCACCGAACAGATTTGGAAGGCAGCCAGCAGAGACATGCCCACCAGAGGGCCAAGCCAGGCAAGGCTCCCCAGAGCAAGGGCCCAATCAGAGCCGAGAACCAGACAGGCGACAGGGATTGTAGAGCTCCCATCGCCAGCAGACTGTGGACCTACCCTCAGTCCTTGACATCCTAGGTCAGGTTCAAGGACAGGAAGGGAGGGGAGGAGATGGCCTAGCAGGAGGAGGAAAGACGGGGGAGGAGCAGATGGCAGGCTGCAGGCCTGAGTTCGGCAAAGTCCCTCGCCCCACCCCGGGCATCCTGCAGGTCTCTGCCACAGCCCCTGAGGACAGACACCTTGGTATCCTCAGGAGAGGGGAAGGACTGTTTCCAGGGCCACTCAGACTCTTGAGGCCCAGCAGAGAATAGGATCTGTTGTCCTCAGACGTCACTGGCCCCTGGTTGCTCTCCCTGGGTCTCCACAGTCCTGGAGTGCTGTTCACACAGGGGGAGCGCAGTGCAATCCACACTGGTTTCTGCATCCCCAGGCCCCCGTGCATGGCCCTGCTGACCACTCTAAGCTCAACTCCCACGACTCATTGTTTACCTGCTTCCAGCCATCTGAGCTTGACAGCTCCTCCCTTCTGCAGGGCTCTTGCCCATACTTCCCCTGGGCATAGAAGACCCTCCCCAGGACCTCATTGCCTGGCTGGCTGGCTCCTGCCTGTGTGTGGCTGCTGTTTTCTCTTATCACCCATCTGAAAGAGCCTCCCCTCATTCTCTGGTGCAAACAACCCCTTTGGTTCCTTCAGTGCCCTACCATGATTTGTCACCATTCTAGACTGTGCATCTGCCTGAATTCCCATAGGGATGTGAGCTGCCCGAGGGAAGGGCCAGGCTCAGTCCACTGCTGCACTCCAGGGTCTGGTACAGAGTCTGACCCAATACACAGCCTCTGAACAGTGACTCCGAACTGTCTGGTCTGTATACGATACCACAGTGGAGAAAAGAAAGGGCAATTTTTGGTGTGAACACAATACCCAAGAACCAAACAGTAAAGAAAAAGGTCCCTCAGTCCAGATGGTTGCTGGGGACTCTGGCAAGTCAAGCCCTGGCCCTCCAAACCCCAAAGGCTGGTGGGGCAAGACTGTGGGTATCTCCTGGCAGGAGCTGGTGGGCTAAGCAGGCACCAGAACTAACTTTTCAAAGGGAGGCCTGGGCTCCAGACCACTGAGACCCCCATTCTTCTCCCTGGGACCCACCATGAAGTCCCAAGCCAGGCCATGGCAATGCACAGTGGTGGACAATTCTTGCTTCTGGATTCTAAGGCCCCAGTGCAGGATGGGTACTAGTCTGAAAGGATGCTTTGCAGGTATCAGTTGGGGGGCCTTTCAGGCTAATCTGTGACCATGCTCAACCCAGGTCCATTCATGCAACATGGGCCTGGGGAGGGCTGCAGGAGACGCTGCTGGGTAAAGGCCCAGGTTCTGACTCCCCAGTTCCCAGATTCCCACTTGGAACTACATCACACATGGGGACATGAGCCAACTCAGGAATAATCCTGTGCTCTCCCTCCCAGTAAGTCCAGAATTTGAGAGGATGAACTATGTGACCCAGCATCCATGTCTCTACCATGGGATCTGAAAACTTCCGATCCTTCTGCCCTTCTGCAAAGGCAGATGTAGCCGATGTGAACTGCTAAGGCCAGCTGGTATAAGCAGGTGATGGCCATAACAGACAAACAAGGGAGAAGAGAAAGGGCAGAAAGTCTGCAGAAGGACGGTTGGAGCAGATAGCTAGGGCGGCCCTGGGGACTGATCACCAGCCCTGTAGGGGACTTCCAGGCACCCTTGCTGGGGACCCTTGCTCTTGCTCCATCCACAGGCCTTTCCCACCCTCCTTCAGTGGAGATGAACCGATCCCTTCTCCACCCCACCCAGAGGGCTCTGCACGCCCTTTTCTTTTACAGAACTGCTCTGGTACCTTCCTTTTTAAACAGTGTTTTTTAATGAGGAGAAATCTAATACATCCAGCTAAGGACCTACATACAGAGGTAAGACTACAACCCTGGTCATCTGGCCTAAGGTCTTTAAAGATACCTGCTGACTTTTCCACCCTTAGGCCCCAAGCACTCACTACCTCCGCCAACCTGCCCTCTCTTGGGCACCTGATTTGGGAGAGGAATTATGACCCAGCCCCTCTTCTCACGGAACCCCAGCCCCAAACTCAGCCTCCCAGACACCAGGCAGCTGAGGGCTGGGGAAGGAAGTGGGATGGGGTAGCTTGAACTTTTGGGGAAACTCCCAATGCAACAGTCTTCTGGTGGAGAACTTCCCCATGTCCACCCCCACATGGGGCAATTCACGGACCCAGCGTGACCCCACAGCCTCATGACCCCACTGCAGCAGGGGTTCTAGCACAAGGGTAAGGTTTTACCAGAAAGAAATAGTTGTGGCCCAGGGTGCTGGCGAGATGCAAACAATGGCTCATACAAAGCACACTGGGTAGCCAGTGGTGAGGGACGACAAAGGAGAAAGGAAATGCTTCATGCTGGCGGCAGGATGGGGTGCCTCTCTCCCTGCGGTGGGGTGGAGTGGGAAGGACGCCTCTGTCTGGCTACACAACTGATCAAAGGCAGAGGGAGGGGGCAGGGCTTGGGCCTGCGCACACATGCAGCTTGCATGCCACCTTCGTTGGGCCTCTGTCCCCAGTCCTCCCCCACAGCACCCCCAACTAAGATGCTCTGGGCTGCAACTGACAAGAGAGGGGTCTGAAAAAATGGCCTCTTGTTTCGGAACCTAGATCCAGCGAAAAAGGCCAACACACCAGCCCTGCACTCAGAGCAGTGCTGGGGAGGCGCTCAGTTCACTGGCTGAGGTACCAAGAACCCAGCTAACACCTGAAACACACAGAGACAGGGACAGGATGCCCTGGAGAGGGGTCCCTGGGGGGGGGGGCTGTCATCTTAAAGGAAGCACGGGAGGTAAGCAGGGGAGACCAGGCTGCTAAGAGCAGCTACTAGGCCTGAGGGAGGGAGAATAGAAAACAAAGTCAAGGCTCAGCTCCCCTCCATCTGGGGAGGTACAGACCAGGTGAAAACACTCTGACAGGGAGGCTCCATGACAGTCCACCTGAGGAAGGGCTGCTGTTTCCACCTTCCCAGTAGGGGCACGGTGGGCCTCCCAGGCCAGAAGGACAGGAGGCGGGCAGCGGAGAAGGTGTGTTTCAGGGGGGACAGTAGTCTCAAGCCATCCCCTGGGGCAGAAGAGAGAAAGTGGGACCCCTTTCCTTGCCCCCATACCAGGGCAGACTGGACGGGAGAGCTTGGCCCACGCACTGGATGAGTAGGAGGCAAGCATTTAACACGTTTTCAAGCAAGTTCTAATAATATGAGAAAATCATCAGAAACATACACGTTAAAAGAGAAAATAAAACCATGTGCCCCAATCACGTACACTCGAGGTTTTTTTTTAAAAATAAAAATAAAAATAAAAAAAGAAGGAAAAAGCAAAACCAAACAATAACCAGCAAGTAGTGGAGTCACGGGTGTCCCATTTCTCCTTTACCTTACATGTTTTCACAAAGCTCACACGGCACTTTCCCGACCAGAAGAAGAGGCGGCCTGCGGAGTGGGCTGCTGTGCCCCGAGGGCCCCTTGGGGTGAGCATGCTGGCTGCCAAAGTGCCCAGAACCGTAAGAAACCTCGGGCCAGGGAGGCGAGGCTGCCATCTTAACCATGGACTTCATGGTGAGGTTTCCACGGGAGACCCTGGAATTCCCAGCCCCCAGCACCAGCTGCGGAACGTCTCCCCTTATGATTAGTCTGGAAAACGGGCCTTGCAGCCCTGCCTTATTTAGCGCCCTCCCTCTGGATGTGTCCTTAAAGGAGCACCAAGATCTGTGAACTCCAAGGATTGTTTATTGCCCAAGGCCAAGGGTGCGACTGAGGCCTGAGAGGGGTTAGTCGAGTCCAAGGACCGGCAGGACTGGCGGGGAGAAGCCTGGTTTTTGGGCTCTCAACTCCTCATTACCAAGTGACATTCAAAGGCAAAGCCTCCAAAATAGCATCGGAGGCCCCAGAGAATGACTAACAACAGGGTGTGTGTGGCGTGCTTCGGCCTCTCTACTTAGTCTGGGGAGTAGTGCAGATTTATTTTGGGGACAGAGAGAAGGAAGGGGACATGTGGGAGAAGGGCGGCCGGGCCCCAGGCTTGTTTGCTTTCTTCCCAGCTTCAAAACACATTTTTCAAATTAGGTGGTAAGAATACAGGGCAATTTCTGTGGCACCAACATACTTTCTTTCAAGATATGATTTATATGTTTGGCCCACATTTTAAATGAAATGGTTATTGAGATAAATGGCCGTGCTGGAGGCTGCAAAGTGGTTTCCATTATGTAGTTCTTCTTTTCAGTTCCTTAGAAAACTTTCTGAAAAGTGCCTCTGTAAAAAGACGGACACTTTAGCATCTTTGTTCTCTACCTCAAAGGGCTTTTGGGGTCAACATTGGAGAGACAGTGAAGGGAAGGGAGAAATAAATGCTTGAGAGCTCAGAGCTCTAGAGCGAGATGAATACAGACTGTACCTGGCAAGAGATAATTTTGAAACTTTATAAATGCCAAGGCAGGTGACCTGGAATATCACGAGAAGGCCCTGATTCAGTCCCCAGCAGATGTTCGAGAAAATGTCTGGTATCCCTGCACGGAGTCATGAAGGCGCGGCCTCCATGGGATGAGACAGACACTGGTCCTGACCTTGTACAAAGCTGCAGGAATCAGACAGTGTAGCACTGAAGGACAGAAAAAGAATGAGCAGGAAGAGACCCACACATACACTGGGTCAACAGACTCTCAACAAAGGTGCCATGGTAATTCGAGGAGGAAAGGAGACTCTTTTCAACAAACGGTGCTGGCACAATTAGATACCCACGTGGAGAAAAACGAACCTTGACCTTTACTTCAAACCATACACTGAAATTAACCTGAAATGACTGAAACACGGACATATATGTAAATGTATAAAACTTCTAAAAAAGAACATAA
Source organism: Mellivora capensis (assembly GCA_004024625.1). Lineage (NCBI taxonomy): Eukaryota > Metazoa > Chordata > Mammalia > Carnivora > Mustelidae > Mellivora > Mellivora capensis. The sequence continues at coordinate 55,875 of PISX010000113.1, read as the reverse complement.
AAATTAATGAGACAACAGGGCAGGCAGAGAATGCTTAAGATACTAAAAGTATGAAACATAAAATAAAAACTTAAGAAACTTGACTTTGTAAAAAACCCGAACTTTTTCTTTCTTAAAGACAAGAAGAAAATGAAAAGGCAAGCCAAAGATATGGAAAAAATATATGTAGTACCTAGACCTGACAAAGAACCCATGTCCAGGAAATATAAAGAACTCTTACAACCCAATAATAATAAGATAATCTGCGGAAACTGTGGCAAAAGATTTGAAAGAAATGTCAGGAAAAAAAGACACACAGATGGCAAATGAGTACATGAAAAGACGTTCAGCATCCATTGTCATCAGAGGACGGCAAGAAAACACCCACAAGCTACCACCACCAACCCAGCTAACTAGCTGAAATGAAAGACCGCCAGCTCTAAGTGCTGACCAGGAGGCAAGCAACTGGAACTCTCAAAGGCTGCTGGTGGGAACAGCAAACGGTACCGCCACATTAAAACCAGTGTGATAGTTTAAGAGATTAAACCTATACTTACAACAAAACCCAGCAATTCTAGTCCTAGGTAATCACTTGAGAGCGATGAAAAGATGCGGTCCACACAAAGACTGGTACATAAACACATGCTGGATCTGCATTTGGAACAGTCCCAAACAGGACACAACCTAAATACTCAACAATGAGTGAGTGAACAAGTGTGGTATATTTACAAATTAGGATACTATTCAGCGGTAAAAAGGGACAAACAACTGAAACGTACCACAACACGGATGGGTCTCAACAATATCACATTGAGCAAAAGAAGCCAGACAAAAGAAGACTTGGCATATGATTCAAAAAAATAATCCTAAAATTTGTATGGAACCACAAAAGACCCCAAACAGGCAAAGCAATCATAGGGAAGAACAGAACTGGAGATATCATACGTCCTGACCTCAAACTGCATTGCAAAGCTACAAAAATTACAACAGAATGGTACTGGTATAAAAACAGATACCCAGGGACACCTGGGTGGCTCAGTTGGTTGGACGACTGCCTTCGGCTCAGGTCATGATCCTGGAGAGCCGGGATCGATTCCCGCATCGGCCTCCTAGCTCCACGGGGAGTCTGCTTCTCCCTCTGACCTTCTCCTCGCTCATGCTCTCTCACTGCCTCTCTCTCAAATAAATAAATAAAATCTTAATGATGGTCAACTAATGTTTGACAAGGGAGCCAAGAACACTTAATGGGGAAAAGGTAGTATCTTCAACAAATGGGCACTGAGAAAATCACATAATCACCTGCAAAACAATGAAGCCAGCCCCCTACTTTACAGCATTCACGAACAATAACTTGAAGTGGATTAAAGACTTAAACACAAGACCTCCTGCTGTGCAACTCCTACAAGAAAACACAGGAAAGAAGCTCCCTGATGCTGGTCTTGGCGATGATTTTTTGAGCTGTGACACCAAAAGTACAAAAGCAATAAAACCAAAATTCAACAAGTGAGACTATGCCATACTAAAAAGCTTCTGCACAGCAAACCAACCGAGGCAACAGTATAAACCAACAACAAGAAGAACAAAAACCCATAAAATGAGAGGGTAACCTATGGAATGGGAGAAAATATTTGCAAACCATGTATCAGATAAGAGGTTAGTATCCAAAATACATAAAGAATTCCTACAACTCAGTAACAATAAACTAAACAATCTGATAACAAAATGGACAGAGGAACTGAATAGACATTTTCCCAAAGAAGACACCCAAATGGCCACCAGGTACACGAAAAGGTGCTGGACATCATTAACTGTAAGGTAAATGCAAACTGAAACTACAATAAGATACCACCTCATATCTGTTAAGATGACAGTCAAGAGGCTAAGAGATGGTTCTGAGAGGCTGTGGAGAAAGGCAACACTTACACACTGTTGGTGGGAACGCAAGCTGGGGCAGCCACCATGGAGACAGTATGAAGACTCCTTTAAAAATTAAAAATAGAGCTACCATGTGATGCAGCCATCCCACTGCTGGGTATGATATTGAAGAGACTGATGGACCCACCCCCACGCCGCCTGCAACATCATTCCCAATAGCCACCTAAATGTCCATCAACAGCTGGATGGATCAATCGAATTATTATTCAGCCAAGAGAAAGAAGGAAATCCTGCCACCCAGGACAACATAGAACTGAGGGCTTTATTCTAAGTGAGATAAGTCGGAGAAAGACAAATGCGTATGTTCCTCTGATATGTGGAATCTAAAAAAAGCCCAACTCATAAAGAGAGAGTAGAATGGTAGCTACCAGAGGATGGGGGGTGAGGAAACTGGGAAGTTGTGGTTTAAGGGTACCAACTTGCAATCAGTAGATGAATGAGTCCTGGAGATCGAATGCACAGCACAGTGATTATAGTCAACAATACTATGTTATATACTTCCAGGCTGCTAAGAGACTAGATCTTAACTTTTCCCACCATGAGAAAGAAGCAGCTGTAACTTGGTAGAGGCCAACACTAAGGTGGTACTTACTGCCATATAACAAAGTAGCAAATTAACATTGTACATGTTAGACTCATACAGTGTGCTATGTCAATTATATCTTGACAAAAATAAATTTAAAAAATAAAAGATAAAAGAAAAAATATGGTTCCATTCGTATGGAACCCTAGAAAGTACAATGGAATCTATAATGACAGAAAGCAGACCCTTGGTTGTGGGCTGGATGTGATCTGACTGTGAAGGGCCCCAGGGAAATCTTTACCTTTTGGGGTGATAGAAATTGTCTCTATTTGTGGTGGTGCAATGTTGTGTGTAAGGTGTGTATAAAGGTGTGTGTAAAAGTGTGTGAAGAGGTGTGTAAGGCTGTCGAAACCCATAGAAATGTATACTTTTATGTACATTTTATTGTAGTGAATTACAATAAATAATTATAAGGAATTTGATCTTTTAAAAATTCAGCAAAAAAAAAAAAAAGAAACACAGCTAAAAGGGGGAGTTCACAGAATATAAATACATATTTATAATAGTTCCCCAAAACAGAAAAGAGGAATACTGTCCTTTCCAAAACGGCAGAGGGTTGGCAATCCTAAAGGGGAACCCCATTTCTACCCTTTCAGTTTCCTAGACATTTTACCTAGAAGAGACTGCTTCCCAGTCTCTTAAGGGGGAACAGAATCATTACAATCCAGTGTTTCCTTGCTTCTTTAGCTAAATGGTACGCCTTCTCTCATCGTGCATCCTGCTTGGGATTCCCTTTTAGTCGCCAAGCAACATTAAATCGCTTAGCCCAGGAGCTAAGAGCTCTGCCTCTGAAGTCAGACTTCCTGGATGGTGTTCCTGCTCTGCCACTTGCTAGCTCTGTGACCTTGGGCAACTTGCTTAATCTCTCTGTGCCTGTTTTCTCATCTTAAAAACAAAGCCCAGCATGTTGTGATGAGCACTGGGTGTTATACACAACTAATGAATCGTTGAACACTACATCAAAACAAATTATGTATATATGTTGGCTAATTGAACATAATGATGATGATGATGATGATGATTTTGACAATAATAAGATGACAACGACAACAACAAAGCCCAAACTGTACCTCCCTTATAGGGTTGTGATAATTAAACGAAATATAAAGTACTCAGAAGAGTGCCTGAGAGGGTAAACACATGCGTATGTGCTGTTATTTGTTTAAAATTGCTGAGAACACAACTTTTAAACCTGAAGCAAAAAAAAAAAAAAAATCCTTGTTCATATCATCAACATTTTTTTGAGAAGCTTTTGGAAGTTGTAGGTAATCAATCTCCTATAATACCCTAAAAAAAAAAGCTCTCCATGCTGAAAATAACACGAAGCTATTTCCTTTTTTTGTTGTCCCCTCAGGATGAGGATGTCTTAGATGTTATTCACTTACTCACTCACTCACTCGGGCACAAGAATTGTTAAGTGCTGATTCTGAGTTATATTGAAATAGGACTCAGAGCAGATGACTTGCTTAGGGTCATACAGCCAGGAAAGAGCAGAGCTACGATTCAAACCCAGGTCTGTGCTTCCATGCCTTGTGTTCTCTTCTCCACCGCACCTTCTGGCAAAGTCAGGCACTCTTCTGAGCACTTGATATTCTGAGCACTGGTCTATTTTGAGGCTCCACGGGGGTGTTTGACCAAGAGAACTGTACCCTGAAGGGCTGGCAGCTGTATGAAACCGCCTGTGCTGGCCTTCAGAAATGGCCACAGGTCACCTCGGAGGGGGCAGCATCCCCCAGCCCATCCCCTAGGCTTTCCATTATCACGAATCCTGACACAACCCCCTAGGGCACTGGGGCTCTAGAATTGCCAAGTCCTTACCTGAGGCTCCCATGAAACTCACGGACGTCAGTTGCCCGGGCTGCATGTTTCTCCGAGCTAGGAGGACCATAAAGGCAGTGTGAAGTCACACACAAGGACCTGCCGGGCTTCCTAGGCCCAGTACCGTTCCCGGACCCCTGCGATGTACAGGAAGCGGCTTGGCTCAGTGACATGGGGTATGAAGGAAACAGCACCAGACCGCTGGCAAGGCTCTACTACTTTCTAGCTCTGCAATCTTAGGCAAGGTGACTTAATCTCTGAGACTCAGTTTCTATCATCGACCTCACAAAGGTCACCAAGGGTAAATGAAATAATGACTGGAAAGCACTAACCCGGAACCTGGCACTGAGCAGGTCCTTAGGAAATGTGCAAGGCATCTGGTCCAACTGCGTGAGCCTGCAGGAGCAAAGAGCAGTGTGGGGAGTGACAACACCTCCTGGCTACTGATTAAGGGCTTTGTAACGGACATTTGGTTTGTTTTATAACCCCCCTTTTCTGCTACATCCAGATCCTTGAGGGAAAATGGGGCCTAAGTGGTCAGGAGGAAACTGAGCTCTTTATAAGGGAGGGGTACCCATCCCTTCAACCATGAGTCCATTCAACAAACATTTATGGGACGGCTGCCGTGTAGCAGGGACTATGCTAGGTGCTGGGTGTTAAGTAGCTGATCAGGACAGAGAAGGAAGGCCCTCAGTCCTGGGGGGTCCCCGCTTGTGTGAAGCCCACATTCTAGTGCAGGCAAACAAGAGATGAACATATAACCAGATCTAAGAAAATAGCTCCAAGACATTTAAGTACCATGAAGGAAAAATAAACACAGAGTGAGATGTGGAAAAACAGAGGAGCACTGAGTTTAGATAGGCATTTTGAGTAGAGCCTCTTGGAGGTGACATTTAAGCTGAGATCTGAAGGTGAGAAGGAGCCAGCCCATCAAAGGGCAGAGGGAGGGTGGCTGTAGGTGGAGGAAAGAGCAGGAGCAAGACCTGCAACCGGAGAGGGCAGGGCTGACAGAGGAACACAAGGAGGACAGACTTTCTTCACACCATCCACAGTGAAGGGTCTGGGTTTATTCTAAACCACTAAACTTAGGCAAGAAGTGACATGATCATGGACAGTGCCAGAGTGCATATCTGCAGTATATCTTGGAGGGATAATCAGCGTATTCATAAACATCGAAGATCAGAATCCTAAAACAACAGAGCTGGAGATGATCTTACATGTGTCAGGTTCAGCTCCCGGTATTACAGAAGGGGAAACAGAAGCCCAGAGAAAAGGACATGGGCTAAGTAAGGTCATAGATGGAGCTGGGTCTAGAACCCTAAACTACCAGGGTGGTCCCTGGCTCTCCTAGGTCAGAGCTATGGGCTCGGGCTAGGTCCATGCCTGTGAAAACAGAAGCGAGAGGGTCCCCTCTCCACGGACGCCCCCTTTTGGAGTGCACACACACAGGGGTTTACTCTGAAAACAAGGGCAGCGACCTCCACGGAACACACACATCCTCCTTAGGTGTGCGTGAAACTCGGCACTTTTCTTGGGAAATGGAAATTTTGGCTTTCTTCCTCTGCAGTCCCAGAGAAGGTCCTGGGAAGGCACTGACCTACTCTGCAATCCAGGCTCCACGGGTAGGACGGAACAAAAGGAGTCCGTGATGATGGTCACCACTGATGCAACGGGGTGGGCACACTTTCTTGAGCCCACATGGGTCGGGGGCTGAGTGGGCCGGCTCAGGGCTTATGAGGAGATGGCCATACTCCCTAAGAGCAGTCCTTAAAGACAGTTCTTTCGCTCCCTAATTTGTCCCTAATGAGCTCTTTCAAACCCACCGGAAGGCTCTCAGTTCTGCTCCAGTCCTGCTCCCGTGGGCCCTTGGGGGAGGCAGTCCTTCCAAACTCCCCCTCCTGGCTTGGCTGGCTCTGACCTACTCAGCAGAGAGGGGAAATCTCGCTATCCCACTGGCCTGTCTTGAGGCTCTGTCCCTCTTGAACCCAAGAATGCAGGTCCAGCCCATGGCCAGCCTTGGCGGCCAGGCCCGAGAGTGGTTTGGCAGGGGACTCTGCTCATCCATATGGAACCGCTTTTTCCCCTCTGAAGATGATAAGCTTTGGGGCTCATCTTTTGTGGGCTCAGCAAAAATTCTTAAAAAAGGACTGAGGTGTTTCACCATGAGAGTGAGGATACAAGCCTAGCAGGAGCCCTGGTCCAGGGGAGTTCCAACGTACTCTGGAAGGCATGACAGAGCACACAACTCTTCCAGGAGGCAAAGCCCAGCCTCATCCCGGACTCCCCCAACCTCTGTGCCAAAGAGCCTGGACCTGGATATTCGAAAACTGATAGGGCCAAGCCCTCCACAGAGGGGGCCTGGACCTCAAATGCCACATCCACCTGAAGAGCTGGGTTCATAGCAGTCATCTCAGTCTGGCCCGAGGGCCCCCAATCAAGGCTACTGTCCCATCATCACCTCCCCACACCTACAAAAGGAGGTTTGCTCTGAACCTCCTCTTGTTCTGCACATGCTCCTCCACCTGCTCTGGGAGGCGCCCATGCAGGAGACTTCCAGGCTGAACCCCAGAAGCTGGGGTTCCATGCCAGGGTCTTGGGCATAGTACTAGGTATCACTAGGGATACAAAGATGATTAAGATGAGATGCCCCCCCACCATCCCTGACCCGGCAGCTTGCAATCTGCCCAGGAAAATGATGTGCACCTTAGATTACACTACACAGGGTTTCTGATAGATGGGCCCAGGGGATTGTTCTGAGCCTGACGGAGCAGAGGGCTAGAAGCTAAGCTGAGGCTCTACATGGGATGGTCTGGGTCTAGAACCCAAAGGATGGAGCATTCCAAAAGGAATTCCTGAGAGGGAGGACTCTAAGCAAGGCAGTCAAGGAAGAAACCATTTGGCCCTTTACAGAGGAGGAGGTGATCAACAAGTGAATAAGGGTATGAACTGAAAGCAGAGCTGGACAACACAGGAAAACAAAGGCATTGGGTGAGGAGGTTTAGGAAGAGGACTGAAGGTCAGCTGAGGTGGAGAGCACTGTCAGGAAGTAAGGAAAGCAAGGCAAGCAAGGCTTCTGGGGCAGGGGTCCAAACTAGGGAGAAGTGTCTGGGCTACTGGTTGGGTAAGGCCTGCTGAGGCTAGGGCAAGGTTGCTTGAGCTGAGCCACTGTGGGGTGGGAGGGACACTACAGAGGTCCCAAGGCAGCCAGGTATGTGCTAGCCAGCAGTGACTGGGGCTCTGTCCCCCAGGTGCTGAGCAACACAGGAGACAGAGCCAGGTGAGAGCAGCTTCCCGCTGTGGGTTAAAGAACATCTGCTTCTGAGAGGTGATGACCCACTGGACACAGCTGGGTCGTTTAGGGCTTGACCACGGGCCTGCTAACAAAGCGTTGCAGCAGCTCCCTTAAGGACAGCAAATAGGAAAGCACAGTGTGCAGTCCCTGCCTGGCAGCACGTAGCCACCCAGCATGAAGGACAGTCATTCAGGAAGGGCTCTGCTGCCTTCCAAACTGCCTAGGCTTTGGGCAGAAGCCTTCTCCTCCGTGCGAGTGTCCAGCCCCTGGGGCAACACAGGGCCTCTGTTCCAAGACAAAAAGCATGCTGAGGTGACACCGACCATGCCTTTCTTTACCTTGGCAATCTCATGCCCACACCTAAATATAGATGCTTGTGCGGAACATCTGCCTGCTGCCGCAGAATTGGTAAAGTCCAACTTACAGCAGAAGGGCCCAGTGTTAAGACTCTGAAGCTTTCCACTGTGTGTTGTTAGAATCCCAAGTTCCTTTTTGTTCCTCCTGAACATCCTCAGCTATAGGTGAAGAGGACACACGGCTCCACAGAAGGGGACAACCATGCCAGCAGGTTAGACACGTCGATTTTCACTAGGAGGGAGGAGAAGACAAGGAGCCCCAGGGCCCCAGCCTGAGGTTATCCTCTCTGGTCAGTACTTTTCCAGCCCAGATTGCTCAGAAATACTGTAATTCTCAAGTTTTCCTTTGTGGCTACACATTTCTGATGGTGGGAAACCTGGACCTTAAGATACAATGCAAGTTTTTAAAATTGCCATAACTTGAAAGAATTTAAAAATTTAAGAGCAGAAAAGAAGCGTAGTTCAATTTTTCTTCATAAATACATTCTTAGGGGCGCCTGGGTGGCTCAGTTGGTTAAGGGTCTGATTTTAGCTCCCGTCATAATCCCAGCCAGGGTTCTGGGATCAAGAAACCCCTGCTCAGTGGGGAGTCTGCTTCTTCCTCTTCCTCTGCCCTTCCCCCCTGTTTCTGCTTGTTCTCTCACTCTCTCTCAAATAAATAAAATCTTTAAAAAAATACATTTTTAAAAATCCACTTTATAAACAATTCAGTGTTTCCTGCTTCTAGTTTCTTTCGTTTTGTTTTTTTTTTTGTTTTGTTTTTTTCTTTTTTTTTTTTAGTTTGTTGATAAACACCAGGCACGAAGTCTAGAAGGCTGCATTTTGGTTAACAAAGAACAAAGGAACAACTGTGGCTTCAAAAACTAAAATCTTTGAAGAATCAGCTCCATGTCTTCCTTCCCATCTCTTCTCCCAAAATAATTTTTAATGACAGTTTCAGTCTTTTCAGAAAAGAGTTTCTGCTTCAATGTATTTATGTAAGGGGTGACTATTTTCACAGAATGGGGCTCTTCTCAGTGGTCCCAAACTACCCTGAGAAGGAGGTAAATGAAAGTTCACACTGGGGGCAGCATCAAACCCAAGCAGAAGAATAACACAAAGCAAACTCGTGTAGCTAGCTTTTTAGGCCTAGCTTTTTAAAAGCTAGGTTTTTAAAGCTAGGCCTAGCTTTTTAAAATCACACTTAAAAATCACTTTATCTTTCTTAATAAATTACTGCAAGCTGAACTAGGAAAAAAGTCACTCGAGAGGAGGTTTACAATATAAATAACCGCTAAGAGATCATTTTCTTTGTTTTCGTTGGCACAGGTCTTGCTGAGTTTAAATGCACATGCACCATGATGATGAAAGGAGCCCTGAGAGTACGGCTGGGGGACAACAGCCCAGTGTGGCCACCAGAGAGAGACCACTCCAGGCAGATCATGCCCCCAGGCATCCCTGGGGCCTGGGGGGCTTGAGGTCAGAGACTCTGGGTGTAGAGCACTAAGCCCACACTCTCCTTCTACTCTGCACAAAGGCATCCCTCTAGGCTGTTCCTATCTTGGGGCCCTTCCTCCAGCCCTCCCCTCTCAGGCTGGACCTGTTCCCCTTCTCCACCCTTCCGGGAAACCCTCCAGCTTAGCACTTGGGTACCCAGATTGTAGGAGCCAATTCCAATACCGGGGGACAGGGGATGGCATACAGACAAATGAATAAAACTCAGGTCCTCTGTCAGAGCCCTTTTACTCTATTAATAACAAAGCTTGTTTTTTTTGCCTGCTCGGCACGGCGGTAAAACACCACTCTTATGTTACCTAGATCCATCCTCAGGCCACAGGGAGATGGTATGACTGCTCACTTGGGGAGCAGAGGAGAGAGAGGAGAGAGGCCTGTGTTCTCCGCTACCCATTCCATCTCCCTCTCTGTACCTCCAACTCATCCCTCCAGGCCCAGCCCTCTGTCCTTTTCCTTTCCTGGGGGTCCAGCACAGGGCACCTCTGGTTTACTCATTGCAGACGAAATGCTCCAGGCCAGGGGCTGCATCTCCGTGGGGTGCCTGCAGCTCTCACACAGTGCTAGTAATGGCTCAGTAATTGTAAACCAGACATACAGCAGCAAGTCGGCTTCAGTGAATGCTTGTGGAATGAAGACATAAAAGAATGGGCCACACTGTGTCAATTCTCTCCTTACCATTTGGCTTCTCAAGCTCCCTGAGGGCAGGAACCCTGCCCCGCACCCCCACCTCCACCACCACCACACCAGCGCCTGCAGGCCTGCACGCTGCCCAGCACAGGATGCTCAGGGATGGACTTGTCTGTCTGCAGGCGTGACATGCCATCTTGCCCTAAGTCTTAATAAGTTGTCGCTTTCTACACGATGATTCTGGGGAAAATCAAATAATTGAATGTGATGATTAAATTAAACTGATTGACTGAATAATGCCAGCAAAGTGTTTGGAAGAGTGCTTGGCATACAACAGGCACTTAATACATGTTAGGTGTTGTTATTACTATTCTTATTAGGTCAAGTTTTGGCTATTTAGGAAGCTTCAAAATGCTGTGCTGTCATGGTGAAGTTTAGTGAAAGCTGACACACAAACTTGTAGACCATGTGACTGTTGCTCGGGCTTAAGGAGGATTATAAACACGCTCAGTGCCATCCAGCAAAGGCTGGTGCAAGGACGTGGGGTGTCCCTGTGAGGAAGGTATTTGCCTCACCATGCAGGTCGCACACACAGGCTGAGGGGTAAGTAAGTGCCAAGCATGAAGTGAGGGGAGGTCCCCTCCGGTCCCCAAGTTCTCCCACCTCTCAGGCAGGACAGCAGGCCTAGGTTCCCAACCTCATGCTCTTCCTCCTCGCTTCCCCCAGGACCCTAGCATTGGCTGGGGACCATGCACAGCCCCTGCTCTCTGAGTGCTGGGCCCAGATCGGAACAGCCGGGTTTTAGTCTTGACTATGACCTACTAGCTGAGAGCACGGAGCTGAGGGAGGTGAAGCTGGGTCTAAGGAACTCCACACTCCCCGGGGGGGGAGGGGCCACTCCTGGGCCACCACAGGGAGGAAGGCATCCTCATTTTAAAGAATAAAACAAGGGAAGCAAGGGCAAAAATAAACTACTGGGACTTCATCAAGATCAAAAGCTTTTGCACAGCAAAGGAAACAGTTAACAAAACCAAAAGACAACTGATGGAATGGGAAACGATATTTGCAAACAACATATCAGATAGAGGGCTAGTATCCAAAATCTATAAAGAACTTATCAAACTCAACACCCAAAGAACAAACAATCCAATCAAGAAACGGGCAGAAGACATGAACAGACATTTCTGCAAAGAAGACATCCAGATGGCCAACAGATACATGAAAAAGGGCTCAACATTCCTCGGCATCAGAGAATTACAAATCAAAACCACAATGAGATATCACCTCATACCAGTCAGAATGGCTAAAATTAACAAGTCAGGAAACGAAAGATGCTGGCGAGGATGTGGAGAAAAGGGAACCCTCCTACACTGTTGGTGGGAATGCAAGTTGGTGCAGCCACTCTGGAAAACAGCATGGAGGTTCCTCAAAAAGTTGAAAATAGATCTACCCTACAACCCAGTAATCGCACTACTGGGTATTTACCCTAAAGATACAAATGTAGTGATCCGAAGGGGCACATGCACCCAAATGTTTATAGCAGCAATGTCCACAATAGCCAAACTATAGAGAGAACCTCCATGTCCACCAACAGATGAATGGATAAAGAAGATGTGGTATATATACACAATGGAATACTATGCAGCCATCAAAAGAAATGAAATCTTGCCATTTGGGATGATGTGGATGGAACTAGAGGGTATTATGCTTAGTGAAATAAGTCAATCAGAGAAAGACAATTATCATATGATCTCCCTGATATGAGGAAGTTGAGAGGCAATGTGGGGGGGGGGTTGGGGAGTAGGAAAGGAATAAATGAAACAAGATGGGATCAGGAGGGACACAAATCATAAGAGACTCTCAATCTCACAAAACAAACTGAGGGTTGCCAGGGGGGGGGGGGTAGGGAGAGGGTGGTTGGGTTATGGACATTGGGGAGGGTATGTGCTATGGTGAGTGCTGTGAAGTATAAACCTGGCAATTCACAGACCTGTACCCCTGGAGCTAATAATACATTATATGTCAATAAAAAATTTCAAAAAAAGAAAAAAAAGCATAAAACAAATGAGTTACTAGTTGTCACTAAAGAGAACTGGAGAGAGAACAATCATGACTAAATGGAGGTCACCGATGGATGGGGAGTCAGGACGGCAAAGGAGAGGGCACATTTCATGATGCAGTCCAGGTTGGGCATAGTTGGAAAGAATTTGATTTTTCTTGCCTGTTTTCAACTAGTGCAAATCATTACTTCCCAATGCAGCATCCAAGTTTCTCAGAAAACCAACTAAAGCCGTTCTTCTGGAAGTAACTTCTGGGAAGACATAATGCAGGTCACTGTGTCTCTTTAAATTCAAAAGGTTGCACTTCCTTCAAAGTTTATCTTAGTGTGCTCAACACATCGGCTGGCAACGTGTTCAACAGAAGGAAGTCCGCACACGCACACACACAGACACCCAGGAGCATTGCTGCGGAGAACGTGTTGCTGCTTGCGAAGCCTTGCTCGCCTTGTGAGTGGCTCTGACAACCGGATGAACTGTTCAGAGCAGACAGTTTGTTTAGTCACGTCTCTGAGGTGGGAAGGATGTTACATACAGCACATCTGCGCTGGCTCTCTCCACATGCGCCGGGCGGTCCTCGGGCCTGCCTCTAACCACCCCCCATCTCCCCAGCCAGAGCAAGAGGCAGGGCCACAAATGCCAAGGACACACCTTCTCCACCACTTTCAAATTAAAAAGGAGCGAGTAGGAGAAAAGGCTGCAGGCTCCTCCTCTCTCATCAGCCATAGTGAGAGTAAGAACAGGGCAAAGAGCAGGGGAGAGAGCTGGTGTCTGAAGGTGACAATGTCACAGAGCCACCTCTGCCCCAATGTTCTCAGGGGGAAATACAAACTCCTTACCCAGGCTGGCTTTTCATTGGCCCAGAACATGACCCTCTTCCTTCCACCTGGTTCACATGCCCTCTTGCCTAGCTATGCTGGATGGTTCCCACTGTCACCCGGATGTACCATTCCTTGCTTTCAAGGCAGTATTTTTCTCACCACAATGTCCCCCAGGCCCACCTCTGCAATTCCTATCTGTTCTGCAAAAAGTCTTCTCCCACCTCTCTTGCCCCCACATCTGATGGTTTATGTAGTTATGAGAGTTCAACAACATTCTATGTATGACTTCTCTTGTATCCTTTATTTCTGACCCCATTCTTGCAATGTTGCTTTTAAATTTTATCAAAAAGAAACAACAGGGCGCCTGGGTGGCTCAGTGGGTTAAAGCCTCTGCTTTCGGCTCAGGTCATGATCCCAGGATCCTGGGATCGAGCCCCACATCGGGCTCTCTGCTCTGCGGGAGCCTGCTTCCTCCTCTCTCTCCCTGCCTGCCTCTCTTGCCTACTTGTAATCTCTGTCAAATAAATAAATAAAATATTAAAAAAAAAAAAAAAGAAACAACAGATCTGAAATGGAGTCACTTCCACTAAGCCCCACATCAGCAAACTAAGACTTCATACCCAACTTAAGTGCAGTTACAACCTCCCCCTAAATGGGACCTTTAACCAGTCAACATGGAGAACCCTGGTTAGCACGCGGAGGTAATCTGCTGATAGGCCCCTTTTCGTTCCCCTGAAGAGGGCATCCTTGCCTAAAACAATGTATTTTTTGCTAATAACTTCCTTTTTTCCATTTCCTCTCTGCTTTTAAAAACCTTTCCCTTTCTGCAATTCAATACAGAGGCTGCCTGATTCATAAATCACTCAATAAAGCCAATCAGATCTTTAAAATACACTCAGTTGAATTTCTGTTATTTAACATTTTTCTATGTGCACTTTGTATTGTCCCTCCTACTGGACTTGATGTTACACTATGATGTCAGAGACAAGCCTTCTGTACTACAGTCTTCTCCAGGACTCTGCTGGTGAATAGCATAAAGGAGGTACACAGCCATCTGACTCAGTAGATATTAGTGATAATAAATGACTAACTCTAAACTCCCAGAAGGCAGGAGAGGTGACTTATGCTTCTGTAAGGTCCATGCCATTGAAACTTGGATATACCTGGACACATCAGCAGGGGCTGCCACTTGCTGATTTAACAGCAGTGTCAATAGATATGGGGTGAATGAAGTCAACATTCTTGTGGGCTGAAACAGGATTCAATATAGAAAACACTGTCTTGTGAAATTAGAATGGTAAACAGAACCCTTCTTCATTAAAGTATTTATTTACTTTTCTGCATATATTCCCATGGTCCCCCAAATGAGAAAGTGATAGCAAGCCCACAACTGAAGTAGAAATGAGCGGACTGGCAAAGTGGGGAAGATTGAATGATTCACGCAGATAGGCACAGAAACAGAATACGTACCAAATCACTTCCTATTGCATTTCTGCATAGATAAGGATGAGAAATCCTAAAGCAGGAAGGCAGTGTACTGTTTCCAGGGCAGTTAAAGTCCTTTCTAGGACATTAGTTTCTCAAACTTTGATATGTTTGCTCCCTAAATAAACTCTGTGGGGTCCTACACTCTAACAATTGTGCCTACAAACACGAATGCCTGTGTTCCTTCCCACCCAGTCCTGGTACACACTGATAAATGTTGGGAGGTGTCTGTATAACATGAAAAATAATCCAGTGTCACTGGTACCCCAGGAGTTCCCAGGAATGCAAATTCTTAACTACAGGAGATAGTTATTCAAGGACAGGTGGAGGAGAATGAGAGCGTCTCGGGAACGCTAAGATAACTCAACATTAAAAAAAAAAAAAGAAATCTAGTATCTTAGTATAACACATTACTCATTTTTATAAAAGGATAAAAAATTTAAACATCTTAGTAGATCAGGAAAAGTTAACATCCACTCACAATTTTAGCAAAATGGCAAATCTGTAACAAAAGGAAGTTTCCTTAATCTAATAAAACCTACAGCAGATATCACAGAAAATGGTAAAACTTGAAAAGCATTTTAAGTAAAGTCAGGAACAATTCAAGGAAATCTGCTGTTAGTGCTTTGATTCAACATTATTTTGGCAGCCTTAGCAAATGAAATAAAACAAGAAAAAGCAAGGAGGTATACAAATTGAAGAAAAAGAGCCCAAACTACTGTTAGTTGAAAAAAAGTACAACAGTCTATATGGAGAATCTGAAAGGAATTTCAGGAGCGCCTCGCTGGCTCAGTCGGTAGAGACTGCAACTCTTGATCTCAGGGGTTCTGAGTTTGAGCCCCATGATGGGTATAGGGATTACTTAAAAAAAAAAAACCTTTAAAAATAAATAATAAATAATAAAAGGATTTTCAGACAAACTGTGAAAACTAATGAGATAGGTCAACGATGTTGTTGGACATATAAGCAACATACAACAACCAACAGTTTTGCTATATGGCAATTAAAATCAATTTCAAAAATGTATTGAAGGAATCAGAGGCATTATTAAAAAATCTCATTGTTGGGACGCCTGGGTGGCTCAGTTGGTTAAGCGGCTGCCTTCGGCTCAGGTCATGATCCCAGCGTCCTGGGATGGAGTCCCACATCGGGCTCCTTGCTCGGCAGGGAGCCTGCTTCTCCCTCTGCCTCTGCCTGCCACTCTGTCTGCCTGTGCTAGTGTTCTCTCTCTCCCTCTCTCTCTGACAAATAAATAAATTTAAAAAAAATTTAAAAATCTCATTGTTTATAAGTTGGAAATTTAAAAACAAAGTCAAAATTCTATCACAGATGGAGGGTATGGTTCAAGGTTACAGAATCTTACTCTCTGCCTGTGAATTTGGAAAAAAGAGCAGCAATAATCAATCTGTATTGGCATAGAATTCTACGGTATACTGAGTACGATATTTACTTTGTTTAGTAAGAAATATATCAGTAAAGAAGAGTTGAGTGGCTGCCAACAAGTGTGCATTTCTTTTTAGGGTGATGAAAATGTTCTGAAACTGATTGTGGTGATGGTTGCACAATATTTTCTGTGAAAATACTAAAAATTGTACACTTTTAGTTGGTCAATTGTATGACATGTGAATTATATCTCAGTAAAGCTGTTATTAAAAAACAATAAATTAATAAAAAGACAAAGCAAAAGAACTTCTCCAGGCGAACACATCTTAGAGCTGACAGTAAAGTGTCACCTGCTTGGTAAATTTTTCCCAAAAGGTGTAAAGTCTTTTTTTATTTTCTGCTTTAACTTCAGAAGAATCTTTGGAAATACTGTTAACTCCCTTTGGGCTTTATTTTATAGTTGGAGAAACTGAAATGCAGAACCTCGCTCGGTCTGGGAAAGCTTCATGGGAAAGGGAAATGAGTGGATCTTGTTTGCCCTAGAAAGTTCTGGGGAACCTAAAGAAGAAAATAGGTCTGGAGGATAAAAGCTGACAGCTTTATTGAGGAAGAAAAAGTGTGAATGAGATGATTAGGCACCCAAACTCCCTGAACTTTCACCTGTGCCCTTAGTACCTAGTCAGAGTCTGAGCCAGAGGAAGCATTCAGCAAATATTTCTTTAGTACATAAACAAACAAATGGATAAATACCACCAACAAAAAAGAAATACATATTTTGGTCTTTGTCTGTGGCTTTTGGCTACAGCTCCTAAAATGTTTGGAATTTCCTGGGTGACAGAAGCATCTTCTGTTCTAATGAGGTGAGTCTTGGTGAGCTCCTGGATGGGGGCTGGTCCCTAGAAAGACCAAACCATATTAGAAACTTGGAACTTTCAACCCCACCTGCCATCCTTAGGGGAGGGGGGAGGAGCTGGAGATTTAGTTAATAATCAATAATCAATCATGCCTACATGACGAATGCTTCATAAAAACCCCTAAAGTATGGGGTTTGGAGAGCTTCAGGATTGAACACACGCAGGTGCTGGGAAGGTGGCATGCTCCCAGAGGACATGGAAGCTCCACAACTCTTCTGGCATACCTTGCCTTATGGTCTCTTCTATCTGGCTTTTCCTGAAAAAAAATTTTTTTTTTTAGATTTTATTTATTTATTTTAGAAAGAAAGAGAAAACAAGAGTAGGGGGAGTGGCAGAAGGAGGGAGAGGCAGTTCTCCCAAGCAGCATAGTGCCCAACGCAGGGCTCAATCCCATGACTCTGAGATTGCAACCCGAGCAGAAACCAAGTCAGACGCTCAACTGAGCCACCCAGGAGCCCCCCCAAGTTCTATTTTTTAATAATAAACCAGCAACTGGTAAGTAAACTGTTTTCCTGAGTTCTGTGAGCTGCTTTAGCAAATCACTGAAACCGGGGAGGGGGTCATAGGAATCCCTAATTTGTGAGCCAGGTCAGACAGACTGTGCATAACTTGGGGATCTACTACTTGCAAGTGGCACCTTAAGGAGGGCGTGTGGTGGAAGGGCAGTCCTGTGTGACTGAGCCCTTACCCTGCCTCCAGGCAGACAGGGTCAGACTCAGATTGATTTGCAGGACACATAGGCCATGTCCGGAGAGAACTGGAGAACAGCTCGGTGTGGACATCTACGAATTTAAAGGACAGAGATGTTCTATGAGCAGGACAAACCATTTTTCCCTTCCAATGAGGCTTGTTAAGTTGCACAGTAACACTGTAGATTCTCAAATTGTCCTGTGAGGAGTGAATCTATTTTACATGTGAGGAAACAAAGGCTACAGAGTTGCTCAGTCCCTAGTCCTCTGCTTCAAAAAAAGTTTATAACTAGATATTCATACCGGCTGCATAAAAGATGCTCCATCAACAAACAAGTGAGTACCTACCAAATACCAGGGCAAGGCAGAAGCAAATCCCACCGAGGATTTACTGCAAATCTCTTCTGCACGAAGTCAACCACTCAGAACAAAGAGGAGTGGCACTTTTTTCCTACTCTCCTGGAAATAGCTAATGTGAGATTTGAACGGAGGAATAAATGTGCCTAAATACCATCCTCAATCCTGAAGCAGCTGGGGACAACACAGAATGTGGGTTTGTTGCTGCGTTGTTTTAAGCATTTGCCCACTGATAGGGAGTTGTGTTCTTAATGATATACACAGTAGGTACCCTCACCTGAAAAATGACAGGATAATGGGGGGGGGGTTCTGCAATGGACTCAGAATGCATGGTATTTATTGGTGCCCATAAGAACAGACTGCACATTCTTTATTAGAATTTTTCTGCTTTTTGGAGAAGCATGAAGCAGCTGCCACCATTTTATTATAGGGCACTTTTCTGGTTCTCTAATATGCCACAGTCAGGGAAACCCCACAGTCAGGGAAACCCTAATCCCATTTTTCAGCTCTCTGATGCAGATTTCCCTGGTGGTGCCATGCAATGGAATGGGCTGCTCTACCAATGCCTGGAAGGAAATGCCTGCTTCATCCTCTGTTAAACGGCGGGGGAGGAGGGGTGGCGGCTGCCAGGTCGACCATCAGAAGTAGGGTGCACAGAACAGGGAGAGGTGTGGGGCTCCTTCTGATGGAGAAACATGGGTGAGAAAAACAGAGAATGCTTCAAACCACTTTTGAACAAGATTTTTACAAACTCTTTTGCCTGTTTTAGCCTGGGGCTGCGTACTTGAAATGATAAAAGCAGTTCTTTCGTGCTCACTCGGCAGCACACATACTAAAAAAAAAAGCAGTTCTTTCAACTCATTGTTAAATCCTAGAATTCCCACAGCTACTATCAACATGCCGGGCTGTGGCTACAGAAAACAAAGGGGTGGGCACCTGGGGGTTGGGGTGGGGGAAGGGAAGGCACAAGGTGTTCCAGTTAAAACCAGACAAGTAAAAATGCAAGATTTTGTGTCCCACCAAGGCTGCCTTCTCCAACCCTTTCCACAGGCATGGTTGAATTTTCCCCTTCTTGTCCAGTTTTTCCATGTTAGCTGGATTTAGCAACTGTTGTTTTGGCTGTAATCAGAGATCCAGTGTGGTATAATTATTCTAACATCACAAGGTACAGTTTCATTTCCAGAGCTGACATTTTAAAACCTTTGCCAATATTACCAGAGCACTTCCTTTAGAGTATGTGAAAGGAAATCGGTACCAGGGCGACGCAGTAAATCAGGTTTCACCGAAGGCCCTTCCCTCCCAAAGGCAAATCAACATTTAGGGCTCCCAGAGGAAAGGCAGGGCAGATTTCCCCATTACTCTAAATCAAACGCTGTGGAGTACTTCACCTCTGCCCAAAGGTACATGAGGAAGAAGTCCTGCATATGGTACAAATTAGAAAGCATCCTCCCCCTTCCTCTCTCTAGGCCTAGGGACAAGCTAGATAGCTATGTCTTGTATGCAATGAGTCACCAGGATAGAGGGTAAAATCATGGTTGGGTAAGAATTTTAGGAAGATCATTTTAACAGAATTGGACATTCCCTCCCTCCCTCCACCCTTCCACCAAAGAATGAGGGAAAGGTACTAATTTTAGTTTATATGCCAAACGTTTACAGATCATCGTCACAATGTCTGGTTGATCCTTACAACCTGAGGATGTTCTAAGGAAGGACCTGAGTTGGGTGTTACAAGCACTGGAGGAAGCATTTCCTATATGATACAAAATGAGGTCACCAACATTTTCCAGGTACTTTACAAAGTGTGATCACACAATGTCATTAGCCCCTCTGAAAAGCCCTATGAGGTCTTAGTGTGACCATTTTACAGGTGGGGAAACAAGGTGGAGACAGGAAAAGCAAGTGGCTTAAGGCCATATGGCTGGTGGTTGGCTGGCTGGGACCCGACCTCTGCTCTGTTTGATTCTAGATGCAGAGCTGTCTACTAATTTGTGAAAAGGAGCTTTCTTTTCTTTCTTTCTTTAAGATTTTATTTATTTATTTTACACAGAGAGAGAGATCACAAGTAGGCAGAGAGGCAGGCAGAGAGAGAGGAAGGGAAGCAGGCTCCCCGCTGAGCAGAGAGCCCCAAGTGGGGCTCGGTCCCAGGACCCTGAGATCATGTCCTGAGCCGAAGGCAGAGGCTTAACCCACTGAGCCACTCAGACACTGACTCCAAACGGTGAGGGTGATCACCGCCTGCCTGCCTCGCCTGGGAGCCCTGCTACTGACCGACACAGCTGTGCTTGAACGCAGACACGTCAGACTCGGAGTAGCCGACACACAATGAGCATTCAACAGGCCAGCCCCAAGGTTGAGGTTTGTTTGAATTTGTTGTTGACAGTCACACGGAATTGCCCAGTAAACACTTCGAAAATTGGGTGGGCCATTTTGATAGAATTTAGTCTCAATTCCATGAACATCCTGCGTCTTGCCTTGGGGCATGGCCGGTTCTGTTCCAAGCCCTTCCCAGCCCGGTGCAGACACAGGAGAGGTGTGTCAAAGCCTTGCACATCCTCTGCTGATTCACTTGGCCAATCTGCAGAGCTGTGAACTCTGTGAGGCTCATCGCTCCTCTTTGGTTAGCAAGTTCTGAGCTTATTCAGGAATTCCCCAGTGTCTTCTAGCACAGAATCATGTTTCAAATTACTGCAAACTCACCTGTAGCTAGGAGAAAGTAGCCAGCACACAAAAGGATGGTTGGCTCCAAAAATACTCAACTCTTGGCTTTTAGATGTCAGGTTGCCCTGACACTCCGCCAAAGAGATTTGCCAGTCTCTGCTGTAGCTTAACCCTTCCAAGGAAAGCTCCCAAACAGAAGATAAGCATGTAAAAGGAGGTGAATGGGGTCAGGAGGCATAAAAAGATCTCCTACTCCCAAGAACAACCACTGGGTGAAGAAGGGCTTGTGCTGTGGGGATGGATCACTCTGAAATGGAACCCTAGTTTGGCCACTTACTAGCTAATTACTTGGGGGTGAGTCACATAAGCTCTCTGCCCCTCAGTGTCCTTTCTAAACAATGAGAATAACAATGGTCACAATCTCATGCAGCTGTGGTGAAGACTCGGGACATACAGGGCCAGGAGGCACTCAAAGGTATATCTACTCTGTTACTATTGTCAGCAGTTGCCATCTATAGTCACTAAATGCATGGAAAATTCCCCATAAAGCTTCCTGGGACAGCCATGCAAAGCTGATCCCCTGGTCAGCCCTGGCAGCACATCTGAAAGAGACGGTTTGGGGGCAGAGTCTCGCGTTAGAGGTCTTCACTGTCCCTTACGCAGCTCGCTGCTGCCTACTATCCTAACACTCTGCACGCCTGGCCTCTCACCTAGAACGTGGGCCTATTCTTCTCCTTGACAGCATATGCATCATCTCTGAGGTTGAGTCGCCACCTCTGTGACGCTGTTCTCAGCCACCCTTTCCCAAGCTGGTGCCAGCCACGCTGATTTCCATGAGAACTTCGTCAGCACGTGGTGTGCACGGCGGCATTCTCGTCCATCCAGCTGTTTCATGTGTTCCTGGCCTCCCCACCTCGTCCTTACTGATGGCAACTCATTTCTGCATCGTGCTTTAAAGATCCCTAATGTGCTACACCTGTTATCTCTCCATCGCGGTGTGCTGTGGCTCTGCCTCCAACACCTCTGTTAGACATTTTTACCATCATCCCCTTGTTACAGAATAGGCCACTGGGAACCTGACAATCTGCAGCTGTCCACTCCACATTCTTCCCCTCGAATCCCCGCGCATGGCCTGGAACAACAGTGCCCTCGAGTTATGCTACCATGGCAGCCTTCGTGCTAGGAAATGCTTGCGTGTTTGCAGGGTGTTGGTCCCCTGGAGAGGACTCACAACGAACTGTGCCTTGTTCTCAGGGGTTAGTGAGATGTGAGGCACTGGAAGGTGAGGGATCCTACCAAATACTGACTTTTTTAAAAAGGGCAAAGTTGCATCCCAAACATACTGCTGGTTACTGACAAGCTGAAGCCTGGACCCACGATGGTTTCCAGAACCAAGCTTGTCAGGTCATTGAAATTCTGCTGTGAGGCAACAGGGAAGCCTCAGAAGTACAGGGTCCGAGCTGAGGTCCTGCTTGCACTATATGCTCGTTATTTGTTGGGGATCATTGCTTCCATGGAGCGTGAGCTCTTCCAGGGCAGGGACATAACTTCCTCACACCTGGTTCTCCAGCGCATCTGGCACGGCACCTGGCACAGCAGCCGCTAGTAGTGGCCCTAAGGCCTACTGTTTAGCATGTACGTACTGCTGAGCTATAAGCCAACACTCTTAAAGGGATTCTATCTCTTTAATCCTTAAAATATCCTTAAAATGTTGAGAATCTGACTCTCGGTTTTGGCTCAGGGCATGACCTCCGGATCCAGCCCCACCTACTGAAGATTCTCTCGCCCACTCTCCCTCTCCTTCTGCCACTGCCCCCACCACCCCCCGCCATGCACACATGGGTGCTCTCTCTAAAAATAAATAAATCTTAAGGAAAAAAAAATGTCTTGGGGTACCTGGGTGGCTCAGTCAGCTAAGTATCTACCTTCAACTCAGGTCATGATTGCAGGGTCCTGGGATGGAGCCTGCATTGAGCTCCCTGCTCGGTCGGAGCCTGCTTCTCCCTGTACTCCCCACTTGTGCTGTTACTATCCCTGTCTTTCTCTCTCAGATAAATAAAAATCTTTTAAAAAAATGTCCTGATGAGGGAGGTGGATGTATCATCTTCCCTTGTTTACTGAATGAATAAACAAAAGGAAGGCGTGGACTTCAGACATGCTAGTTCTCTACCAGCATACTGGTGGAGAAGGAGTTTTATCCAGGGGTGCCCCTGTCATGGTAAAGCAGCATGCTTAGTAGAGAAGTATGGTGGGGAGGGGGGAGATCTGGTTGAAGTGGGTTCAAATCCAGCTGTGCCCCTTCTTAGCTTCGTGACTCTGGGTAAGTTTACTGAATTTTGCTAAGCCTCAGTTTCTAGGCCTCAGGAGATTCTTATGAAAATTAAATGAACATGTGTGCAAAGTCTCAAGCAAGAGCTGCCATTTGGGGAGGTATCAGGCTCCCTCCTCCCATCACTCACTCCAAGACCAGCACAGCCTCAACCTATGTGAATGTGGTCCCCAAACTATATCCATTTTAAAATGCCAATATGAGGTATCATAATCTGAAAGTAGGGAGAGAAACAAAAAATGGTTAAGGTGTATGAAAACTCTCACCAGTTGACTTCACTGACAGTAAGTAAATAATACTGTGCGCATGGCTGTAAGACACTTGTATGCACTGTACCCCTCTACCCCAAGAAGGGTTGGTTACGATCATTAGAACAAAATCTGAGTAAGATTCACTATCCAAATCTATTCCACCAAGGAAGCAAGGGGTCTGAAATACCCTCATCTACTTATTTCTTCATCATTAAAATGGGGATTGTTTGTAAAACATGTCTAATTACATTCTGCTTTAGCCACCCCCCCCCCCCCAGTCTATCCAGTGCCAAGGTTCATCTGTAGCTCCTCAGCCTGGCAGGGAAAGCCCTATACAATATGGCTTCTGCCTATGTGAGCAGCTTTGTCTCCCACATCTTGCTCATGTGAATGATTTGCTCAGGCCAAACTGATCACCTCACTGGCCCAAATCTGCCTTCTATGTTCTCCCCCTGCCTCTCTTGTGGGACTGCTCTGATACTCTGACTACTCAGGTCTTAGACACTGGGAGACCAGTGTACATGTTGCTGTGCAGATGTCTTATCCCCAAGCAGATTAGAAATTCCTGGAGATCAGGGACCAAATCTTAGATTTGTTTTCTCCATGGGAATATTTATTTGCTTTGCTTTGATGGGAAGCAAAGCATTCCCATCAAATAATAGTATATTATTAGACTATTCTGGTACATCTAGAAGAACTCTGAATGCAAGAGTTTTTCAACCTTTGGTGCATACCGGAATTGACTGTAGAGCTTTTCTTTGTCTAAGATTCATATGCCAGGTACCCAGACTTGGGGGTTCTCTTATGTTACATCTGAGGTAAGGTCCTTGCATCTTTATTTTTTAAACTTCCCCCAGGTGATTCTGATGAATGTCAGAGGTTAGCAATTACTGTCCCTACCCCTTAAAGGACACACAGACTTCCTTATGCCCCCGTTCTCTCCTAAAGTACAGGAGAAACCCCGCTGACTTTGACACAGGTGCCATCTGTGCCACTATACTCCGGCCCTCTCTGAACCTCTTCATCTGTAAAATGTGAGTATCACTTGCTTAACAGGTTTGTGAAGATCAAATGAAGACAGTGCAAGTTAAAGCACTTTGTAAACTGTAAAATACAAAATGGTACTTCCGCTACTGCTACTGACTGTAATTAGGCCGGATGGGCCACACGAGATGGGCTTGATGGAAGCAGAGCCTGGGAAGCAGGGTGCTTATTTGGCCTGAATCAAAAGTAGTGGGGGCCTGAGGGTCCCCAAGAGTACAAGACACTTCTCTCTGGTACTTGCCTCTGTGCATTCCCTCAATTTATATCTGAGGTTCTGGGCAGGCGTAGGGCCCCTATTGTTCGCAGGCAAAAGCATCATTTCCTTTGCCCTGGCGATTCCCCATAACACTGCCAGTGGGGCAAGAATTAGGAATCACTTCTTTATGTTTGAGCTGCCTACATGGTAGCCACAAGAGGCAAGGGCCTCTCTTACCAGCTCCCCTTAGGGGAGCAGGAAAAAAATACCTAGCAACCAAATGTCCACTCAGCCTTGAGTGGAAGCAGAAAGGGTATTCCTGAATCCTACCCTCAACCCAACACTTTCCTGCACACTCGCTGGCCCATGCTCCCAGCCTTGAAAAAACACTTGCAGGTAACCTGGCAAGGCTTCAACTTCACAAGTGAGACAGTCATACGGTATTGTAAGAGCTAGGCCTAAAATATGGACAAATATGTGAACCAAGATGCTGCGGCTGTTTCTGGCCATAGGCATGTGGAATATGTTGCTTAGATAACCAAAGGGTGGTTTTATCCACACAGTTCATTTATCGGTTGACGAAGACCACGGGAGAGAATATTTGACCCCGAACACTCCGCACCTATGATAACTGCAGTGAGAACAGCAGGACAGGGTGGTCAGGAGCAGGCTCTCCAGAGCCCATCTGCCTTAAGATGAGTCCTGGCACTGCCATTTCCCAACTGTAAGCTCAGACAAGTTACTCTACCACTTTCTGCCATGGTTTCCTCATCCATAAAGTGAGGAAGAGAACTTAACCTACCCACATCATAGAACTTCGAGGATGAAATGAGTATGTAAAGTCAGTTATGACAAACAAAACTGGGAATTATAGTTGCACCTGGGTTCCTTACGGGACACAAGATGGTTTTAAGGTTTTGGTAGCATTAGTATCAGGAAATTCATCGCTGAAAACCTGAAACTTACGCTCTTTCCTCCTCCCTTCTTCCCTCTTTCTCCCCCTCCCTTCCTCCCTCAGTCAGAGGTTCAGACGTTACAGTATTTTCAAACAATAGCATGCCGGTCAGAGGACTGACACTCTGGGAAATCTGACAAGTTGGAGTCTCAAAATTAAAATTTTGGATTAAAAAATGTTTGAGGCTCAGGGGCGCCTGGGTGGCTCAGTGGGTTAAAGCCTCTGCCTTCGGCTCAGGTCATGATCCTGGGGTCCTGGGATCGAGCCCCACATCAGGCTCTCTGCTCAGCCGGGAGAGCCTGCTTCCTCCTCTCTCTCTGTCTCTGCCTACTTGTGATCTCTGTCTGTCAAATAAATAAATAAAAATCTTTAAAAAAAATAAAATAATAAAAAATGTTTGAGGCTCAGTAAGGGATAGCCCTGTACTCTGTGTTTATTCACACAGAGCCTTTTTTTTTTTTTTAATCTTGACGGAAAATTTTATTAGGCTAGAATTTCAGAGCTGGAAGGGAACTTTGAGATCAACAGTTCTTTTTCCTTCATTTACCAGATGGGAAAACTGGGGTCAAGAAGATTAAGGTTGGGGACGCCTGGGTGGCTCAGTTGGTTAAGCGGCTGCCTTCGGCTCAGGTCATGATCCCAGCGTCCTGGGATCGAGTCCCACATCGGGCTCCTTGCTCGGCAGGGAGCCTGCTTCTCCCTCTGCCTCTGCCTGCCTCTCTGTCTGCCTGTGCTCGCTCTCTCTCTCTCTCTCTGACAAATAAATAAAAATTAAAAAAATATTTAAAAAAAAAAAAAGATTAAGGTTGTTTCTACGGTTTACCTTATCATTTAAATTCAATACTTTAAGAAAGAATTGTTAAAATTCAATAAAAGCTGTTCTCTCTTAATTAACTCCACTGGCTTTGAGACTCATATCAAGTTTTTTCTCCAGGCTTTAGCAAGCCCCCCTTTGTCAGTTTGGGTACGGGCTACTTTGGGAATGCAAAGGCTGTCAAGTGTTTATTCTAAAATCTAACAATTCCCAGATGTCCACCTATATTCCAGGGTCTGGCTGAAGTCTGATGTATCAAAGAAAAGAGCAGTAACAAAACAGTGATTTGTAAGGAGACGGTGCCTTCCCTGGGTTTCCCTCACACGGTCCGCACATTGGCAAACACAGCACTTTCTAATCCACCTTTCTAGACTTATTCCCCAACCCTCCTTTCCCTGATCCTTACCCTCCTCTTTGTGGATCCCCCACCCACAGCTCCCTCCCCTGCTGGCTGTTTAAGCCAGAACCAGAGCCCAGGGAGGCACCGGAGTCCTTCCTCTCTCTCACTCACCACCCAACCAATCACTGGCACCTGCAGATTCTACCTTCTCAAATTCATCCACTTCTCTCTGGCCTGCTCTTAGTCAAGCCACTATCCTCCTTGAGCCAGCCTATCATCTGCAACCTGTCCTCTGCCCTGTGGCCATCATTCTGAAGCAGGGATCTAGCTGATCATGTCATCCTGCGCAGAACTCCATGGTTCTCCCTACAGCTCTCAACATGAACTCTCCATGTACTTGGAGACCAAGTACTTGCATGACCAAGTACTTGACCAAGCCTTGCATGACCTAGCCCATCTGTGCCTCAGCCTCCCTGCCTGTCCCTCCCAGCCATGCTGAGCTGCTCTCAGGTCACAGATGGTTTCTCTTCCTCTCTCTTATCTTTGGGCCTTTGCATGTGAAGTTTCTGTGGCCTGGAACACAGGCTTTCTTTCTATTTGCAGCTCTTTCTAGTCACACCTTAGATGTACCTCTTCCCCTAGAAAGCCTCTAGTGAAGCCTCCTATGGCCAGCCAGCTCCCTTCTATGGCTTCTTTTGGGTATATTCTCCACCTTCCTCTGAGCTGGGCGCCTGTGTCCCCTAGCTAGGTCAGACACCTTTAAGAACAGGGACAGAGTTTTTTCCTAAAATTCCTGTATGCTCTGCCTCCTTGTTCTCTCACTACCTCCCCCACCAGCTCCTGGCAACCACTGATAACTACTGCCTCCGCAGTTATTCCCTTCCTGGACTGTCGTATAGTTGGAATCATAGTATGTGGCCTCTGCACGCTGGCGTCTTTCACTTAGTAATATGCACTGAAGTTTCTTCCATGTCTTTTCGTGGCTTGATAGCTTATTTCTTTTTAGCACTGAGTAATATTCCATTGTCTGATGTATCATAGCTTATTCACCTACTGAAGGCCATCTTGGTGCTTCCAAGTTGTGGCAATTATGAATAAAGTTGCTATAAACATCTGTGTACAGGTTTTTGTGTGGACACAAGTTTTCAATTCATTTGGGTAAAAAGCAAGGAGCAAGATTGCTGGATGGATGGTAAGGACATGTCTGGCTTTGTAAGAAACTGCTGCACTGTCTTCCAAAGTGGCTGTAGCATTTTGTATTCCCACCAGCAATGAAGGAGGATTTCTGTTGCTCCATATCCTTTCCAGCATTTGTTGTTGTCAGTGTTTTGGATTTGGGCCATCTTAATAGGTCTGTAGTGGAATCTCATTATTGCTTTAATTTGCAAATCCCCCAATGACAGATGATATGGAGCATCTTTTCATGTGCTGTTTTGCCATCTGTGTATGTTCTCTGCTGAGGTGGGGGTGCAGATGGGGACTCAGCTCAGAGTCTCAGTAACTCTACTGGCACAGAGTTGGTGCTCAACAAACACCAGCTTAGGAATTATGTTAAAAAAAACAACAACCCAAAAAACAAAAAAACCCAACCCAACCCAATGCAACCCAACCAAAAGGAATAACAGCTGTTCCAAAACACACCTCCCTGCTCCCATGCCTTTTTTCTGGCAGTTTCCCACTCTGAGATCTCGCTGCATATGCCATGTACTCTCAGGACGGTTTGGGTTTCCCACAGACAGCAGTGCTCTGTGCTGGCTTCAAGCTCCCACAACGTTCTTCTGTTTAATCCCTGTTATCATGCGCACTGTGGAAGACAGTTTTCTAGCTTATCTGTCATTAAGCTGTAAGTTGAGAGGAAGGATTAACCTTCCACACTTAAAAAATATTTTTGAAATTTACAAATAGCAAAAAACGGAGACTTTGGGGTGAACAATTCTGTGAGTTTTATACACACCTATGTCTGTGTCATCACCAACACAATCTCACTCACTTCTGATTCTCTTCCTGCCCATGAGACAGCATCTTGGTCTTGTAACTATACATTTAAGACATGTTGAACAGAATTACACTATTTCTCAAGACATAAGCACTCTGAAAGGTGGCAAGTTTTACCAGGTGCCTTTTCTTAAATTAAGATTAAAACCCAATTTATATCAAATCCCCCCAGGAATGAAGAAATTTTGAAACCTTGATCAGATACCCCTGGCTGTTTCTTGTATTTGGAACATTCTTCACTCTCCTCACCATTCTACCCATACATGCCAGCATCCAGATCAAACACTTTCATGGACCCTTCCCCTTTTCTGAATTCTCTAGATGGATGCACTTCTTCCAAAACTGCCAAATATATGCACATTGATTAGTCACAATGCCTGTCCTGTCTCTGCTACAGGACGGTGGCTCCACACAGGGACCAAGGCTTTTATGCCTCATTCTTCTATGGCTAGTCATGTGCTATGCCAGGGACTTGATGAACTCACACCTGGCCAATGACTCTTAAAAGCAGAGCAGGTCTAAATGCTCTACTGAATCCACTGTCAACCACAGAAACAGAAATGCAGTGAGCACTGTCTGAGCCTTAGTCATGTTGACAGCTAGTGGCTTACACAAGAGTCATCACTGTGTTGGCTAATGTATAGTCAGTGCACTTGGGCGGTACCGTGTGGGTGACAAGAGTGGGTGGCATTTCCTGGAACAGGCAGACACATCTCAAGTCTCCCTCTCCCAGGGGAAAAACCACTGAGTTCCTTCTGCTCTGGAAATAAGGCCTGAGCACAGGAAATGGCTTGTTGATCTGAAAATGGAAGGTAAAATGGATAGCCCAAACAAAACACTATAAATGCCCGTCTTTGAAGTTAATTGTGTTTCTCTTACCAATTCTGAAGTGGGAAGGGGAATGTTCTGCTTAATAGATGAGAATATGGGCCTTAATGTCAGCATGGCCAGACTCAAATTTTGACTACCACTTCCTCTAAGTATGTGATTTGAACAAATAACTTCATCTTTTTAAGCCTTACTTTCCTTTCTGTAAAATGGGCATACTAATACTTTAAAGGAGTAGTTGTCAGGATTAAATGAGGCAGTTCCCATGAAGCATTAAACAAAGTATCTGGGACACAACAGATGCCTATAAAACAGTATCTACTATTTTTATTTTTGCTGCTGTTATGCTGTCTACCTTTCATCAAGCATTTCAAGTATAATGCCTTATTTTACTTGATCTTCACTATTAATTAATCCCAGGCAAAGGCAGAACGAAAGCTCAGAGCATGAATGGACATCATTGGTGACCTGGTTTTGTGGTCCCTTTGGCCAGACTGCAGCACCGGGCTCTAGGGCCCTTGACCCTGTGGTGGAACTCAGAGATTGAAACAATCTCTTTTACTTCCAGTACTTGGCCCAAGAAGTGAGAAAGTGCTCCAGCCCTCAGAGCTGGCTGGTGGGTGGAAGGGTGGGGGCAGGGCTCCAAGAGACAAGCCAGTTGTAAAGTTAAGGAGACACTCAAGGCCATTGGGTAGGTGAAGCCACAGATGCTGGTAAATCATCCAGGGGGGCTAAGGCTACACATGGCATGCTGCCAACCAGTTTAACTTAGGCTTGAAGCTATCAATTCTACCCCCAAGCCTGGAAATTTGACTGCCAAGAACAGCATGGTCAAAAACACAGGATGAAAAAGAGCAGGATCAATTTTTGCTTCATGTTGAGAATGTGCTGTTTTCGGCATGAAAACCTGGGGAAAGGATGCAAAGGAAGGGCAGTGCCCCAAGGCAAGCCTCTCCTGCCTGACTGCACATGGCACACGTACTGTGTATGTGTGGCAGGGGTACCCCACCAGAAGGAAAGAGAGCTCTGGAGACCTGGGGCCAAGACAACCCTGGGGAAGGCCTGAGCAGACGATCTAGTGTATCACCTGGGGCAGAGGTGTTAATCACACATGGGGTTGAAGTTACCTCAAATGAGGCAGTTCAGTTCGTCAGCAGTAACTCAGGATTTTTTTTCCCCCAACTTGGGGAAGGGGCAAGTCTACAAAGACAAACAAAAGGTAATATTGTAAAATATATATTCAGGTATGAATGTAGGGAATTGTTCTGCCTGAGAGCCGGTGGGTATCTATTTCAGACAAGGTGGCTAGTCCCAGGGATCCTGTGGCCTGATGGGCGGGGTGGGTGCCATTCTCCTGCCGGATGAAAGAAAGATAATACTGAAAGGGGGTGAAGATATAGGATTTCAGGCAACTCTGTGACAGGCATGCATCTTCCTTCTGATTTCTGCAGACACCAGCTGGCGGGGGGAGGTGGAAAGACAGGCCCACAGAAGAGAGGATCTCCCCAGTGGAAGAGGAAAACAGGGGAAGCCAGAGGGAGAGTCATTCTGGATTCAAAGAAAATCAACTTAGAAAGCTTCCCTTATAAAAATAGCCATTGGCAAAGCCTAGCCTATTTATAACACCTGACCAAGATCACTATCAGATTCTGGGCTGAATCACAAGACCCTGTAAATAATCCTCACAAGTATGGGGCACTGGCTTCCTGATTTATGGGAAGATATTTGAAACACCACCGGAGCAACTGAGTCAGGGAAAATTTGAGTGCTGGCACCAAATGGTACACTTGCAAGTGGATCTCACTTTGCAGAAATAGATAGGTTCCTGAAAAGTTGGCTCTAAAATTAATTCAATTAATAGAGTCATATTTTCCTAGTGAATCACATTTTTAAACTAGAGATGGACGAGGGGAAGGGAGACCAAAAAAAAATAAGACGATGATGACCCTAAGACTAAATAAAAACCACCCTTCATTCAGCAAACTTTAAAATCACACTTATTTAAAAGGCCATTATAAATACATAAAATAGAAGCGATCAGTCAGCAAATATATGCCTAGCGCCCATGATGTACAGGGAATTGCACCAGGCTTTGTGGGGGCTCCCCTTGGGAGCTCACAATCTCGGACTTTAAAGAAAATAACATTGAGCATTCATGTTCCATCAGAAAACACGCCCTGGGATGGAGATGAGAGGTGTGCATGAGAGGCTGCCTGGCCCTTGAAGTGCCATCTGGGCTCGGACCAGCTCTGTTTCCCTCCTGCCAGAGCCAACAGGGTTTGCCCGTAAGTAGGCCTTTTCAGACTCTTCTTTTATAAGCTAAAAGCTGTCGGCCATGTGGTGCTGTGTCAAAACTGCTATTTATCCAACTAACTTAAAAAAAAAAAAACAGAAAAAGAAAAATGAAAAACCCTCATGATCTGGGTACCTTAATAAAATGAGAAGAGTTAAGGTATTTAAAGCTCTCTGAAAAGTTAAAAGCTGTATGTACAACCGGAGGAGTTGTTATTTTAAACTTTAAAGGGCATTTGCTGAAGGGATTTGTTTGTTTGGAAAAAGTCTGCCTCCTTCTACTTTTTATGCTCTCTTGCACATAGACTATTACTGGTCACTGGTGACAGGACCAGATATCTAATTTGTTATTGGTTCTGTCAGTACAGATGGTGACGTACTGAGCCTACTTTGAGTAAGGGACAAACACACCCTGACAGGGATGAGCCTGTGGTCTCTGAGCTAATAACAATGTTGCCGGTGATTACAGGCATATGCACAGAGTTGGGGCAGAGTAGTTCAAAATATGCTATATCCCTTAGACACGAGACACCTCAGGAACCGGTAACACGGGGAGCCTGTCCACAGCTAGTAAGAGTGAAACTCTTCCTGGCATTTCTGAATCAGATCTGAAAATGCACAAAATGTCAGAGAATAAACAACCATTTTTGAATAATAGGAACACATTTTTTTTTTTGTTTCAGTTCCACAGTGATGAACGAAGCTGTAGCAGAGACTGCTATTTATCCTAATATTACCTCTTCTCTTCTTCCTTTCACTGGCAGAACTGCTTTCAGCTTTTTAATAGCAACGTAAGGGGTTGCCCTGAAGACTACATTTCCCAGCCTGCCTTACACTACAGGTGGTTATGTGACTGCCTGTTGACCAATGGGATGGAAGACACTTCCAGCTCATATCCTTTATAAGAGATATCACTCACCCTTGCCCTTTCCACATTCTAGAGGGTGGACTTGGCATTGCCAAGCCGGCTTTGACATTCTCCAGCAAGGGTTCTTAACCCTGAAGTCCACAGATACTCCCCCCACCCCACCACAAGGGGTCCATAAATAGGAATGCTGGTCTTGTAAACTTGGATGGGAAGAAAACTATGCAACTTTCTTTTCATTAACGTCTATCTGAAATTTAGCATTTCCTTCAGTTATCACGTAGGAAACAAACCATAAATGGTATCTGCCGTATCCATGACTGTCACCAACTGAAATTATAGGTATTTTCATATCACATTTGTTATGGATTATCTTGAAAAAATCACATACACTTAGCAATACTTTGAAATTATAGTGGCCATTAGATTTGCCACTAGATCATTACTTGGTGTATTAATGAAGCACGTTATTATATCATGAGTTCATTTTATTTTTTTTATACTTTGACAATTATATTTCAACATTAATTAACTTCCATTATAATCCTACGTATTTTATATTAGACATTTAAAAATATTACTCTGTGAAGTAGTCTGTAGGCTTTGTCATAGTGCCAAAGGGATCGATGGCACCGAAAATACCTTATGAAGCCTTACCTAGGGGATGGCAGAGCAATAATATTTATGAAACTCAGGTCTGTGGATGACTTTGTAGAGAAGAACTACCCTTGAAGTTCTGGATCACTCCTTTAGGTCGGGGCTGCCCAACAAAACTTTCTGGGATGATGAGAATGTTCTATATGTGCTGTTCAATACAACAGCTTCCAGTCAAGTGGCTCCTAAGTGCTTGAAATGTGGCCAGTGCAAATGAGGAACTGAATTTTAAATTTTATTTAACTGTACTTGATTTAAATGGAGATAGCTACAAGTACATAGTGGCTACCATATTGGATAGCACAGCTCTAGATTGTTATATAAGAGGGAAACAGATTTCCGTCTTGTTTGAACTGCCATATTTTTGGGTCTCCCCTGTTATAGTACTTTAACCTGTACCTTAACTAATACACAACCCTACCTAGAGTCAATAATAATAATAATAATAATAATAATATACCAGTTATAGAAGGTACATTTGTACAAACTCAACACATAAAGATACTTGCAAATTGAAACCAAGAATTGTAATAGGAATTTTCTAGTTACAAGTCATTCCCATATACATTACTTTGTCTGATATCTATTATCACCCTGTGATTATTATTGCCCCTATCTTATTCTCAAAGAGGTTAGGTGACTTTGCTGAAGTCACACAGACAGTATAGCCAGGAGTCAATTCTGTATCTTACCACCACCACACCATGTACTTTCCAGCATTTTGACGCTCTGGACGGCAGTTCCACCCCCTGATTTCTGGGGAGGAGAGAGGAGGCAGTGGAGGTTCAATCGGTCACCAATGGCCAAATATGTAATCACTTATGCCTGTGCAATGAAGGCTCTATAAAAACTCAAAAGGATGAGGTTCAGAGGACTTCCAGGTTGGTGAACTAGAACACTCCCATGTACTACTATGCTGAGCCCCAAACTCCACAAGGACAGAACTCCTTTGTTTGAGTCCTCACCCCATTATCTCTTCATCTGGCTACTGATTCATATCCTTTAATAGCCTTTATAATAACTCAGTAATCTACTTAGATGATATCCAGAGTTCTGTGAGCCACTAGTAAATTAACTGAACCCAAGGAGAGGGTCACGGGAACCTCTGATTTCTAGCCCATTGAATAATCACATGGACTTGTAACTGGCACTGAAAGTGGAAGGCAGTCTTGTAGAACTGATGCAGGCTGATAACATCTCTGGGTAGACGTGTCAGAATTGAGTTGAACTGTAGGACACCTAGCTGGTATCAGAAAATTGCGTGGTGTGAGACTCCTCCCCCAATAGGAATTGGGTACTAAATCTTTAATGTCTACAGTGTTACTTCTTGACTTCATGATTTTCCCCCCTCAGGTTGAAGCACTGTGTATCCATTTCCCATTTTGGTAAATGAGAATTCAGCTACCTTCCACTAAGTGCCCCCTCATCCCTACAATCACAAACTCTTATCTTCTCCTCCTTTCATCTTGTCAACATAATTATAATTCCATTTAGATCAGTATCTAATTGCTGTATCAATGTGCACTGTGTAATATGCTAGGATTACTTTTCATTTCTTCTATGAGGTTGTTTTCCCTGGAGTTAACAACTGTCTTTTTTGTTTTACTTTGTTCTTAAGTACCTATCCATAATTTAATCCCCAACTTTCTGCCAATTGTCTAAATCTCCTAAATAAATGCTCAGATACATTAGGTATTTAAACAATTTCATTTCCTTAACAAAATCTGTGCTGGAGCCTTCTGCCCTGATCCAGTATGTTGTAGTTGCCCTTACTGCTTCAGGTCATCCCGAAATCTCCCTTCACCATTATTCTGAGGATTCCTCAGTCTCCCTCCTATGTGCCATCCACCTTTTCCCATTTACCATGTCTTCTTCTTTCTTGGTTTATTTTTGTGTTTTTAGAGTTCATCCTTCAGTGGTTTCCTTAAAAAGGGTGAATAAAAGGTAAATTTTGGAGAGCTTGTGTATCTGAAAATAGCTTTATTCTAGCTTCATACTCAAGTAAGAGTATGGCTGGATATAGAATTGTAGATTAGAAATAATTTTCCTTCATGGTTTGAAAGCATTGTTTCATTGGCTTCTGGTTTCTAGTATACTTACTGAGAAGTGGAAAACCATTCTGATTTTTGACTCTTTGTGTGTGACCCCATTTTTTCCTCTAAGTGGTAGTTATTTTTTGACCCCACTGTTCTGAAATTTCATCATGTTGGGCCTTGGTGTTGGTCTACTGTCATTCACTGTTCTGACTCTTCTACTACAATCTCGAGTCTTTCAATTTGGGGAAAGTTTTTTTAATTCCTTCTTTATTTTTTCCAGTGTTTTTTTTTTTTTTTTTTTTTTTTTTTTTTTTTTTTCTTTTTTTTTTCTCCTCTCTCTCTCTTTGCAACTTCTGTCATCTGGATGTTGGCTCTCCTACCTCAATCCATAATTTGCTTATCCTTTATACCCTATTTTTCATTTCCTTGTCCTTTTAATTCCTGGAAGATGTTCTGAATTTCATAGTCTACTCCTTCTGTTGAATTTTAAACTTACTGCATTTTTAATTTCTGAGAGTTCTTTTTCATTATCTGAATATCCCTTTTCATGGCCCTTTGTTCTTGTTTCATGATTATAATCTTTTGTCTCAATGAGAACATAAATAATAGAGGAATATTTTGGAGTATCTAAAATTTTCATCTCTTGACATAGTCTGTTTCCTTCAAATTTAGTTTAGTCTCTGCCTTTAAGTTAGATGCCTAGAAATACTTGGTTTCTGCTCCTATTTAAGGAATTACTCAAAAGTTGTTTGAGGTCTACTGTGGACTTCACTGCAGGATCATCTGGCTGAGCTATCATGTCACAGAGCTCCTGGTATTTTCTCTTTAGGGTTGGGCAGACTCCCTGGAGATGGAGCATCCTCTACTGAAAGGTATTTAAGCTTGACGATCTGTGTTGTGGAAGCCCAGCGTGGGGAGGTCTGATATCTCTGTATTTGGTATGTAAACATTCATTCAATCCTATGTTTTCAGTGATATATATTCTACTTTGAACTCTGATATGTCCTGTCCAGAAACTCTGTATTATTCTCACCAGAAAGTAAACTTTGTTTCCTACCTGGAGCTGGGTAGGGAGTTGTCCTATTGTGCAAA
Source organism: Mellivora capensis (assembly GCA_004024625.1). NCBI lineage: Eukaryota > Metazoa > Chordata > Mammalia > Carnivora > Mustelidae > Mellivora > Mellivora capensis. The sequence goes on along the minus strand of PISX010000113.1, from coordinate 19,736 downwards.
AGCTAGCATGATTGTTTGGGGATCTAACTGCCTCGTAAGACATTCAACCAACCATCCTGTTTAAGTCTCATATTTACTTCCCATCTTCAGATGCATCTACTGTCCCCAATTCTCAAGTCTTCAAGTAGATCTGTGGAAACTCTTCTCTACTGGCTGGTTTAGAATTTAACTTTCCTTCTGACCAACTCTTTTAGTTAGTTTGAACTGCCGTATCAAAAGCACCACCGGCTGGGTAATTTAAGCAACAAACATTTATTTCTCATAGTTCATGCCAGCAGATTTGATGTCTGGTGACAGCCTGCTTCCAAGTACATAGATGACTATCTTTTCACTGTATCCTCACATGGTGGAAGGCCAAGGGAATTCTTTGAAGTTCCTTTCATAAGGCGACTAATCCCATTCATGAGCAGTCCACCACTATGACCTAGTCAACTCCCAAAGGCCCCAGACCTCCAAATACCATAATATTGGAGATTAGGTTATCAATTTTAGTGCGATGCAAACATTCAGTCAGTCTACCTCATTATCTTTCCAGACTCCAATCTTTTGTTGCTGCCATTGTTTACTCTCCTATTCTTATTAACTTTGAGGGTTAAAAATATCCCTTTACTCTCAGGGTGTCATAAGAAGGATAACAAATAAACATGCTTGATCTTTTTTTTTTTTTTTTCTTCAGTAACACATTCACATGGTTCAAGCTTCAGGAGGAAAAAAGATTCTATAATGTAGTCTCTCTCTCACCTCTAACGCCAAGTCACCCAAAAGCTTTCCTAGGAAGAAACCAATGTCGCCAATTTCTGGCATCCCTCAGCCTACCTTAATCACTCTAGATTTTACTCTATTATTATCAGGCTATTTGTATCATTTTAGACTTTGCTTTATTGCTATAGCTCCTATCATATTATATGAAGAACTTCTTGAGGAAACAAAAAAACTGAAGTAGCCTAGCTCTTTGGGGGAGGATTAAAACAATGATAAGAGTTATCTTTTTTTAATCCTTTCTATTTTATGTACACTCTCTCACCTTGTATGGCCCTGTTCACTGCTCAGGCACCAAGAAGTAACCACAAAAGCTTCTCCCCAGCTACTGTTAAACCAGCTATACAAGAAGGGATCTGAGAAACTGTTTTCATGTCAATGACTAATACAGTCTACTCTACCATTCTTGCCCTGAAGTGGCTGAATTTTCACAGGAGATAAAACTGGCCAAAGGAATTAAACTCTAGTTGCTGCCATTTTGGGAGTCACCCAGGACAACAGGTCACTTTTGCCAAGATGTGCTGTTACTGGGACTATGCTTACCAGGAAAATAGGGTCAAGCCAGAGCAGACTCTCAACACTAGATGATTTTCAAACTAGGCAAATGCCAAAGAAGCTATCTCTTAATATAGTGAGCACTTAAAGCTGAATAGGCCAAATGAAACATTCATACATTAATAAGGATGCTGCTTATAGTCATTTTCCAGCTAAATAATAATGTTGGGAAACAGTACTGAATAACAAAATTACCATGAAGTAAACTTAGAATAAAAATTATCCATAAATTGTGCTTTTTAAAAGGAGTGTCCTCAAAAATGTAACCAAACTAAGATAGCAAAATGTTAGCTTCCAGTTCTATGATAAAGTATATGGTATCAGACTCAATTTTTTGCCATAAACAATCAAAACTTGACAAAATATATAAGATAACAGTTATCAGGCTCAGAGAGCAGCCAACACAGAAACTCAAGCAGGGAGCAATTGTTTTGATAGAGGGATGAGGCAGAAATAAAAGTTTAATGCTGTGAAGGTGGCTGAGATTTGGGGAGCAGAGTGGTAGAGATGGTTCAATGTGAGGGAGGAAACCCAGAAATCTACATGGAAATTTCCCTTGGATCCCTGGATAACTTTTAGGCTACTGAGCAGTGGCTGAGACTCCTCAAGGTCTGGGAGAAAGCATGTGCTGTGAAGCTGAGAGTGAGTGGAAATGCCAGGTATTAAACAGTATTGAAAAGATGTGGGATTTGGGACAACAGCAGAGTGGAAGACATAGGTGAACACACCAAACATTTACTTATAACTCAGAAAAGTCACCCATAAGATTATCAATCATACTTAGCTAAGGGGATGCTAGATCTTCCCGAAATAAGGCCTTCTAGTCACTTAGCTGGCTGAACAAATTTAAACACTCTGTAGATTACTATTAGATAGTTCAGAGTAAATCTAGCATTTACAGTGTCTGGCATATAATAAATATTTACCCCTGAAAACTGTAAAATGCACCAATTATCAAGAGATAAAACAGTGATTAAAAACAGAGTTGATCCAGATATTTGACTTAGCAAAGACTCCAAAATAACTATGATTACTATATTCAAAAGAAAAGAGGTAGAAAACAAGATGAAAAAATACAATATTTGAACTTAGGAGCCACAAAAATAAAAAAAAATCCAGAAAATTTCCCAGAACTTCCAAAAACAGAAATCAGAGATTAAGAACTCACTGAATGGGGACGCCTGCGTGGCTCAGTTGGTTAAGCGGATGCCTTCGGCTCAGGTCATGATCCCAGCGTCCTGGGATCGAGTCCCACATCGGGCTCCTTGCTCGGCAGGGAGCCTGCTTCTCCCTCTGCCTCTGCCTGCGCTCAGCTCACTCTCTCTCCCTCTCTCTCTGACAAAAAAATTAAAAAAAAAAAAAAAAAAAGAACTCACTGGATGGGTTCAACAGTGGAGTAGATACACAGCAGACAGGATTAATGAGCCAGTAGATAGGTCAATATTATATATCCAAAATAAAGCACAAAGAGGAAAAAAGAAAAAGAAAAGTAGAAAGTAATGTAGAGTTGAGCCATAGTCAGATGATCTAACATGCATACCACTGGACTCACATTAGGGAGAAAAAGAGAATGGAAAAGAAGACAGTTTGGGTAAATATGCCAAATAATATTCAAAATCTGAGGAAACAGATTCAAGAAGCTCAGTGATTTTCAGGCAAGACAATAAACAGAACCAAACCCAGGTACCTCACAAACTGATAAAAAGCAAAGATAAAGAGAAAATCTTAAAAGTAGCCACAGGGGGTGGGAGAAGTGGGGTAGAACACATTATACTCCAGGAAGCAACACTAAGAATGAATGTTGATGGAGGTTAAAAACATGCTACTCAACAATGAATAATTCAACCAAGAAATAAAAGGGGAAATCAAAATTATGTATGGAGACACATGAAAATTCAAACACAATGGTTCAAAATCTCTGGGATGTAGCAAAAGTGGTTCTGAGAGGGATGCTTCTAACAATGCAGGCCTACCTCAAGAAACAAGAAAAATCTCAAACATTAACAACCTAACCTCACCCCTAAAAGAGCTAGAAAAAAAAGAAGAAACAAAACCCCAAACCCGTAGAAGGAAGGAAATAATAAAGATGAAAGTAGAAATAAGTGAAATAGAACTAAAAAAAAAAAAAACCCCGACAGAACAGATCAATGAAACCAGGAGCTGGTTCTTTGAAAAGATCAACAAAATTAGTAAACCCTTAGTCAGACTTATTAAAAAAAAAAAAAAAAAGAAAGAAAAAAGGGGGAACTCAAACAAAATCAGGAATGAAAGAGAAATAACAACCAATATCACAGAAATACAAAGGATTACAAAAGAATATTATGAAAACCTATATGACAACAAATGTGATAAATCACATCAATGAGAAAATATAAAAACCATACGATCATTTCAATAGATAAAAAGCATCTGACAAAGTACAACCATTCATGATAAAAAAAACCGTCAACAAAGTAGGTTTAGAGGTAATAAAACTTACATAATAAAGGCCACCTAGGAAAAACTCAAAGCTAATATCATTCTTAATAGGAAAAAACAGAACTTTACCCCTAAGGTCAGGAACAACACAAGGATGTCCACTCTCACCACTTTTATTTAACATACTCCTGGAAATCCTAACCATAGCTATCAGAAAAGAGAAATAAATAAAAGGCATCCAAATTGGTCAGGAAGAAGTAAAATTTTCACTATTTGCAGATGACATGATAACATATATAGAAATCCCTAAAGACTCCATCAAAAAAATTACTATAAATGATAAATGAATTTAGTGAGGTCACTGGATACAAAATTAATATACAGAAATCAACTGCATTTCTGTACACTAATGATGAAGTAGCAGAAGGAGAAATTAAAAACATCACCCCATTTACAACTGCACCAAATATAATAAAATACCTGGGAATAAACTTAACCAGGGAGGTGAAAGACCTGTACTCTGGAAATTATAAAACAATGGTGAAAGAAATTCAAGATGACATAAGGAAGTGGAAAGATATTCCATACACATGGACTGAAAGAACACATATTGTTAAAATGTTCATACTACCCAAAGGAATCTACAGATTTAATACAATCCCTACCAAAATACCAACAGCATTTTTCACAGAACTGGAGAAAATAAATCTAAAATTTGTATGGAACCACAAACGACCCCAAATAGCCAAACCAATCTTAAAAAAGGAAAAAAAGAACAAAACTGGAGGTATTACAATTTCAGATTTCAAGAAATACTACAAAGCTGTGGTAATCAAAAAGTATGTTACTGGCATAAAAGTCAACACATAGGTCAATGAAAAAGAATGGAGAGTCCAGAAATAAACCCACATTTACATGGTCAATTAATCTCTGACAAAGGAGGCAAGAATATGCAATGGGAAAATGACAGTCTCTTCAACAAATGGTGTTGGGAAAACTGGACACCTACATGCAAAAGAATGAAACTGGACCACTTTCTTACACTATACACAAAAATTAACTAAAAAATGGATTAAGGACCTAAATGTGAGAACCGAAACCATAAAAATCCTAGAAGAGAGCACAGACAATAAGCTCTCTAACATGGGACATAGCAACATTTTTCTAAACACGTCTCTTGAGGCAAGGGAAATAAAAGCAAAAATAATCAGGAATACACCAAAATGAAAAGTTTTTGCACAGTGAAGGAAACAATCAATAAAACTAAAGGGAAAGCTACTGAATGGAAGAAGATATCTGCAAATGACACATTTGATAAAGGGTAATATTCAAAATATATAAAGAATTTATATAACCTAACAACAAAAAAATAAGTAATCCAATTAAAAATGGGCAGAAGACATGAACAGACTTTTCTACAAAGAAGATATTCAGGTGGCCAACAGATACATGAAAAGGTGTTCAACATCACTCATCATCAGGGAAATGCAAATCAAAACCACAATAAGATATCACCTTATACCTGTCAGAATGGCTAAAATAAAAAACACAAGAAACAACAAATGTTGGCAAGGATGTGGAGAAAAAGGAACCCTCTTGCACTTTTGGTGGGAATGTGAACTGGTACAGCTACTATGGATAACAGTTTGGAGGTTCCTCAAAAATTAAAAATATTATTACCATATTATCCAGTAATTCCATAAATAAATAAATAAATAAAGAGTATAAAAACACTAATTTGAAGGGACAAATGCACCCCTATGTTTATAGCAGCATTATTTACAATAGCCAAACTATGGAAGCAGCCTAAGTGTTCATTGATAAATGCATGGATAAAGATGTGGCCCCAAGTACGCACACATGCACACACGCACACACGTGTGCGCACATGCACACAAAGGCACACAGGAATATTACTCAGCCTTAAAAAAGAATGAAATCTTGCCATTTGAGACAATGTGGATGGACCTAGATGGTATAAGGCTAAGTGAAGTAAGTCAGAGAAAGACAAATACCATATGATTTTACACATGTGTGAAATTTAAAAAACCAAACAAAGAGAAAAAGAGACAAAGAAACAGACTCTATAGAAAACTGATGGTCACCAGAGGGGAGGTTGGTAGGGGCATGTATGAAATAGGTGAAGGGGATTAAGAAAACACTTGTCGTGATCAGCACTGAGTCATGTACAGTTGTATGGAACTGCTGAATCACTCAATTGTATGCCTGAAACTAATATAACACTGTATGTTAACTATACTGGATTTTTTTTATTTTTTTATTTTTTATAAACATATAAAGTATTTTTATCCCCAGGGCTACATGTCTGTGAATCGCCAGGTTTACGTGGGTTAATGGACATTGGGGAGGGTATGTGCTATGGTTAGTGCTGTGAAGTGTGTAAAACTATACTGGAATTTTTTTTTAAAAGTGAAAAAAAAGAGGAATTTTGATTTAAGAAAAATTACACAAAGTAAAAGATTTTAAAAGTTCTGAAGAATAAAAAGTCAACTATAAATTCTATACCCAAGGAGGATGCCCTTTAGAAAGAAGTGTGCAGTAAAGATACTCTCAGAAAAATAAAATGAATGAGTGTTCACTTCTTGTTGAGAATTCCTCTATGGGTAATACCAAAGGGTATGATGACTATAAGACAGGATGTTCTTCAGGCTCAAGGGCAGATGCTCTGATATGGAAGTATACAATTTTAAGAAGGAATCAGTAGCTTCAAAATGTAAACATATGTATAAATATAGAGACTATGACCATTAAAGACAATAGGGATAATAATGCCTTGTTGGGCTTATCACTTAGTAGAAATAAAATATATGGAAAGTGTAACAGAAACGTTGGCAAGGGGGAAACGGAATATACTTTAAGTTTCCTGCTTGCTTTGGCAATGGTGAGGTAAACTGTAATAGATTAATTTGGGAATTTCTATAATAACCGCTAAACAGCTCGAGCTCCACATTGGGGGTAGAGTTGACTTAAAAAAAAAGAATAAAAAATGAAAGATGCTTAAAAATAAATAAAGTCAGAGAAAAGGGAATGGAGGGGAAAAACAGCAGATAAATACAAAACAAATGACAAGAGAATTAAATCTAAGTCAGTAATTATATGTAAGTGGCATATACAATCTAATTAAAAGACAAAAGCTATCATATTGGAATTTTAAGAACAGAGATGCAACTAAAAAAACCCAGCAATTCGCTTTTCAACAGGTTGAAAATAAATGATTAATACCATGGCAAATAACAAAAAGAAAGTTTTGGGTATGGCAATATGAGCTAAATAGATATTAAAGTAAGAAGTATCATGAGAAATAACTAGAGACATTTCACAATGATAAAAGGGTCAATGCAAAAGAAAGATAAATGTCCTAAACATTAATGGATCAAATAACTTAGCTTTAAAAGAAATAAAACAAAGTTGAGGATAAAAAGAAGGAACAAACAAATCTGTAGTTATTACTAGAGATTTTAACACACCTCTCTTACTAACAGACGAAGCAGACAAAACATCAGTAAGGATACAGAAGATTTGAACATGACTAACCAACCCAATTTCACTGACATACATATGCAACAGCTGCAGAATAGAGATTCTTTACAAGTGCACACGGCACATTTACCAAAAGAGATTATATTCTTAGCCATCAAGTAGATCTCAACAAATTTCAAAGGATTAAAATCACGTTTTCTGACCACTTTGGAAATGAGATGAAATGCAAGAACAGAACGATGAGAAAAATCTCCAAACGACTGGAAATTAAGCAACACCTGTCTAAGTAACCCATAGGTCCAAGAAGTCACAACAGAAACTAGAATTGATCTCTAAAAGCTAACAGGGCCTGTCCAGGGCCAGGGCAGTCAGGCATGAAAAAGAGACTGGAGGATGTTAGCTCTGGAAGGGATTCTGGGGCAGTAGACAAATCCTGTTTTACGCTGGAAGGGACTGCAGTCTTAGAAAGGTCGAGTGGCATGCACAAAGTCTCACAGATAGTCAAGAGGCAGGGCAGGGACACTAAATGTTGGCTCCCTGATTCCAAATGCAGACTTGCCCCCTTTCCTGACTTGAGCATGTGCAGAAATCAACACACGAGAGTTAAGACATGTGGCATGACTCTAATGGATACTCATTTCTTTCATATGCCTCAAACTCTTGTCCTTAATTAGATGTTTATGCAATTACTTTCACATAATACTCCATTTTGGTGTCTCTTGTTTTCATAGCCCTAAGTATTGACACAAATACTGCTGCTTTTTACCTCTGGTCTGACCTCAGTTTGACAAAATGATTAGAAATAAATAAAGTAAATAAAATAACAAAAGCTGCCCTCTGTCCACCAATCTGCATTTTGCTTATTCCTGACCAAGTAGCTGCCTTCAAATTTATTCTTTCCTTCCTTTTTCCTATCGCTACTGCCTCCTCCTGTCTCCAGCTGTCGCTTTCCAATTCGTGTCTTTCTTGGCTGCCAAAGGCATTTTTCTAACAGTCCCTACAGAGTCTCTTCTCTGCTTAACACAATTCTATGTGTTCCCCAATTCATCAGGGTGAAGTCCATTCAATATGCTTCCTTACCCGGCCTCAACCCACCTACCTTCCTACCTTTCAAGCCTCATCTCTCTGCATCATTGTTGTCATTGTTCATCTTCTGTGTTAGCCCTTTTAGGTAAAGCTAAAATGGCTTCTCTTCCATGAAGTCTTCCCTGCCCTCATACTGGAATCATTCCCTCTTTGGCACTCTCTGCCCTTCCCCTGTACATATTGAGCAGCCTTTACCACATTTCTGGCGTTAAAATGATAAATGCATGTGCCTGAAGCCTCTAGCACCAGAATACAATCTTACTGAAGGCAGGGCTGTAACCCCTCTATCTAGCTTGATACTAGAGTAAGTGATTGCTCCCAGATCTGGGGTTACAGAGGATAAGCCTTTTCTAACACAGAAGAAATACAAACATCGGCTGAGTTGCCATAAATACAGGTGCCTAGAAGGGATCAGATGGGTGGAAGTGAAATGGTAACACTGGCACGTGCTGATGGTACCACAGCGGTGTCTGCTGTTCGTGGTGGTTACTCTGCTGAAAAGGGTCTTTACTCTTTCCTCTTACAGGGTCTGCCCACTTTCTAGAGGGCCATGACCAGAGTCTAGTGAGATGGGTCAGAGGGGCATAGCCTGCCGGAGTACAGCAGCGTAGTCAATCAGTGGACGGCTTCAGTCATTAGGAGCGTCTCCAAGAGGAGCTTTTCTCGCCCACAAAGATATTTCAACTTCAGTAGGTCTGAGGTAAAGACCTGAGTTTACTTTAAAGGAATTAAAAAAAAAAATTCCACTCTCCAAATTAAAAACCCTGAGGTAAACCAAAGTGCTGTCTCCCAGATAAACACCCGATCCTATAAATCATGAATTTCTGAAACAGAGAGACAGAACCGTTTGTTTAGTCTGTGGATCAGTGAAGGATACAGCAATAGTGAGAAAAGGCGGGTACTATGTGCACAAGGAACAAGTGCAAGGATGTTTGTTGGGGCATTATTTGTATCAAAGCGTGGAAACAAATGTTTTTCAACAGAAGAATGCATAGGTCTTCAAGTATGTCGTCAATAAAACTTCTGCTCTGGTGGACACGGCTGAATTGGGGCTGCACCTAGTGGCATGGATGAATCTCAACAATATACTCTTGAGGGGAAAAAAATAGTTGTGTAAGGAAACATACAACGTGACCCCATCTACATAAAATTTTATGGAAAATAAAGTGATATCTTATCTAGGGAGACATCACACATGCAGTCAGGGTAATAAAGGCACACAGAGCGATGATAGGGAGCATATTCCGGGCAGGGCTTATCCCTGGGGGAAGGGGTGAGGGAAGGCCTGTGATCAGGGAAGTGGGGGTGGGGCCTCAACCAAATATCCCACATTTTTTTTTAATTAAAAAAATTTTTTAAAAATTATTATGTTTTCGAAAAGATTTTATGTATTCACTTTAGAGGTGGATGGAGACAGAGTGTGAGAGAGTGAAAGCAAGCATGAGCAGGGGGGGAGGAGCAGAGGGACAGGGACAAGCAGACTCTGTGCTGGGCAGAGAGCTCCACACAGGGCTTGATGATCTGAGCCGAGACCAAGAGTCGGACACTTGGCTGATGGGGCCACCCAGGCACCCCATCCCAGTCACTCTTTGGTTGAGAGTGGTATGCATGCTTTCATTACATTCACTAAGTCTTTCTGCATGCCTGAGGTATTTCATAATAAGGTTAATAGTGAAAAAAAAGTTCTCAAGCATTCTATGCAAAATCTCTAGGGTTAGGTATTTTAATGCTCTGAGGGCAGAAATAGAATCCACCCCGAGTTTATCAGTCTCTTTTAAGTCAGAGGTGAACTGGGTTCCCTGCCAGGCCTTGCACAGGCAAAATACTGTTTTTAGTGAACCTTGCCTCCCTACTCCTCCCCATCTCCCTTCCCGGCTCCTGAGCTTTAAGCCATACTGTACCCTTTTCTTCTGAGCACGAGCGAGCGAGCAGATCAGCTGTAACACCATCTGCCCAGTGAAATGAGCCTGATACCCGCCACAGAGTCCCGAGTCCCTGTGGGCCTCTCAGGTGGCTGTGGTGTCATGGAAAGAATCCTGCAGAGATGGCTCAGGGGTGTATGGTTACTAGCTGTGCCACTTGTCCACATCTGCAGAACTTTCCTGGCCTTGGCGGCTTCATTTGTAAAGTGGATGGTTTGGATCACTCGGGTACATCCCTTCCAGCTCTGAAATCTTCGGCACCACAAGCTGCATCCAAAAGACTTTCAGTTCTGTCTCACCAAGGAGGAAAGCTTGCTACCATTTGCCTCTTGCCCTGAACTCTGACACTGGGAAGTTTCACTGGTCAGGGTGAGCAAGTTATTTATTAAGAGTGTTCCACAGAAATGCTCTCCCACTTGCCTGAGTCACAATGAAAACAGGAAGCCCACACCTTTTTCTTCTGAGGACCATCCCATGTACCTACCACCTTCCACCAGCTGTAAAAACGTCTTCATGAAACCCCCACAGAGCCAAAGCCAAAGGGTGCTATGTGCGGGAGGGGGTGGGATATTGGGGCAGGAGGCATGCAGGCTGCTTGCCCACAGGAAACCCGCAGCGAAGTTTGGACAGTCCAAGGAGGAATCCATCCAAGAAGTCGGCCCAGAGATAAGGTACTTCCTAAGCAGTCTCTGCTTCCCGGGGCATAAATTACTTCATTTGTCCAATAGTAAAACTAAGCATAGGAGATGGAGCTTAAAATTAAATAAAAATTATAATAGCCTCCCACCAATTAGGATAGAAAATGGAAGCACATGTACAAGATTCACAAGCTGAGTCTCCTTCCAGTCTTGTCTCCAGCCAAACAGCTCTCTTATCCAGTAGCAACCACTGTTCTCAGTTTCTGGTATATACCTTATACTATGCACATATAAACATATAAACACACACACATATACATACACATATGATTCTTTAAAAAACATGCTACACATGTTCTATCTATACCCTGGTTTTGGTAAATTTTTCTTTTGAAAAGTTTAAAACTTAGAGAAAACTTAATCAGTACCCCCATCCTGTTCCCATAAATATGCTGATATTTTCCCCACATTTTTCTCTTAATCTATGTTTACTTTTTTCCCTTGAATCACTGGAAAGTATACTGCAGACATCATGACACTTATCTTCTGAATACATCAGCATGTGTCCTGTAAGAATAAGGGTGTCCTCCTACACACCCATAATAACATCACCACACCCATGAAGATTAATATTAATTCAATACTATCATCTTATTATGGAGTCCATATTCAAATATCCCCAACCGTCTCAAAAGGGAACCTTGCTTTTCAAATTTACTACTCTATCCAGGAGAATTTTCTGTATCTTTCAAATAGTGGCTAACATCTATTAAGTGCTTACGGTGCATAAGGCAATCTTCTAAGATTTTTTCTTTTCTTTTTTTTCTTCTTGTAAGATTTTTCTTCTTAGAAGAAGATTTAATCTTCTTCTAAGATTAATTTTCTTTTCTTTTTTTTTATAATGTCATAAGTTTAACACATAATTTCTTTTATTTTCCTTCACTTTTGTTATTCATATAAGAACTGAGGTTGGTGAATTTTCCTAAGTACTGTATTAGCTGTGTCAAAAAAAAAAATTACGTGTAGAATTTTCACATTCTTTTCTAGATAGTCTACAATTTTCATTTTGATTTCCTCAATGACTCAAGAGGAGTTTTAAAAAATCCCAGTGGTGTTTTTGTGTTTTAATTTTATAAATTTGTGTTTCTTAATTGTATTATAGAGTGATCAGATATGTTTTCTTGTGCTATTTCTACTTTAAAAAAAAAAGATTTTATTTATTTGACAGAGAGATCACAAGTAGGCAGAGAGGCAGGCAGAGAGAGGGGGAAGCAGGCTCCCCGCTGAGCAGAGAGCCCAATGTGGGGCTCGATCCCAGGACCCTGAGATCATGACCTGAGCTGAAGGCAGAGGCTTAACCCACTGAGCCACCCAGGGGCCCCTATTTCTTCCTTTTTGATAAGTACCGTGGTTTTCTTAGTTCTTACTATATGGTTAATTTTTGTGGTAACTGAAAAGAAAAAGGTTTCTCAATGAATCTACCTTATTAGTTTAGGAGGCAGTAGTTTTATGCGTCTACATCCATACCAAATTCAGCATGTTAGAATTCAAATATTTTAATATTTTTGGCCTCGGAGTTTGAGACGTTTTATCTTTACCACTCTGTCATGCAATTGTGGTTAATGTTGGTCTTACATGGCACATCGCTTCTACTGAATTGGAGAACCTTGGTATGGAAACGAATTTAAAGGGCATTTAAGCCAACCTCCATTTTGTACAGGAATTTCCCTTACAGCACCCCCAAAAGACGTTCAAAGGGATTTAACTTGAATTTTTGCCATGCTGGGAAACTCAGTACATTGCTGAAGCTGTGGTGCTTATGGCCTCTGTCAGATGGTCAAGAATTAAAGTCCTCAGCAAGTATTAACTGGCTACCCACTAGGAGGACTTCATTGTTCAATACACTTTGCGGAACACACAAGGGGAGGTTGATACTACTCTAGAGCGGTGGTTTCCAAAGTGTGTTCCTCAGGGCACTGCAGGATGGGATATTTTAAATTTTTCAGGAAAGCATGACACACACAGTATCTGTCAGACACTGCAGAAACGATCAGATCAAGGTAGTTTATAGCTTTGACATTTTAGTTTGTACTATATTCCTTTTGATGATCTCAAATCTTTGCAAAACTGGGGTTTTGGCAACTGTACCACAAAAAGTATTATGTGAAAATCAACATAGAACAGGAAAGGAATATGGCAGTGTCCCATCTGATTCCAAGCTTTGGGAAACTATGAAGTACCCAACGGGAACATAAACCCTATTAGTAAATAACTGTGGTTGTTTTTAGAATAAAACAATGATTTTTTTTTTTTCAATTTATGTGCAGTGTTTTTTCGAAGAGCTATTAATTGTTAGGTCAGGACTATTTATTGAGTCCTAACTGCTTCATACATGAAATTTCTGTGTTATTTCTTTTGGCCTCGTGAGCTCTGTGAAATAATTCCTGAAACTCCGAGAGCACTGTCTGAGAATTTCTCTGGGAACTCATAGCTGAGTTTCAGAGACCAGAACTCATGACAGCAATGTAATCAGGATGTCAAACGTCATGGTTGTACGCTTTCATAGAATCAGCACATGTTTCAGGAGATCAGAATGGAAGGAGTATAGGCAGACGGGAGCACAACATAGAACAGAGTCAAACAAGTGGGACTGGCCACGCCCCTGTGGGCTGGGAATGCCTGAACCACAGACAGGAGAAGAACAAAAAGGACTGGGAATGAATATGAGACAGTGAAGACACTGGTCTGGTGGGGGGCCTTGGAGGAGAAGCTAAGGAGTTTAGAATTTTGATTGGGTGTTTGGTCCCAGCACTGATACATTAAAAACCAGTGTTTTAGGAAGATTAATTCAATGGGGTAGTAGATGGACTGGAGGATGAGAAGGTAAGAAATTATATCACCTGAGATAGGAGTGCACTTATATAGGACAAGTTTGATATAATACATAGGTGTCAGTTCCCTCTCTCAGCAGCCACACTACACGGAGTCCATACTGCAAAGTTCCTAAAGCTATATCCTAAGAACATGAATCATAGCCCTTGACTGCATGCTTGGAAAATTGCTGTTTTAGGATTCTTTCTAACTGGGGCACACTGGAATTGACTTTACAGAAATTCTGCCTTGCTTCTAGGAAAGTATACAAAAAGAGAGGTTAAACATAGAATAGGAGGGAAAAAATACTGGATTGAGAGCCAGGATATTTGGAATTCAATCTCACTTGACCAAAAACTCACCAAAGAGTAGTCCCAGAACTCCTCTTCTTCATTCTTAAAATGAGGGCTCTATGATGTGAGACATGAAGAAATTCTAAATTGCCAAAGAGGGCTCATTTGTATCTAAGGAATCAAGTCCAATCTTTTTGTATACTGATAAGTAGAGCCAAAACTGCAGTTTTAATACTTCATTCCAATTTGCATGAAGCATTATATCAACAAGGGGCTCTATACTATTAAAATATCATAATCTGGGCCTCTGTAAACTATTATTACTGTAATAGCACTGAATGTATACAATAGATGGGAATATTGGCAGAGACTTCTAGGGAACAAAAATCAGCCCCATGTACCAAAGCTGCCCCATGATGACGACTCACAGACAATATTTAAAATAAAAATTAAGCAAACAATCTGCTTTGTGTCTCGAGGGAATAAACAAGCTCTGTATAACCTGCATGAAGACAGAGCAGGAGCATCCAAGTATAACAGGGAGAAGATGATGGAAAATCAGGGGAAATCAGGGAGCAGAATGACTGCTTAGAACTTGACACAGTTACAAACACAAGAAATACCCAATAAAGGCCACATCAGAAGAGACATTAGCCAAGTCCTATGGGTTTGTGTTTATTTTATTTTAATTCAAGCAATGACAGCTTTATTTTCCTTTCCAACTTCAGAAGGAATGATAATGCATCCTACGCAATCAGCCCATAAAGCACTTCTGATTCTTTACTCAAATTGGGTAGAAGATCAAATGAGACAGTATGGGAGACACCCCCCCTCCACCCAGGGTGATGGGATTATTAAATGTCAGGACTTAGCGATGAGTCATAGAAGACGTCTCTGGCTTTTTAAATGGCCCCCAGATATTGCAGTCTCTTTGATAGCCCTAAAACATCTTTTTAGAGGCACTGGTTGAGTGGGGCACAAAGCCTCAGTAGTCCCCAAAGACGACCAGGATGAACATGGCCATGGTAGTCTTCTAAATGCAGCTCTGGGTTACAGTTTTTGCTAGGGTAGGTTACAGTGGAGGAGGTTGGGGAGTGGCAGGGGAGGGGGAAGAAAAAACATTCTCTCATCCTTGGGAAACTTGCAGAATGACTTCCCTTAATGAGTTTGTTCAAGCCCAATCTCTACCTCCCACCCTTGCTTACAGGTCAGTGAACCCATTCATAGATTAGGAAGTGACCCACAAGCACCCGAGTGAGGAGAGGGGCGTGGTGGTGGAAACGCTAGGAGAGAATGCCATATCCTGTTTAACTTGGCCTTGCTAACGTTTCTTTAGTTAAAGAGCAATAAGTCCTACTTCCAATGGCCTTTCTGTTCATAAAACAAGGTGTTCTCCACTTTTATGAAACCACTCTCCCTGCTTCACTTCACCTCTCCTGCATTAATCTCCTCATCTGCGAGACAGAGAATGAGCCCTTACTTACTCACATCATAGCACCATTGTGTAGAAAATGCCTGGAGTTAAAAATGTGATACACTTGCAATACATTGTAAGTCCTTACAGTACAAATGAACTGAGTCCCCAAAAACACTCTTCATCTTGCTGTTGGCCACTCAGACAAGTATCCTGGTGACCAGAACTACAGAAGGGCTCTCTGAAGCCACAAAGGCAAAACATAAACTTGGTGAGAATGACAGCCACTGGAAATAACACCTTGAAGTTCTGGAACATTCAGAGTTAGCATGTTAGTACAAATGCAAAACCTCCGATGAGGCTGCAGGTGGATAAAGAAGCCTTGTTGTCCATGTCCTAGCAAGGTGCCTTTCCCTCACGGTCGTTAGGAAATTGCCTATGACTCTTCTGCAGCAGAAATAACTTTTGAGTGGTTTGGTCTGGGCACTTCCACTGCCTCTCAACCAATAGAACAGGGAACTGCCACTATCACCGAAGTTGTGGGGTTGGGGTCTCTGTCACCCTGTGTCCTTGTAGGAGATCACATGAGAGCAAGGGCACCCAAATCTCCATCTGCTACGATTTCCCACTCTGTTGCCCCACCCTATCTACCTAAATTCTCTCTCATAATCTCCCAATCCCACCCCATGCCTGCTATCTTCACCTTGTTCTCTTCAATTCTGTCACAATTCAAGTTCCATGACAGTCCTCGCCTCCTTCCCAAGATGTTCTAGCCCACGGCCCTCTTACTAGAACTCATCTGAGCCTGTGCTGTGTGCCTGTGAGCAACCACAGATTATCAGGGTTGGACACGGTCTCACAGGCATTTTTTTCCAAAGCTCTACAGAGTGTGTGAATCCCTTCCACAAGCCCTCTGACAAGCACCCGATGGAGCCCTATGATTGGTATGAGGTCCATCCTCCAAAAATCTGAGTCCTCCATACCCACACACAGGCATGAGGCCACATACTCCTTCCACTTAGCAGCTTCAAGTGTGAGTAATTGAACCAGAGACCCTTTTCTGTAACCTTTCCCTAATCCTAACATAGCCTTCCAGGGCACAAGCCTCATGTGCCTCGCATGTGGGACAGCCTTCAGGTATCTGAGGATGGGACATGGGCATCCCTTCTGTTCTTCCAGCTAACTACTCATTCTTTTATTTAAGAATGTTCCAGGTAACATAATTTCTGATCCTGGTTCTCAACATCTCTCAGCATCTTTAAGTGTGGTCATCTGAAGTGAGGTCAGTATTATATCCAGGTGTGGGTCCTAGCCATTCAATTTTGAGAAATGAGAGTTCACAGTGCAGAAGCTATTTGTCATACCCCTTCTTACCACTGACTTACCTGCACTGTGTGGACAAGCAGCCACGATCTCTCCTCACAGGTGCCATTTATTGTGTCTCCCCTATTTGAGACTCACAGAAACTTAAAAAAAAAATAATCTAAGGACTTATACTCGTGCCTGCTATATTTCAACTTTTCAGATTCAGCCTTGTGTCTGTCATTATCTCTTTAGATCCTGATTTTAGTGCTCTTCCAGGTTTAGCATCACCCACGAATTAGCCAGATGTGCCAGTTTTGTCCTAATCTTAATCATGGATAAAAATTCTGAAAAAGTTTTGAGGACTTATTTTGACATATCATCTTCCCTTTGGGCAGCAAACTGTGTTATCCAATACTGTGCATATAATAAGTGCTTACAAACATTGTTGAATTATTCTAAATTCTCCCCCCTATATGTTATAATTATATATTCATGGTAATGATGGTATCTATCTCAATTCTTTCTTATTGGGTTCATCTTCTCCCTCTTAAGTCTCCCTCTTGCTTTTGCTCTCAGAACTCTGGGAACACAATGTAGCTTGCAGAGTCCAATAAGTACACATTATATCAATAATATGTTTCTTAAATCCTTTTTGTGGAGTCTATCCTGATTGGCTGCAAAGCCAGAGTGTAGAAAACCCATTGCATTAAAGCAGATAACATCTGTGAATCCTCTGATCTCCTGTTTGGCTCCAATGTCAATATAATAATAGCTTCTTGTAGATATTTTTACTGTAGGATAAACAGACTAAGCTCCACTTTTAAATACAAGGATTTGAGTATGGCAGTGCACGCCAAAATGGGGGCTTCTGTGTACCTCCTGTAAAATCATTTTCTTGTAATATTTTTCAGTAGAAACAGTTCAAGATGGTCAACATTAACACAGGGAATGCAATGGTGATACTTCTCTTCAAATGCATTCCTCATCCTCAAGAAAACTGAAAACATAATCAGGGAAAAGATAATCCTACTTTGACAGAAAAAGGAAAGCAGGAATCTGAGAGTGTTAGAAGCTCAGTGGATATCTGATGATTCTAAGAACTATACCGTTGTTCAGCTTAGAAAACACTATATGCCTTGAAGTTTGGGCACCAGGAAAACAGAACTAAGGTCCTAGGGAATCTGTTTCTGTCCCTTTTCAGACTCTGGGATTGAGCATGACTGACCAGAAAGGATGGGGATCTTACCTCTTTGACCATGGCCTGATTAGGGGGGGTGGGGCTGGTGGGGGCAGAGGGTATATTAGGATGTGTATAGATGGTGAGGGCAGGAAAAGCATTTCTAAAATGACCACTTCTTTGTTTCTTTTTGGTTAAAACAGGCAATAACAGATTTTGAATTCTTAAATGATATTAAGTAGAAAAATGGTGGACATAAGTGTGAGAAAGTCAAGAACCCAATCCAATGATAAGAGGTTGAAGCAGCAGTTACCTTTGGGGATACTGACTAGAAACGGGTCTGAGGCTCTGGAGTACTAGAAATGTTCCGAATCTTAGTCTGGATAGTATTTACACAGGTGTGTAGATTACAAAAATTCATTGAGATGTATACTTAAGATTTGTACAGAATTCATATTTAATTGTATATAAATTATACAATTCTCAATAAAAAGGTTAAAAAATAATAAAAGGCTTAAGAACCACTGGCTTAGTAGCCTGGCACTAGCCTGGCCATCCCCTTTAACATACGGTGCTGGTATAGAAGGGGTGCCCAGCTCAACGGATGTCATTAACTTGGGGAAGCTGATAAATTATACAACCCATCAAAGCACTCTAATCTTTCTACAAACTGGATTCTATGTCTGGCCTGATACAAAGCTGGGCTGTCCCCTGGAGCAAGGAGAAATAGCATGGACACAGAAGGAAGGAAGGGTGACAGTCCCCAGAAACAGCTTTCAGACCTGCAGGAAGAGGGCCTGCGGGGGCCAAACTACTGGCTGCAAAGACACAGGTCTGGGGTAATAAGGACCTTTCTTTGCTTCTAGCTCCCAACTGAGGGATAAGAGGTCAAAGGAAACCAAGGGGACAATTTCTAACCCTAGGGAAAGGTAGCAGGTCTGAGAAGCGAGACACTGAGGCCTTGGGGTCTTGAAAGAGCAAGAGGCCCAAACACCACAAGACCCTGAACACTGCTGTGCTTCCAAGATTCTCTCCCACAGCACCAATATATTTGCATCATGAACTTCCCAGTTCAAAGGCAGGCAGAGCAGGAGAGCAGAGTCTAGAGAGTGACAGGAGAGGAAGGAAAGATTTTCAGGAGGTGTCTCACACACTCCCACGTGTGTGGAATGAAGGGCGCTCTGGAGGCTGTCTCAGACACCCACTGCATTTCAGTCCTTTGTCACAGAAAATGCAGGGGCAAGGGAGATGGCACTGATTTACCACCTGCCCCCAGCCCAGCACTCAGTGTTCTCACAAATGTTGGCTTGTTTGGTCCTGACAGCCTGCATAGCAGGCAACTTCACTCCCATTTTTTTTTTTTTTTTGGATGTCTTTCTTTTTTTCTCTTAAATACAGTATTTTTTTTAAAATTTTTATTTTTTTATAAACATATTTTTATCCCCAAGGGTACATGTCTGTGAATCGCCAGGTTTACACACTTCACAGCACTAACCATAGCACACACCCTCCCCAATGTCCATTACCCCACCCCCTTCTCCCTCCCCCCTCCCCCCAGCAACCCTCAGTTTGCTTTGTGAGATTAAGAGTCACTTATGGTTTGTCTCCCTCCCAATCCCATCTTGTTTCTTTTCTTCTTTTTCTAACCCCCTAGTCCCCCATGTTGCATCTCCACTTCCTCATATCAGGGAGATCATATGATAGTTGTCTTTCTCTGATTGACTTATTTCACTAAGCATGATACCCTCTAGCTCCATCCACGTCGTTGCGAATGGCAAGATTTCATTTCTTTTGATG